>JAYDZK010000080.1:2066255-2105169 GCA_034509185.1 Euphonia xanthogaster
GAGAGGGGGGAGCGGCTCAGAGCGGAGCCCCGGGGGAGCGGGGCCGGCCCGGAGCCCCCCCCGGCGGAGCCGCCACTCACCTGCGGGAAGGTGAACGGCACCTGCTGGTCCAGGTACCCCTTCATCCTCCTGGGGCATCTGGGGGGTACCGGGGCAGGGCAACCGGGCCGGGATCCGCAGCAGCGGCAGGACCGCGACCCGGGAGAGGCGGCGACCGAAACTTGGAATGCGAGGCGGGACAGAGCCCGGCCGGGACAGACCCCGGCTCGGCGCCGTGACGCGGGACCCCCGCGCCGTCCCCCCCGGTCGCTTCCGCGCTCCCCGCTCCGGCCCAGCCGCTCTCACCGGGGCCGAGCCCCGTCCTGCTGCAGGCGAGAAATTCGGGCTTTCGCCCACCGGAGCCGTCGGTGTCACCGCGCCGCGGCCTCCGCAGCTCGAGGAACGGGGTTTTATTGCGCGCGGGAAGAGCTGCGCATCAGCGAAGGGTTTGTTGTTGCTCTGCTGTTATTTTTCTGCGGTGCTGTTGCGTTGTGCTGCACTTTGTTGTGGTCTCGCTGTGCTTTCGTTTCGCTGTCGATACGCTCGGTCGTTTCAGTGCAATTTGTTGTTGAAAGGCTTAGCGATGACACGGTTCTACAGATGTATACTAGCCCGAAGGACAGTTTGAAGTAGCCAGTAGTTATAATTGATGGGAAAACTGTAGCGTGTTTTGATGGCTGTTCAAGTCTTTCAGTGACCTTTTGCAGAGATGCACAGTGAATGCTTTGGTACCTATATATACATTTTTTAAATTATTATTTTTATTAACTGCTTGGAAGTATTTTGCTCCAAAGCCTTAACATGTGCTTTATGAAGGTGCAGGATAAGAGTGAAGGATGGTGGTCAAAGACTGTATGTTTTGTTTTAATACAAAGATATTTTGCATTTTTCAGTTTCACGACTTTGCCTGAGTTTGAGGGGGTTTGTGTGAGACACGTTGTGGTTCTCATCCTGGCTGTGATACCTACTTTCTGGCTTTGTAGCAGTATTAGCCCATGACTTTTCCTGAAGGTCCAGAGTTTTTGCTCCATGTTTTCCATTTGAATCCCATGGCTCTCTAAACAAATGAGTCTCTGAGCTCCTTTTTCAGACAAACCACTTTTCTCTGCTGCCCAAGTTGTTTCTTTCCACAGCACCGTGGGAAACTTCTTCCAAATGCCCTTATCTAGCTCAGTTACAGACGTGACTGTTTTTTCTGGCATTCAGAAACCAAATACAAAACACCTTTACAAAGGTGCTCAGGGAAGCAGCCTCACCTCATGCTTTAAAGTTTGTCAAGAGGCCTCTGATTCACTGCTGGTGTCTGCCAGGAGGAACAGCTCAGTCCGGCTGGAGTCAGGAAAAATCCACAGGCTGTGGGTTTCCTGTTGAAGACTCAGGTGCAGGTGAAAAATTGGCATTGTCTTAACGTGTGCAAACAGAGCTTTGTCTGGGGGATTTGTTAAGGACATGCAGAGAAGGATGGGACAAAGCAGATTGCACAGACTGAATGCAGGCATGAGTAGGAACAGTTGTTTTATTTCCCTCTGCAGTTCATGCAGTTCTGACCTGCTGGGATGATGTTCCAGGTGACAGAGGTGTCCCTCTGGGTCGTGGTTAATGTGACTGGGAGCAGTGGGTGTGCTCAGCTCAGGGGAGGAGTGAGGTGCAGGGTGTGAACTGCAGAGAGGTGTGAGAGTGAGGTGTGTGTGAACTGCAGGCTTAAGGGTTTGAGAGGTCAGGAGTGATTTCATCACTTCAGACACCCAGCCTGTCCAGCCAGGCAGCTCTGTCTGTCTGTCAAACACCTGCAGCAGTGAACAGCTCCTGGGAGCAGTTGCTGTGTTGGTTGGGTGCCTGAGGAGAGCAGCACCAGTGCAGCTTGGATACTTAGGGGTGAAACAGCACAGGAAATGGCAGTAAACATCTGTGGGGTAAGGAGGGGTCGGTAGGATGTGAGCAGAGGTTTGCATCTCTCTGGTTTAGGTCTGTGTGTGGACAGGAACTGGGTGATATTTGGACATTAAGATGTCCTGGAACTTCTGCTTTTGAAGGCTGCTGATAGAAAGCCCAGCTCAGGGTGACGAGGCAGTGACACCATTCTGAGCACACACACGTCTGACTCACAGCAGTGCTTCCAGCTCCTGCCTCACAACACACACCTTCCATCCATAAAACACCTTACCTCTGATTGCACTAGCCCTGGGTGAGCGTTGTCAACAGAAAAGGGTGGGAAAAGGTTTGGTGAAACCTCTGTTTAAAGTGTGTGTATGCTGGACTTCATCAGTAACTTGTGTTTCTCTCTGCTGTGGCCATAGCCAGCCTAAGCCAGACCTAGAGATTGGGAATAGGAAAAGCTGTGATCACACAGGATTGGAGTTGTTTGATAATCTAAGGTCAGTTGTTATTTAGTCCAATGCAGCATGGAAGCAAGGTTTGAGAACTTCAAATCTTGTTTTCTGGAAGCAAAGTTGAAAAATACTCATACTAAAACTGGTTTTAGATAAGTGGAATTGTTGGTGAAAAGGTGAACCTGGAGGGATCCATAATCTCTGCAAGACCTTCCCCTCACTGAGCACTCACTCTTGGAATGGAACTGGTTTTTTGAGTTGTGCTCAGTTGAGCTGAGAAGCTTGGGATGGGAACTGAAACTAACAGTGTTCACTTAAGGAAGAGCTCTACTAGGCTGCCCTGCCTTATTCTGTGCTGCTTATATTTTTCTATTTACCTTTTCCTCTGTTCCTTTGAATTGTGACTCTGCCATGGATGACAGGAAAATATTTACTGAAGGTGTGTCAAGTCTCAGTGTTTGTAAATTGCCCTGTGTCCCTTTCTGCCCTGGGAAAGGACTTGAGCAGAATGGGGGATTCTCACCTCCAAAGAGGAAACATTCTCATTAGGAAATACGGCTGCAGTTTTGAAAGTGTTAATTTCAAATTTTCATTGTTGATTTCAAGTTGTTTGCAGCCGCTGTGAAGTGTCCATTTCCTATAAACCTTGAAGTGATGAAACTGTTTCTTTATCTGTTCATCTCCAGTGTTGTATCAGTGCAGGATCTGTTATGGGTCATGTTTGAAAGCCAAACCGTACAGTTCACAGGAGGCTGACACGGTGGGTTCATGGAGTAATCACTGGCATAGTGAGAAGAATTTATTCTGGAATACTTTTCTGCAAGATCAGCTGGAAATCCCATTGCCCTGTGGTCTGGGTGGTGTTGCTGTGTGGCAGGGACAGCCATCTGTGGTGACAGTGGAGTGTTCTTCACATTAGTGCTTAGGAGGGGCATACACAAAGTGATCCTTGCTTGGGTTTGGCTGTTGAGATTGCTGTGTGTTCAGGGTTCCTCGTTGTGTCCTGTTTTTGGGGGTCACTCTAGGGCCTGTCCTCTCACTGTAATCCTGCCCAGGTGCCACTTCACTGGGCAGCATGTGAGGCAGAATTTTGGGCAAGGAGATTGGGAAAGTCTGGGTGTGTTAACAGTGATGGCAGTGAGGAGGTGGCAGAGATGTCAGTGCTGTGGGAGGCAGGGAACAGCCTTGGTGCTTTGGGGCTCCTCTTTGTGGAGCCCTGATCCTGGTTCTCAGCCTGCACAGAGCTCCTGAGGAACCAGTTTGGGATGGGGTGTCCCAGCTGTGCAGCACAGGCTGAGTGACACAGGTGAGCTCTGGAACAAATGAAAAAAACAAATCATAACTCTGTTCTTTAGCTGGTGGCTCCTAAATCCAGTGTAAATGCAGTGCTTTGAAGTTCATCAGTCCACACTTCTGTTGTGTAGCAAAACAAAGCACAAGGGCAGCCACCTCTGCAGAGCCTGTGGGAGCTGCATTGGCAGCTGGGACTGTGCCCTCCCAGCTGTGGATGTTCCTGAAGTGCTGCCACAGCTTCCCAAGAGTTTTTTATAAATATTCAGGAGATTGAAACTGGTTTTAGTAAAAAATAAAACCCAGCCTAGTGTGAGAATCTACTGTTTGCTCTTTGGTTTGGCAGATGGAAAGTAACAATTCAGTGGTAAATTGTACAAACAGTCCCACTTCCTCTTCCCAGAACTGGGGTGGGGTTTTTGACCTTGCTGTGCAATCCCAGTGCTGCTCCTCAGATCTGCTGCCCCTGACGGTGCTGCCTGTGTTGGTTTGCTGGCTGATGTGCAGAGCTGTGGAGGAAGGGATGGTTTCATGACCCCAAGGTTTAAAAGTTCCTGCATTGAGCAAATTCTGCTGCAGAGCCTTGTGCTGTTATTGCCCTGAATTGCTTAATTACACTGACAAACGTGCCCAAGTCAATCTCACAGGACAGTGAAGATGAGGACAAACATCAATTTAATCAAAGTGTGAAGATCATTGAAAAACATCACCCCAAAACATCCAGCACAAATCTGTTAGAGTTCTTGTTCCTGTTGGAGCTTCAGTTACTTCTTGCAGTCTTAGAGAAGTTCTCAGTGTTAGGAAAGCTCTAAGGTATTGAGATGCACAGCTCTGGGAGGGTGAGAATTGCATGTGGGCAGGGTTTAGTGGAGGTTTCCTTTAGAAGAAGTGTCTGTGGGATGCATTAATGTCATTTCTAACCCAGACCAAAAGGGCACAGTAACCCTCCTGTGTGCCCACACAGGCAGAACAAATACCATGGGGCTGTGTTTGCTTTGGAAGGACTGAACTAACCCTGTGGGAAGCAAACTGGTGTTTCTTACCTGCAGGTCAGGTCACTGTGTGTTGCTTCTTGTTGAACATTGAGCTGCTTACGTGGATGCCAAAGCCTTCTCTGAGCCTGCAGTTGAGTTTTGGAAGTCTAACTTTGTTTGAGTCTGATTGTGGTGTTTTAATATGCACTGGGAGGTTGAAGGTGTGGAATCTCATTCAGTGAGTAACCTCTGGGTTTGGGGGTCTGTTGATGCTGAGGCTCTGAACCATGCAGTGCTTAATATTGAAATTAAGTGTGAGGGGCAGGAGAATAACCCTCCTCACACAGCTGCTGGGAGCCAGTGCATGCAAACTGTACCTTGCTTTTCTGGGGAGGGAGGAGGTTGGGGAGCTCCATCTGAGGCTGCTGCAGGGCACTGCTTTCCCAGTGGCCAAGGTGGAATGACCCACTTGTTTTCATTGTGCTGTTGTTCAGAGCATCCTATGGCTTGCCCAAAGGCTGCTCGTGTCTCGAATTTTGGCAAGGAGGTGGGGAGGGAGGAGGAGAAGAGATTTCTCTGTTTGTCTTTCTGTGGTGTTCCTGGCTTGTGCAGTTTACAGTGACTGTGTCAGGACAACTTGGTATCTCTTATCTGCTGCAGGATGAAATGCTGTCCAGCTGCTTCAGGCTAAAATAACCCTTCCTAGAGCATGACTAGGAAGGCTGTAGAGAGTGCTGGGGAGTTTGGCACCATTACTCTGGCTCTGTAATACTTGGGCTTATAGTTCTTAAATGCTCATAAGTGCTTCTGCTGTTTTTTGAGGTGTCTTGGAAAAGAAATTTGCCATGTGAAAGACATGCCAGTAGCCCTTTGTAAAGGCTCAGTAACAACGGTCCTCTCTAAATCCACGTGAGGCTGTCTGCTGAATAGAGAGGGGGAAGTCGTTCTTGAGATCCCTTTTTTCCTCAGCTGTTTAATTTGCTTAATTACTGCTTTTTAATTTACACTGACTTCTTATTTCCCTTCCCCTGCCTCTAGGCCCTATGAGAAAAAGGGAAAGCTAAGGATGCTGGAGCAGAACAATGGATTTCTCTTTCTCTTTCATGCAAGGGATCATGGGAAACACAATTCAGCAACCACCTCAACTCATTGACTCGGCCAACATCCGCCAAGAGGAGGCCTTTGATGGCAGCAGTGACATTGCCGAGGATGGGGGCCGGACGCCGTACGAGGCCGCGCTGCAGCAAGGCTTCCAGTACCCCACGCCATCCGAGGAGCTGCCCCCCCTCACCAACGGCTACCCCCCGGCCATCAGCATGTACGAGCCCCAGGGCAAGTACCAGGGGTACCCTCAGTATCCCAACGGATCTGCCAACGGCTTCGGGACGGGCAGGAACTTCAGCCCCCCGGAGTATTACCAGCTGGAGAACTCCAACGCCCGGCCGCACGAAGTGGTGGAGAAACCTTCCCCTCCTCCCCAGCCGCCACCTCCGCCACCGCCTCCACAAGTGGGGATTCCAAAGAAGACTGGCTCACCAGAGATCAAACTGAAAATAACCAAAACTATCCAGAACGGCAGGGAATTGTTTGAGTCCTCCCTGTGTGGGGACCTGTTGAATGAAGTCCAAGCGAGGGAGTACGCTAAGGCAAAACATGAAGGGAGGAAAGAGAAAAGGAAAAAAAGTAGCAAGCATGACTCTTCCCGATCGGAAGAGCGCAAGTCACACAAAATTCCAAAATTAGAACCAGAGGAGCAAAATGTAAGTGGAATGGTAATTCAGCCATCTGTACACCTGGTATTGTTGATGGAGAGCGTGTCCAGCAGGGTTTGTCCTTGTTCTGGCTGCGTGCACGCTGAGTCACCGGGCTTTAGTTACTCGTCAGAGCCTCAGGACGAGGTTGCCAGGAGCTGTGTCTGTAGGTAACACAATGTTGGTTTAAAGGCTCATGTGAAAAACAAATTTTAGAAAAGGTTATATATTGTTTTAAAATATTATTTAGTGTTATAACATGGTTAGAGTTTGCTACACTCTGGCCAGTGTTGAAGATGGAACTTCTGGACGAAAGCTCACACGATCTGAAATTGCCTCTCAAAAGAATGCTAGATTGTTGAGTGGAAAGTGAGGTTCCTTGGGGTATTCAGCAGTGAAACATTAATTAATCTTGTACCATATTGTCCATATCCAGAGGATGTACATCAAGTGGTGTTAACTGAGATTCTGGGAAGCAAAGACCAGATTACCTTGGTGCCCTCTCATTCTTTTTCTTTCAGTTTCATAAGCCACTCCAGTACTTGTGTTTCATTTTCTAGTGCTTGTTCCTTCCACCTCTGTGGTGCTGGTTTCTGCCTCTCCCAGTTTGAGGGAATGGGTGGCAGAGAGGCTGGTAAGTGTCAGGAATGGGGAAGTTGCCATTTCTGGCAGGGACAGAAATTGCCCAGCACAGGCTGGGCTGTTACAGAACGTAGCTGACTTTGTTGTCAGGCCTGTGAAAGCCCTTGGTGCTTGCTGTTCTCAGGGAGAAGATCCTGTCCTGCAGGCACCAGCCCTGATCTGGTAGAGTGGGTTCTGTGCTGCAGGGAGGTGCTGGGGCCCCTGTGAGGCTGTAGGAGCTGCTGTGTCCTGCTGGCACTCCCTGAGCAGTGTCTCTCTTGCACTGTACCTGCTTTCTGGCCAGACTCCATCACCCCCACATCAGGCTGTCAGTTTGTTTCCCCTCTTACCAGTGACTCCTGTTCTAGTCCTGGAGCTTCAGCTGTGCCTGTCCCTCTGGCTCTGTTACCTGCTTACCATGAGAATGGAATCTTCTGTCACTCACAGACTGAACTAAAACCTTGCATCTTGAATTCCAAGCTCCTAGTCATGTGTGTCATCCAGAATTCACCAGAAATCTTGGTCTTGCTATTGTCTTCCTTGTTGCTTTCATTTCCCTTTCTAAAGGTGGTGTTGCAATAAATGTTTCGTGTAACCCAGCCCTGTTTCAGACATGGCCTGCTCTGACAGGGGCAGGATTTTCTGCTGGTGTTTCTCAGTATGAGTTTGCCAGGGCAGTCTCAGGTCCATTGTCCCATCATTTTGCTTTCCACTGCACAATTTCATCTTCATATACACTTCTGTCATCTTCAGTGTTAATGGTGTGAGACTTGTGACTTGGGATCATTTTCATAGGAACAAACAACTTTTGGTACAACCGTGGTTGTTTTATAGTTTTGCACTCAACGAGGCTGTGGCAAGTCAGATGGTCACCAGCTGTTCCTTATTCTGATGCTGTAATTTCAGAGGAAATCCACTGACTCTGAGGGGATGCCCATACTGGAGAGGCTGATTTAAAATGGAAACATGAAAACGCTGGTGAACGTCAAGCTCTGAATCCTTGTTTTGAGAATCAGCCTCTCTGCTCAGTAGTTGTGTTCTGTGAGGAGCTGGAAGTTTGCAGCCTGTGAACCCAGCTCGACTCTCCTGGCAGAGGGGAGGTTTCACTAACTCTCTGGAGCTAAAGAAGGGCAGGAGTCAGTGCTGTGCTTCTTGCTGTGCAGGGAGGAAGAATTTCTACCCAGCAAATAGCAATGTGATTAGTCTTAAATGGAGGTTGTGTACAGACAGCTCCAGATGAGACACTGGGCTGTGCCCCCCCTGACCTGAGCTGCTCTGTCCCTTTCCTTGTGTCCCCAGTTCTCTGGAGCACACAGCAGGGACTGATGTGGGGTCTGTCTTTGGAGTGGCCTGGCAACAGCGGGGTCCTCAGCATTATCAGTTCCTCACTGCTTGTGTCTGACTACTCCTGCTGCTGCTCTTTGAGTCCCTTGACCTCTGTGCTGCAGGAGAAGCAAGCGTGTGGCATTTGTCTCCTGAGGTAGTTCCCAGCCCACCCTTACCTCAGCCCCTGTCCCTCACACCCGCTGGCATGGCCACCCCATGTCAGTGTCAGCTTCTGGCCGGGGCTGATTCTGCTCTGTGTTGTGGACTTTTGATCCTCCAAATATATTTGTCAACTCTATGCAATATAACATCGATTTTACAATGATCATGTTGTATATTTAGCATAATTTATGTTCTGCAGTTCTTGCAAATAACTGGTGCAGAGTGAGACTCACCACATCGCTGTGGATATCCTCACATGGGGTTCTCTGGTTTTTGGAAATTGTATGTTATTTTAGGTGGAAAGTTACTTGGATTTGCTGTTTCTGAATGTATGTTGTTCTGTCATCTGTTACAGGAGAGCATAGTTATATTGAAGTGTGATAGTAATGTAAATAGGGGAAACCAGGTGTTTCTTTATTGTGATGTTACTATGTTAATTGGGTACAAGGAATAGTCATATTCACATTTTCTGGGTTCATGGTTACCTTTCTCTCTGTGAGTTATTTTTTCTGCCTGGTTTCACTATTATCTTCTGTTGTTTTACTGTCCC
This sequence comes from Euphonia xanthogaster, assembly GCA_034509185.1. Lineage (NCBI taxonomy): Eukaryota > Metazoa > Chordata > Aves > Passeriformes > Fringillidae > Euphonia > Euphonia xanthogaster. Next base: position 2,075,299 of record JAYDZK010000080.1, read on the forward strand.
CTTACAGTAAGTGTTGTTTTCCTTTTTTCTCTTCATTGTTACCCATTTCTTAGAGACCAAATGAGAGGCTTAGCACACTCTCTGAGAGACCAAGAGAAGATGCAGTGCTGGAGGAAGCCCCGGTTAGTACATGCACCAATTAACACTTTTGGAACTTGGAGAATGTCATTATTTTTGGACTGTTTCTTCTTTAATTTATCTGATAAATCAGTTGTCATTTCTTTTAAACTCTTATTACTCTCATTACTGCATCAACGCATCTCTTATTGTACTGGATTTATTGCTTTATTTTTCCTAAAAGCAGTATTTCCTATCAACTTAGGAAGCAGAATCCTTTTTTGGGGGGGTGGCAGTTGCTCTTTTGTGTCTTTGTTTGTCAGTGATGTTGTTACGTAAATCCCAGCTGCATGCAGCTCCTTTCTTTCACGTTTCTAAGAAATGTTTTTCTCATCTTGGATTATCAAACCTCAGGGATATCTGAGAGAACAACAACAAGTCCCTGTGGATGGCATGTGCATCTCCAAGCGCTCTAAATCCTCTCCTGTGGCTTTAATCTGGTGTTTCCTTTGCAGGTCCAGCAGCTCGTGCCATCCCTTCCAACACAGGTCACCCACGACGTCAAGTTCCAGGTTGGGGATCTGGTTTGGTCCAAGGTGGGGACGTACCCATGGTGGCCTTGCATGGTGTCCTGTGATCCACAGCTTGACGTGCATACCAAAATTAATACAAGAGGTAAGGGAGGAAGCTCTTTGCCAGAGTGTCAGGTGTCTGTAGCTGTTCTGTTATTAAAAATATCCTCATTCTAAACTGCCTTTGTGGGGTGAATTCTGCTGTGTGTGTGCTGAACAGGACAATCCTGGCACACACAGAACTGATACCTGGTACGTGACCTCTGCAGGTGGCACTGTGGGAATAGGCTGGTGCACAGGTGTTTCTGCTTTTCTCAAGTCAGTGGGAGAGTTCAGTGTGGGCAGGGTGTCCTGAGCATCTCTTGTTGTGTTGAGGGTCCCCAGAATGAGGTGAGAGATGAGAATTAACTCCAAGTTCTCAGAAGGCTGATTTATTATATTATGATATAATATTATATTTAAAGAAAATGCTATACGAAAACTATACTAAAGAAAGAGAAAGGACACATCAGAAGGCTTGAACAAGAATGATAATAAAAACCTGTGACAGGGAGTCCGACACAGCTGGCTGTGATTGGTTATTAAATTAAAACAGTTCACATGGAACCAATCAAAGATACACCTGTTGGTAAACAACCTCCAAACCACATTCCAAGCACTCAGATAATTATTGTTTACATTGCTTTTCTGAGGCTTCTCAGGTGAAAATTCTTAGCAAGGGGATTTTGCAGAAAATACCATGATAACAAGCATCCATCCCAAACTGTTCTGGATCTGGCCTGTTGTAGTTCTGCACTTGGGCCAGGTACCTCCACTTGCAGGAAGGAAGCGCTGGGGAGGCGGAAGGTGTGAGCTGAGCAGAGCAGTGTTGGTACAACTGCTGAGTGGTGTTTGCCCTTTCAGGTGCCCGGGAATACCATGTACAGTTCTTCAGCAACCAGCCAGAGCGGGCCTGGGTGCACGAGAAGCGCGTCCGGGAGTACCAAGGGCACAAACAGTACGAGCAGTTACTGGCTGAGGCAGCCAAGCAAGCCAGCAACCACTCTGAGAAACAGAAGGTACAGGGGGCACTGGGGGGATCAGCTCTGTAAGGGAGATGCTCCGGGGCAGGTCTGGAACTCTTCAGGGCTTTGCCCTGAGAAGGACTGGCTGCATCTTACCAGCAGAGAATTCTGTGTCTGCATTTATTGAAGTAAAGGACAACTCCGACAAGGGGGAGGGAATGATGTATCTGACTCTAACTTATTAGAAGGTTAATTAATTACTTTATTATACTATGCTATATACGTTTCATCTAAACTGAATCTGCCAAGCACTTACTTTGCTCACAACTGCCCAGAACTGCACTCTCTTCATTGCTTTGTGACTGTCAGCAGACAGTCCGGACACACACACTCTCTCGGCCCTTATAGGCCAAGGAAATAAAACATCTTCACTTTGGATAAACAGTCTTTATATTGCATTCTACTTTGGCACAACACAGGCACAGCAAGTGGTAAGAATTGTGCTTTCTCTTTCTCTGAGGTTCAGAGAACGTGAATCTCAGAAATATTCTTGGAAAAAATTGTGCCTTGCTTTTCTCTATGAAGAGAATGTGGCAACATACATTCAGTATCAAAAATACCCTGTAAATGGAGAGCAGACTGCAATCTGCTGCCTGAGAGGTGCAGAGACCCTCAGGGTTGTGTTTTAAATGCTGTAATGGCAAAATCTTCAGTGTAACCAACTGCTCGTCTTGTCCCCTAAGATTCGCAAGCCGCGGCCGCAGAGGGAGCGAGCGCAGTGGGACATTGGCATTGCCCACGCCGAGAAGGCACTGAAAATGACCCGGGAAGAGAGGATAGAACAGTACACCTTCATTTACGTAGACCAAGAGCCAGAGGAGGCTTTGGCCAAAGCCAAAAAGACTGCTGCTTCCAAATCGGAGGCCAAGAAGAACCGGCGGCCGAAGGCGGCGCCGAGCTCGCAGCCGGAGCAGGGCAGCGCGGCCGCAGGCTCGTCGCCTTGCCATGGCGAGCGCCGGCAGGGCCAGCGCAGGCACTCCAGCCTGGAGGAGGAGGAGGCTCCACCTGTGAAAATCGCCTGGAAAACAGCTGCAGCTAGGAAGTCCCTGCCAGCTTCGATCACCATGCACAACCTGGATCTGCAAAAGTGTAACATGTCTCCGGTTGTTAAAATTGAACAGGTTTTTGCCCTTCAGAATGCTGCTGGGGATGGAAAACTCATCGATCAATTTGTTTATTCCACTAAGGTACGTGCTTGGTGCACTGACCCCTCTTTTGCTCCTGAGTTATCCTGAGCCTGCCTTACAGGGGAGCTTGAGCTGTGTCCACCAAGCTTTCACTACCCATGTTCCTTTCATTGGAGAGATTAACAGACAGATGTGACAATAAAATCTTTCAGTGCCCTGAGCCCCGCGTTCAGTGCTGCTCTGGCAGTAACTGTTTTGGTGGTGGCAGAGCAGCTCCCTACAGATGGCCGTATTTTTGTTTCTAACACATTAAATATATTAAATATATTCAGCTTCCTAGTTGAAATAGTCCAAAAATTCTTGATAAAATCAGTGGTTTTGTGGGAAACAGATGACAAAACTGCTAATAATATACTAAAAAGTAATAACTACATTTTGTGTAACAGACTTTTGAATTGAGTTCTGCCTCTGAGCTTCCTTCAGGTGCACAGCAGCTTCCCACAGTCAGTGTAAGGAAAAGGCTTAGGACTATTTCTCTGCCTCCTTCTTCTGCCTCTCTACCTGGAGAGTGTTTATTTCATCCTAAGCCCTATAGAGAAGGTAATGTTTAGCAAAGTCACTGGAATTATTTTTTCCTTGTGTGTGAGGGGAGATTGAGAGGGGTGGAAAGTTGTGCAGGGAAGCAGCTCCATAGTAGATTAATCCTGTCTATGTGTTGGGTTGGAGTGCATTGATTGTTTCTGTTCTGAGATTCAGGGGCAGGCCTGTTACCTGGTAGCAGCACACCTTTGTAACAGGGAAAGACAATCTTTTCCTTTTTTATTTTCAAGGGAGTTGGTAACAAAACAGAAATAAGCGTCAAAGGACAAGAGAAACTTAATTCTTCATCAGCTCAGAGAAGTGAGAAAGCAGTGGTGCAAAACGCGTCCTCTCCTGAGACAACTTCTGGGGCAGCAGGTAGGGAAACTGCAATCCTGCTCTGAATCTGAGCCTGCAGCATGAGAACTCAAATGTCAAAACCAGCATTTTCTCATGACTTAAGAATTATTAACATCTTTCTGTTCACACAGTGATTGTAATGAGCATGGCTAATGTCACACATGGTGAGCCAACATACACGGCGTGGCTGTGGGGTGGGATTGGTGGTTTGGCCTCTGAACTTTGTGTCTGCAGCTTACACCCTGAGGCAACATACTCGAGGGATGATGTCCTGTGCAGAGCAATGGAAAGTTGGTTTAGAAGACAACCCAGTGGATGTGCGTTAGCAGGGTATTGCCACAGCTTTTGGCCCAAAATGGAAAATACAAGAGCTGTCATGAAAGCAAAAAGAGTCAGGAAGTGGCACATTTCAGTAGGGAATGGCTGATTCGAGATGGAGACTCCCTTTGTTGTTCAGTTTTTGCATAACCTGTTAAAAAACAGGGATTTTTAAAAAACTGCTTCAGCTAACTCCATCGACCAAATGAGGTGGTGCTTGCCTTCTGAAGCCATCTCAGGGGGTGCATCATAAAGCAGTGAGTTTTGAACTATCAGGTCTGAGGGAGAAGAACCACTGAAACAAATAGTGGAACTTGGGCCTGAAATGGGAAAACCTTGAATTAGCAGTTTGAATCTCATCATGTTGCCGGGTGTCACTTCTGCTTTAACTATCCATCTGTTTGATTATTTCTCCCTTTCCAAACGTGAAACAGATGAGAACCAGAGTCAGAAGTCTCAGTGGTCAGCATCCATGAGTCCTCTGCAAACACATTTCAGGTTCTGTCTGTGTGATGGTTTTAGGCAGGGTTATTTGCTGGTTTATGGAGTGTTTGGGACTGCAGCACTCAGATTTCCTGCTGTGAGGGGGGATTCCCCTGCTGTTGACAGTGGTGGTTCTTTCCAGCTGTGGTTGCTGTGGCTCCTTGAATTGCCTTGCAGCAGGAGAGGCCATCGCCGTTCTGCTTCTCTCACCTGGGATCTAAAGGCTTCAGCTTCCCTACGGCTCCTCAGATGTAGGGGGTGAGAATTCTGAGCCTCTCTTTTTTCATTTTCTTAGGCTTTTTGGATACGTAACACTCCACCTGCTAACACCCTGTAAGTGCCTGAGCTTACCTGCAGTGCACACTCCAGTCACTCTCAAAGCCATTTCCAAAGTCCAGTTATTGGTCCCCTCTTGTGGAACATAACTGCCAAGTCCTTTTTTCAAATGTAAGGTCAGTGGAACTTCAGAATCCCTTTACGGTAAAGTATTTCCCAGACTGACTTTGGGAGTCCTTATTGCTAACCTGCAGTTAGATACACAGAATTCAGTAATGCTGGAAAGATAATTCCCTTACTTGAAACCTGCTACTGCAAGAGCAGCCCTGAGAATCCCTGGTGCCTCTGGCCTGCAGACACTGAACTAGGATTTATCTCCAGCAAGGTGGAGGGCTGGTCCAACATCTGTCCTGAAACTTTGGATGAAAATATACCTGAAGATGGGATGGGAGCATTGTGAAGGTGATGACTGGATCCTTGGAGAGCAGGAAGAAGAGAAAGTGCCCATTGCAGTGGTCAGTGTTGCTGTCAGCCAACATTAGGCACTCTGGTTCTGGAATTCTCTGATCCAGGGCTTGATCCTCCTCGGCTTCAGCGGGGCAGCACAGGGAGAAAATCCATTCTTGCTTAAAGTAAATGTTGGTCCCATCTGCTCAGATTTACCTGAAGCTGCTTCAGGGGATTTTGGTCACACAGCAAAGTGACAAAAGATATTCCCCAGCTCTGATGTGGAGACCCACTGCTGCTGTGTGAGTTCCTCAGGGGATGGGGCCTAACCAGAAGTTACACATGGACAGACATGATGGATGTTGACCTCAGTCATTAATTTCTAAATTATTAATAACTAATTGCTATTATTCATTAATTAATATGCTGTAAAAGTTTTTTCCCTCTAAGAAAAACAAATTTTTCCCTCAGAAGTCCAATTATTGTGACACGATAACTTTTCCAGCTGTGTAGTTCAGTTACTGAGGGATTCCCAAGCCATGCAACCATGGGACAAATGCTCATCCAATGTACCAAGAGGAGTTTTCATTTTTTTTTTTCTCTGAAGTCCTTTTGCAAGGCTGTCTTTCAGTCTGGTTCAAGCCCGTGTGTGTCTCTAGATACTTGATCTTCTGACAAGACCAGACAGGTTTACAGCTCCTAACTGTGCATCCATCTGACACAGTCGGCTCCCAAGAGTTTGCAGTTTTGCTTGGAAGAAAACAAAGTATTTCCCAGTTGTGTCTTGTACAGGTGAAACCTCCCAGGCTGAAAACCCAGCGTAATGCTCCCCTGCAGCTCATTGTAAATGCTCAGGTGCCAGTTTTGTCAGCTCCAGGTGTTGTACTTGTTCCAACAGCTGCCCATGGTGTTGGGTGTCGTGTCCATGGTTCTCGATGTGCCTGTTTGGGCGGTGCTGGAGCACTGAAAGGTCTTTTGATTTTGCCAGCTTTAGTTGCCAAACCCCCAGTAGCTCCCTCTTCATCTCTTGAAATGTCACAGTAACCTTCATTAATCTGAGTTTGTTTTCTATGCTAATGCTTTCAAAAGCTTGTTTTTCACATTCATTAATGACGGTAACGCATCATGGTTGATGCCTCTGTTTGTGCTGAGTTTTTCTTCACCTCAGAACTTTCAGGTGAGCATTGAGGTGTGGTGTGGCTGCTGGTGGTACAGGGTGGGACTGGCTGTAGTTATGTGACAGAGGCCATCACCCCACAGAGGGGGACACAGATCTGGCATTTTGGAGGAAATCCTGAAGCTGTGCTTTGCGTCTGAAATTGGTAGTTTGTTTTTGTTCAAGGAGTTGGTTGTGGCTACCTTCCCAAAACACCAAAGATGGACTGTTTGGTTCAGAATTACCCAGGTGAAGACCATGCCAGAGAGGTGTGTTTTGGATTATGGAAATCTGTTTGCCTTAATCTGAATTCCAGCCTTTTGTTCCAGTCTGTTACTTGTGTCTGTTTTCTGAAGCTGATCTCTGGAATCAGAATGTGTGTCTGCAGCCACAGCACCAGCTGGTCAGTAGCTTGGAACTGAATTTAAAAATAAAACATTCAAAAGAGGACAAAGTCTTGGTTTCATTCCTTTACCTCTTGGTTTGGTGTTGCACATCTTGCTGTACCTCAGAAATACAAGGAATCATATAATGGAAACCTTTTTCCTTCCTCAGGTTCTGTAGAAAAGAAGCAACAGAGAAGATCGATTCGAACCCGCTCCGAGTCTGAGAAATCCACCGAAGTTGTGCCAAAGAAGAAGATCAAAAAGGAGCAGGTTGGCTTCCTCCATGTAGAGAGTTAAAATATATTGTATTCATAAATGTTGTGGCTTATATTGGTGCCTTTTTATTTTTCTCCATTTTTTCCCCATCGGGTTTCGGTTTGGACTATCCTCCATGAAATCCCCCTGTCAATGCCATTGCTGTGACTCTGCTACTGGCATCTTCTCAGTATCAGTCAGGCTATGGAAGTGGGCACGCAGTGATGGATGACTCCTAATGAACCTGCCATGTTTCCTTTGAGATTTCTGTTCTGAGCAAAATGGGTTTGTTTCAGTGATTTCTCTTGGATGGAATTGCCACCAGGTTCCTTCCTTTGGCTCTTGATTTAGCTGCTGGTTTGTGTTGAGGCTTTGTTTTTCAAATGAAGTTAGAGTGATTAATTTGACCACTTCTGAAAATGGACTTCAAGAATGATTTCACTTAAAGATGAATAGTCAGACTTTCATGTTGGCAGTCATCAGCAAAACAGTTCTGGGATATACCATTTTTTTCCTGAAATAGTTCTAACGTGTACAGGGCATTCCTTTAATCTGGATGTCAGACAGACAAATGTTGTTGCTTGAAGAAAATTTTAATGCTAAAAAATTTCTGCGTGGAATTGAGTAGGAGAGTGCAGTGGATGGACAGAAATACTAAAACCTGCATACACTTTAAACAAATTTGTCAAAGTTGTTGGTTCTTCTCCTTGCATGGTTGATTTTTCCCGCTTAAAGGGCCTCTGTCTGGAAGCTGAGAATTTTATATAAATGTTTCATAGTTTAGCTTTTCCCAGTGAGAATTTTTAAAGAGGGACAGTCAGGATGAAGATTTATATGGGAAGGGGAAAAAATATTTTTATCTCTTTAATTTATTCTTTGCCCTTTGCGCTTTGTTTTGCACTTCCTTCACTTCAGAGCCTGAAAGTGAACTCAATTGCTTTTTTGGGGGTTTTTTTCCTTATTTTTCCTTTGATGCTGCAGCATTTCTGCACTGCTGTGCAGCAGAGGAGTGCTCCAGCTCGAGGCAGTTTCTTGCTGAAACTTTAAAGCAATTCAAGTGTTGGGTGTGTGACACCTGATGTGGTCCGTGGAGCCTCTTGGCACGAGCTGTTGCAGCCTCCCTCTTTCAAAAGAGTTGTTTTATGTTTGTAAAGGTTTCTTAATTTAACAAAGGTATAAGAACCAACAAGATGAACTTCATGGATGCCAGGTAGCTTCATGTGCTTCTCTTACCTGGCTGACTCAGTCTGTGGACATTAATTAAAGTGCTTTTCTCAGGAGAAGTATCTGACTAAAGTGAAACCCAGGGGCACTGTAATGCGCAAAACCTTGAATGTATTAAGTTAAATTTTAAAAAAGAAAACTTACTAACTTCTTACAATTATGCAACAATATTTGTTACCCAAAGTCAAGTTTTCTTGATTCCCCAGTTAGTCTGCAACAACTTGGTATAAAATTATAACTGGAACGAGTACAATTCATGGGAAAAACAAAATGTTGATGCTACTGTTACAGTGACTAGTGGAGAAATAAAAGTGATTGTTTAGATTTTATATTTGTATTACAAAATGTATCCTATACAAATCCTTCTACTGTATGTTTTTACCTATTGTACAACAAAATAAAATATTTTTTAAAAAAATTATAGAATAATCCTTAAATATTTACTAAATGTGTTCCTCCATGCATATGTAACCACATTGCAAAGCAATAACTTGTAATTCTTAACCTTGAAAACAGGATTTTAGGCAACAGCTTTCTTCTGTAAATATTATCCAGTCACCAAATTCCCACATCTTCCATGTGTGTTGGCAGAACAGTTCCTAAACTCCTCCCTAGGGTCAAGGACTGGAAGTGCTTTTGCAAGACTGTAAACTTGTGCATTTGTCTGCTGAAGTGCCTGTGCCCTGGAGTTCCAGCTGTGTAGAGCCCTGCACCACGGCACCCGGGCGGGCCTGTGCAGAGCTCTAGACGGGGAGCAAGGGCTGCAGGAGCTGCAGGGAGAGCCTGCAGTGCACCTAGAGTGACCCACACCGTGCCTCACTAGCCCAGTGCCAGCCCTGCCAGGGGCACGTGTGCTCACACAGCTGTGGGGTTTGCACAGCACCAGGGGTGGCTGCCCAAGGGCCCCCGCTCCTGCCTGCTGGACACGGATACAGCGCTCCTGTCACCTTCCTGCCCCAGGGCAGAGAGGAAGGACCTGGCTAGTGGCCCTGGCTAGTGGCCCGTGGCTGCCAGGGCTGCGGGCACCAGCCTAGGCAGGAGTGGATCCAGCGGGACGCGGAGGCTCGGGCTGAGGAGGGGATGGCAGCTCCCACCTGAATTCTAACCCCTTGAACTGACCTGTTTGCTTTTTGGTACTAGGGAGAAACTTTCCTCTGGTGTTAACTGTGGATTTTCCTTTCAAACAGGTTGAAGCTGTCCCACTGGCAGCAGTGAAGACGGGGTTGCAGAAAGGTGAGTGACAGGTGAAAATTAACTCAGCTGAGCTTGGTGGCCTGTGGCCCTCGGGCAGCAGCTTTGCTCCGTGGGAGCCACGATGGTGCTCTCTGGGGCTGAGCTTAGCTTACCTGGGGACAGGCTGTGTTTGGGGTTCTGGTCCTTGTGTATTGCTGGGGGAAAGATGGTGTTTGTTCATGTGCTGTAAGCCCCCAAGTCCTTCTGGGCATTTCTTAAAAGTCTCTGCTTAGCCAAAGTTAAAGATGGATGATGAAGAGGAAATCTAAGGATTTATCCTCCCCTAGAGACAATTTATTGCCTTGCTCCACTATGTCACCATGTTAAAAAGTTTGTCAAAACCTCTGCCTAAGCTGATTTTCAGTTAATTTTCAGGGAGAATTCAACTAGTAACAAAATTGCAAACTGAAAATTAAGACAAATAATGGAATCCAAGCCCTCATCTTTCTTTCCTTTATTAAGTTGAAGCAAAGAGTCGAGACCATGTATTAAACTAATTTTAGCATGTTGTGTTAAGGTGCCAGTGAGATTTCAGACTCCTGTAAACCCTTAAAGAAGAGAAGCCGTGCCTCCACGGACATGGAACTGACCAGCTCAGCCTACAGGGACACCTCTGACTCTGACTCCAGAGGGCTCAATGATTTGCAGGTAAAGGTCTGTTGGCTCTCACAGGAACCTGAACAAGCTGTCAGTGTACAAGAGGCTTTTCAGTTGATTATTGCTAAATATTGCTAAATATGTGAATGCTATTTTGAGTATTTCATTGTCTGAAAACATAAAACCTAGTCTGTTCTAATCCCCTCCACTGGTTTGTTGTAAAAATACACTGTTTACTTACAAATTTTCCTGTTACTTTGTCTGGCAAAGCATTGGTTCAGATCATGGTTTGCTCTGTGAAGGTTTGAAATTCTTGGGGAACTGGGAGATGCTGCTGTATCTGTTGTAACTCCAAAGAGTGTCCGAAAAAGTAAGAGAGCTCTTTATGGTGTTTGGCTTGTACAGGTATGAAATATATCAAGAAGGCAGCACTAGTGTCATCCCAGTGAAGTTCAGCACCTTTCCAGGACCTTTGTGTCTCTTGACCTACCAAATGTTCTTTTGATCAACAGTGACAGAAATGTTTTTCCCAGTGTGGTTGGGGTTTGGCATTGTCTGGTTTGAGAGCCGTGGTTTTTTCCTCTTTGTAGGGCAGTTTTGGGAAGCGTTCAGACAGCCCCTCAGCCACTGCTGATGCTGATGCCTCAGATGTGCAGTCAGTGGACTCCAGCTTATCCAGGAGAGGAACTGGAACAAGTAAAAAAGACACTGTTTGTCAGGTAACTGGTGATTTTGGGAAGCAATGGATACTAAATACGTATCCCCTATTTCTATTAGTTCTCTTAATTTGACCTCTCAGATAAAATATCCAGGTGTTTAGGAGTTTTTATGCTCTGGAAATGATTCATATTAAACGATTCCTAAGCCCTCCTGCAGGCCAGAAAACTCAACAGCTGGAAGGTGGTGTCTAATCTGTACCTGCCAGCATCAATAGAAAAAGTAGATGCCATTTTCTGTTCCATTTGAAGATTCCAGATGGTTGGTCAGGATAGGACAGAGTGAGAATTTTTCAGTATTAATAAAAAAAAAAATAAATCCTGGGATGTTCTGTCCAGTTCCCTGGTCAGTAGTAAAGGACCTGAAGAGCAAGAGCAGCTTGTTCCCTGAGACATGGAGGAGGGCAGGTGGGTGCTGTGGTGCCTCTCCTGTCTCTGTCTTGTTACCCCAGAGCAAGGTGCAGAGGGTGCTGAGTTTGTGCTCGCCCTGAGGCTTGCCAGGTTCAGTTCTCCTGCCTTGCCCTAATTCTGAAGCAATTCCAGGCAGGTCCTGCTGTTAGCACCTGTCAGTCACTGGTGTGTCAGGGTGCCCTGTTCCCTGCTGAGCTCTCTGCCCGTTGCAGATCTGTGAGAGCTCCGGCGAGTCGCTGCTGGCCTGCGAGGGCGAGTGCTGCAGCATGTTCCACCTGGAGTGTCTCGGCCTGAAGGCCATGCCTGAGGAAAAGTTCATCTGCACTGAGTGTAAGAATGGTGAGTGTGTTCCTGTGCCTGGAAAACTGGGAGGGATTTCCCCCTTTGCTCGGGAGCCACGTTCTGGTCAGAGCAAACCAAAGTGGTGCTTTCTGAGGGTTTCTGAGTTAAGTTTGGGTTATTCCGCTGCATTTTAACCTCTGAGACCAGATTCTCATTTTCCATTTAGCAAGTGCCTTGTAAGAAAAAAAAAACAAACAAGCTGCTTAGGGTTTTAATTGGAATAAGAGATTTTTATGTGAGCAGCTACTCCAGTGTTACTGTGGATCACATTAGCCACCCAGCCTGTTGGATGGGAAGGATCCTGTATTGCTCACAGTCTGTTGGCTTCAGAATTTGTTTGGACAATATCTGTATGTCAGAGTGTGGGGGTTTCAGTTGTGGGTTTCTCTGGGTCTGGATTGAAGGCACTTGAGACAGTAGTTCATGTTCAGACTCAGGTGTTTATTATTTCTTATCAGTAAAACAGTCTCACTGCTGTGAGTTTGGCAGCTTTTCATTAGAAGGCACAAAATGGCCAACAATCTCTTGGTACAAGGTCTTTCAAGACTAAACCATCCAATTAAGAACTGACACCTGGATTATTTTCCCTTTTAACCCAATAACTGATCCCACAGAGCCCCCAGTGTGGATTTTTCTGCCCAATTATAAAAGGCCACCAAACCCATGGAGAAGAAGGAAGAAGAAGCATGAAGGAGAAAGCCAGGATGACACCCTGTGCCCTCCATCTTGCTTCCATCCACAACACACTAAAAACCCCAAAACCTCAATTTCTCACCCAGTGATGCACCTGTACTGCTCTCTACAATCTATTTCACACTTTTGTGGGTTCCAGGCTATCTTGAAGTCTGGGAAACTTTCTCCATGAATGAGGGTCAGAGTCAGAGCTCCCCTGGGGGTCAGGGCACCCCAGGGCAGACAGAGAAATATTCCCAATCAGAGTTGGCTTTTACAGTTGGCATTCCTTATTCCTTCTCTTCCAAGGAGAGCACACGTGCTTTTCCTGCAAGCTGCCTGGCAAGGACGTGAAGCGCTGCTCTGTCAGCACCTGTGGGAAGTTCTACCACGAGTCCTGCGTGCGCAAGTTTGCCACGGCTCTGTTCGAGTCGCGCGGCTTCCGCTGCCCGCAGCACTGCTGCACCGCCTGCTCCATGGACAAGGACATGCACAAAGCCAGCAAAGGTGAGGCCAGGCACAGGCATGTGCCCCCTGTTGACTAAACTATCCTTTGTGCCCTTGGAGGAATGACAAAACTATCCTTTGTGCCCTTGGAGGAATGACAAAACTATCCTTTGTGCCCTTAAAAAGGAAAGAAGCCCAGAAGTTCCTCTTCTCAGTTAGGTGAAGAAATCTGCTAGGACCTGGGGGGCTTCACCTCAAACTTGAGGATAACTAATTGCACAGAAGCCAAAAAGTCTTGTATAGGAATGTGCTCCCTGTTGACGAAGTGACAAAACTTTTTTGTCCCCTTAAAAAGGAAATAAGCCCAGAAGTTTCTCTCCTGGATTAGGTGAAAAGACATCTCATAGGACCTGGGGGACTTCACCTCAAACTTAAAGATGGTCAATTAGACAGGAGCCAAAAAGTCCTGCCTGAGCAATTAACTAGAAAAATAAGAGAACAAAAAAACTAACTGCTTTTCTGAGGTGTTTTACCAGAGGCAAGGACCTCTTGCACCCGTGTAGTGTTTGGGAGGGTCCCCAGGACGAGGTGAGAGATGAGAATCTGACTCCATGTCTTGCCTTTGCCTGTGGGGAGTTGTGCCCTGTCCTGCCCTGAGCACTGGTTGTCCCCAGTGGTGTTTTGCAGCTGAGTGGTGCTAGCCCTGGGTGTCTTTGCTGTTTCCTGAGCAGGTCGCATGGCGAGATGTCTGCGCTGCCCCGTGGCTTATCACTCTGGAGACGGCTGCATCGCTGCAGGAAGCTTGTTTGTGTCATCCCACATCCTCATCTGTAGTAACCATTCCAAAAGGACTCACTCCTCATCAGCTGTAAATGTAGGCTTTTGTTTCGTTTGTGCAAGAGGTGAGACGCTTGGTTTTTCCCTGTTTATAGTTCTGTTGTCATTTGTGTAGTTTAGTGATAAAAATAGTGTTTCATGAGGAACTCCTCCCTTAGGGCTTGCTGGGGTTAAATGCTGCCTGGGATTTTTTATGTAATTTAATTTTATTTTATTTTGGTCAGCAGTTTTCATGAGGTTCAACTCACTGTGTTGGTCCATTTGATAGCCAGAAGCAGCACTGGGCACCCAGGCCCACTTGTTCTGCCAGTAGGGAAAAGCAGATCCCAATCCCCCCATTCCAGCTTTTTCATGCTGAGAATGGCTGCTGTGTTGTTAATCACTATATTAAGCAGAAGGAGATTGTTTCACTGCTACAAACTTACAACTGTCTAAGTTTTAAGGCTAAAAGGTGGGATTTACTTATGAACTAGAATAACTCCATTTATAACTGCCTTCACATTTGAGAACTTTGAAAGCAAACCTTTAGCAGTACTGTATGAGCAGGTTTCATGCTGAGCTTTTCCATGTGTCAAAGTTCTTTTTTTTTCTTTTTAACTTTTGTCCCCACTTGTTACTTTTATGGTTCTTCAGTCACCAGGGTTCTGCCAGAGAGCAGCTTAAAAGAATGTCAGTGCAGCAGTTACTTTGGTCTCAAGATTCAAAAGTACCATTATTCTGTTGGAATAATGCTAATGTGTGCTTTCTACAGAATGCCAGCAGTTTATATTGGATGTGGTCTCTGCAGCAGTTTTGAGAGTCACTAATAGGGAAATTAAAGTGAGCTGGATCCTGAAGTTACTTGTTTTCATTTGTGTTCATTCAGGTGGAAGTTTAGTTTGGCTTGGCTTTGCAAGAGCAGAGGAATAGTTACACATCTCAGAATGACAAGAAATACAGAAGGAAGTTTTCATGCCTTTTTTTTTTTTCTTCCTTTCACTTTACATTTGTCTAGTAATTTTATTTATACCTGAATCTGGCTCCATCAGAGATGAAACTGCACAACTCTGTGTTTCCTCCTGGCAATCTAAATAACCTCTTGTGCCCTGGCAGATAGAATTCCCTATCCTGTGTATTCATCAGATCTTAATTAGGAGAACTTGAACAGTTCCAAAGCATTGCCACTGCCTGAATCCTCTGTGTCTTAGAGCAGCTCTGTACTTGTTCCTCTAGAGCATTCTTGTGGGGCTTGTGTCCACCAGGCCTGGCTGGAATCAGGAGCCAGAGTGCTGAGGACAGTACCTGGGGCAGGAGCACTGAGCCACCTGCTCAGAAAGAAACGGGGAACTGAACGCTTCAGAAATCCTTGGACATCTCTGTGAGAATTTAATTAGCGCTGATTTAATTAGTGTTGGTTGCTATCAGAAGCGGAGACTTTGCATTTAGATGCAGTTACTGAAGTGAGAAATGTAGACGAGAGACAATCTATAAGATACACAAGCTTGCTTACAGTGAGGAACTTGAGATACAAGGTATTTAAAGAGCTCTTATTCAGCACCCTGCGATAGCTGCAGTCAGCATGGTGCAGTTCACCTCGTTGCATGTGTAGGTTCCCTTGTTTTAGGAATCCTCCCAATGATGCATGACCCCAGTCTTCTTACAGCAGTGCTTTAGGCACCATCCAAGAGCTTCTGTCCAGTCCTCAGCTGTGTGTCCCTCGGGGGAAGAGCTGGGGGCTCTCTTGGTCGCTCATCTTTCCTGTTTCTTTGGGGCTCAGTTGCTCTGCTCTTGCCAGGAGTTACTGGCCAAGCGCTTCTGCTCCGCAGCTCTGGGCTCTCAGCTGGGCTGCCTGGCTCTTTGGAGTAACAAGGAAAAGCTCTTCTTTGTGCAGGACAGAGGATTGCAAAGGCCTGGGATGGAGTTATGTAGGGAACTGAGTGCTGGACTGTTCTGGAGCAGCCCTGGGAGGGCTGGGTGGGGGAGCTTCACCACCACGGCCTAGGGCAGAACCTCCATCTGTGCTTCCCCCTTGGTGCCTTGCAGAACACTGACCTCCTCCTTGCTTTCCAGCACAATTACAGAGGCAAAACACTTCTGTAGGCAAGATCTCAGGGATAGACTTGTAGGGAATGGGACAGTGAGTTCTTGTTCCCAACATCTGTTCCATCTGTAGCCCCAGCTCAGAGCACAGCCCAGCTGCAGTGACCATCACCCCAGGTCTGCAGAGGAGCTTCCTTTTGCCCTGTGGGAAGGAGAGGGGATCCCATGGATTCCAACTTTATTGCTTTTCTTGTGCTTTTCTAGAAGGGTAAAAAACCAATTGAAATTCCACTTAGAAGCAGCTTATTTCATTGCAAGATTTTCCAGTTAAGTTTGAGTCTCTCCAGCACAACCTCTTGGTTAGCGCAGACACTTTGTCAGGCTTTCCTTTTTCTTCATTTTATCCTTTTTCCATTCCCACATAACGCATTAGAGGTGTTCATTGGGTGTATTTGGTTTTTCCTTCATGGAATCATGGGTAGTTTCATTGCAACTCATCTCTTTCTGTTTGTTTCGTATAGGGCTGGTAGTGCAGGACCATTCAGACCCCCTGTTCAGTTCCTATGCCTATAAGTCCCACTACCTACTGAATGAGTCAAATCGTGCTGAGTTGATGAAATTACCTATGATTCCTCCTCCTTCGTCAGCTTCCAAAAAGAAATGTGAGAAAGGTAACCAAAATAGTTTCTTTCTCTTTAATTCTTTAATTTACTTTCGCTTTTTCTATTTTTTCTCTCTAAATCAACGGAGAAATGTCTGCTTGTCCCCTGACACTGACTGCTTTCAGTGACCTTCACTCATGGTTTTTGTGAGCCTGTGTTCATGTTGTTGGCGATTATTTTTATTTTTTTTTTAAATTATAAAAGGGCTTAAAATAATTGCTGTCACTAAATTCTCCTTGGAAGAGATTTGGTCACTCTCTGTCTGGCCTGGGCTGTTCCAGGTTCAGGGAGCTGTTAGCACAGCAATGTGAAGAGGAGGCAGATGGATCTCGATATTGTTGCAGTTCAGTATTTACCTGGATGATGTAAAACCACTTCTTAAACTGATTGGAAGCAGAGGGGGATGTGCTGCTTCAGACCTTGTGCAGGTCCTGAGAGGAGAGAGGGTGTTTGGGGCTGGACAGGGGTGGGTGCTGTGTCCCTTTTGGAAGGTGCCAGAGCAGGAGGGCAGGGAGGTTTGACCTGAGTGTGCCCCATGGGCCTCGTGTCCCACCTCCACCACCGAGCCTGAGTGCCCCATGCCTGTCCCCTCCTGTGGGGATTGGGTCCTTGCCACAGCCAGGCTGGGACCCCGCAGGGACCCCGCAGCTCAGGGACCCCTCCTGGCTGAGGGGCAGTTTCTGGTGCCAAGGGGATGAGGCTCTCTGGATCCCTGGGTGCAGTTCCTGCTGCCGAGGGGACTGAGGCTCTCCAGATCCCTGGGTGCAGTTCCTGCTGCCGAGGGGACTGAGGCTCTCCAGATCCCTGGGTGCAGTTCCTGCTGCCGGGGGGACTGAGGCTCTCCAGATCCCTGGGGGCAGTTCCTGCTGCCAGTTCCTCCCCAGACCCCTGGGGGCAGTTCCTGCTGTCTGTGTGCAATGCTCAGCTCTGGTATTTCATTCCCCACAGAACTTTGGTTCCCTGGGAGCGTTCAGAGCCGGTGCCCCATTTCCCAGCCCGAGTTAGGTCGCTGTCAGCGTTGTGAGATCAATGGCTTGCAGTAGTCCTGTAATTCCTGAAAACAAGAATTATTTTGAGCCCTGTGCTTAGCTTGAGCCATAGCTGCCTAATGCATCCCGAGAGCAATGTTGGGTTTTTTCTTGCTTAGCGTTGACAGTTTTGTGTTTGATTTTGTTTGATTTTTGCATCTCTTGGCATTTTCTCATCTTGGATAATGTTTCAGTAATTTGTCTGTATTTCCTCTGAAATTACATTTGCAAAAACTACTTCAAAAACTTCATGATGGGTTTGGGAGCTCTGGAGGATCCATGTGACTGGATTTTACTGGTTTTAGCAGAGGAAATACAGTGTTGGTCATGCACCTGAATTGTTTAAGGAATGCTTATTGTAACATACAGTGATGAATTAATGCAATGGTATTTTGGGAAGTCTATAGGTGAACAAGATTTTCTGATAAAGGTTTGAAAGTGACTATTCACACTTCTTTTGATACTGTGATTGAAAATTGGTTTGAATACTCTCAAATCTCTCCCAGATTTTCCATCTGGGACACAAAATCTTGTTAATTTTTAAATATATATACATATAAGAACATGTATATATATTTTATATACCGACATGTATAAAATATTACAGTATGTGTAATGTATAAAGTCATCTTACATGAGCTGCTTTGCTGAGGGTGGCTCAGAGATGTGCTGTGGCTCTCCACATTTAACACATCATCCAAAATGTGAGCCAACCAAAATAACTTTTGCCCAAATTAGTGTAAACTTCAGAAATTCATGTGAACCCCAGTGCTGAGGTTCCCTCTGTGCACCAGGAATTTTTGGGATGGGGACAACTCACGTGTGTCTCATTCTGCTTTATGTACTGGGCTTATCCTGGTCAAGTTTTTATGGAATAAACACACTTATTACAGCTCTTTTTCCTGTCCTTGCAGCAGAAAAGTATTGATCAACCTATAGGCTGTGGGGTTGGTGCTCGCTAATGACTGCTGGGGATTCAGTCAGAGCAATGTTGATTGAAAAGGATTCTTTAAACATGTGGAGTGTTGTGGTTGCTTTGGCCATCACCAGAGCACTAAAAGCTGGTAGCACCGTTCCCAGCTGCAGTGCTTCCCTTGGGAATGGTGCTGCTCCTGCCAGCTCACCTCGTGTTTGAGTCCTCAGCTGCTTTTTTGTCCGATGCAGTCCCAGCTTCGATTAAGCCCTGCACAGTCCTTTTTAACCAACATTGTTAAGCTTGACTTGATCCCTTTCTTTTGCCATTTTTCTGGGGGGCAGTGGGAATCTGGAGTGGATGATCTAAAATGAATGTCAGTTGCTGTGCACGGGGGGGAGCAATCCTGACTTCTACAAACCAAGCAGGGCTTCTTTGTTTCAAGGTGGCAAACTGTTGTGCTGTGAGTCGTGCCCAGCTTCCTTCCACCCCGAGTGTCTCAGCATAGAAATGCCTGAGGGATGCTGGAATTGCAATGACTGTAAAGCTGGCAAGAAGCTGCGGTACAAGCAGATCGTTTGGGTCAAGCTTGGGAATTACAGGCAAGTTCACCTTTTGGGGTTCTAATGCTTCGGGTGTTTTAATGTACTCTGGAATTGCAGGAAGATAAAGCAGCTCAGTCATTGTGAACGAGACTTAGACATACAGTAATTCCTCTGCTTGGGGTCAGACATGGATGTACCCTTGAAATGCAGTGCTCCTGCTTCTCCCAGGCAGTGCTGGACTCTGGATCGCACACACCTTTGCTCTGCAGAGTGTGATCAGGATGTGGGAAAGCAGGGCCAGCCAGAGCCCAGCTGTCCTTGCTGGTGTTTGCTGTAGTCAGCTGCAGCAATACAGGTGTTTGCAGGTGGTCCTGGATGCCCACTGTCAGGCCATGGATATTCTTAGAAGGCTTTCCCAGAATTTGGAGTAAGAACATTGCTTGTGTTTTGCATGGAGCTTCCCAGGCGCTGCCAGCAGGAGCCTTGGCTGCATGAGGGAGGAGTTCATTTCCTTGAGGAAGGAAAACTGGCTTTTATTTCTCAGTTCCATGAGGGAAACTGGGAAGCTCTGGTTCAGGGAACTTACATTCTTTCTTTTCTCTCCTACTCTGCAGGTGGTGGCCAGCAGAGATCTGCAATCCCAGGTCTGTGCCTCTCAACATACAGGGCCTCAAACATGATATCGGGGACTTCCCAGTATTTTTCTTTGGTTCACATGACTACTATTGGGTACACCAGGGCAGAGTTTTCCCTTATGTTGAAGGAGATAAAAGCTTTGCTGAGGGGCAAACTAGTATTAACAAGACCTTCAAGAAAGGTAAAATCAAACAAAGTTTATAGTGGTTTATGACAAAAATTCCACGTGTTTGTGTCTCCATCACCACTTAACCTGCATGGGAATATTATGTGACTAGTGTTCTGTGTTCACGTGAAATCCAAGCATTGTGTTGATCCCTTGACTGCAGATAAAAATGTGTTTAAGTGCCTACTCATTGTGTGTTGTTGTGGGCCAGTTCAATGCTTCCACAAACGGGGGAATGCTGAGATGGATCTTGGGCTCTGCTGCATGGGATCATTGTTCAGTGTGTTGGTACCTGCTGAAAGTACCTGCTGATAAATTCATGATAAATTGCAATAACTAATTTTAACTTGTCTTTTTGTTAATAAAGTTCTGTTCCTAGTCTTAAAAAAATAATTAAATAGATACATGTACATGTACGTATTTGATTAGCAGCAGCTGGGACTGATTGCTTTCTATTCTGAATTCCTTGCACAGCACTTGAAGAAGCAGCAAAGCGTTTCCAGGAACTGAAAGCACAAAGAGAAAGCAAAGAGGCATTGGAAATTGAAAGGAATTCAAGGAAGCCTCCGCCCTATAAACACATTAAAGTGAGTTGGCCTCTTTCTATTTTATTTTGATTCTGTGTGTGAGGAAGTTGCCCTGTGCATGGGTAAGGATGCCTAGAGAAGGTGTGGCTGCCCACTCCCTGGCAGTGTTCAAGGATGGGTTGGGTGGGAATCAGAACAGCCTGGTCTAGTGGAAGATGTCCCTGCCCATGGCAGGGGTTGGGGTGGATATTCTTTAAGGTCCCTTCCAACTCACACTGTTGTGTGATTCTAAGTTATGTACCTACACCAAGGTGTTCAACAGTAGAAGCCTAAAGAAATCCACGTGAATAATTTTGCTGTTCTTTTCACTAATTTCTTGTTGTGTTTTACAGTAACCGTAAAACACTGAATAAAATAAGTTTTCTTTGCCTTTTCATGTCAGTTGTGGATTCTGTATTCCCAGTGCATTGCCTTTGCTGACGGTGGCTCAGAGATGTGCTGTGGCTCTCCACATTTAACACATCATCCAAAATGTGAGCCAACCAAAATAACTTCTGCCTAAATTAGTGTAAACTTCAGAAATTCATGTGAACCCCAGTGCTGAGGTTCCCTCTGTGCACCAGGAATTTTTGGGATGGGGACAACTCACGTGTGTCTCATTCTGCTTTATGTACTGGGCTTATCCTGGTCAAGTTTTTATGGAATAAACACACTTATTACAGCTCTTTTTCCTGTCCTTGCAGCAGAAAAGTATTGATCAACCTATAGGCTGTGGGGTTGGTGCTCGCTAATGACTGCTGGGGATTCAGTCAGAGCAATGTTGATTGAAAAGGATTCTTTAAACATGTGGAGTGTTGTGGTTGCTTTGGCCATCACCAGAGCACTAAAAGCTGGTAGCACTGTTCCCAGCTGCAGTGCTTCCCTTGGGAATGGTGCTGCTCCTGCCAGCTCACCTCGTGTTTGAGTCGTTCATCCCTTGTTCTGCCCTTTGCTCCCCAGTCCAACAAGGTGATCAGGAAGGTGAAGATCCAGGTGGCTGACTGGAAACACAGAATAAAATAGTTTTTCTTTGCCTTTTGGTGTCAGTTGGTGACTCTGTGTTCCCAGTGCATTGCCTTCATCCCTTGTTCTGCCCTCTGCTCCCCAGTCCAACAAGGTGATCGGGAAGGTGCAGATCCAGGTGGCCGACCTGTCGGAGATCCCGCGCTGTAACTGCAAGCCGTCAGACGAGAACCCCTGCGGGCTGGAGTCAGAGTGCCTCAACAGGATGCTGCAGTATGAGTGCCACCCTCAGGTGTGCCCAGCTGGGGAGCGCTGCCAGAACCAGTGCTTCACCAAGAGGCTCTACCCCGACGCCGAGATCATCAAAACCGAGCGCCGCGGCTGGGGCCTCCGCACCAAGAGGAGCATCAAAAAGGTACAGCGTCGTATTCTCTGAAAAATCTTCCTTGCCCAGGATTTTTCTCCTGAGAAGCCTCAGAAAAGAAATGTAAACAATAAGTATCTTGTTGCTTTGGAATGTGGTCTAGAGGTTGCTCACCAACAGGTGCATCTTTGCTTGGTTCCGTGTGAATTGTGTTGACTTAATGACCAGTCCTAGTCCAGCTGTGTCAGGACTCTGGTCTGTCATCAGTTTTTATTATTCATTCTTTTCTAGCCTTCTGATGTATCCTTTCTCTTTCTTTAATATAGTTTTAGTATATAATTTCTTTTAATATCATAAAATAATAAATCAACCTTCTAAGATCATGGAGTCAAATTCTCATCTTCCCCTCGTCCTGGAGACCTCACAACACAACAACCGCTGACGAAGCGAGGAATGATGCATCTGACTCCATATTCTTAGAAGGCTGATTTATTATTTTATGATCTATATTATATTAAAGAATACTAAACTATACTAAGGAATACAGAAAGGATACAGACAGAAGGCTAGCAAGATACTAATTGCAACTCGTGACTCTCTCCCCAGAGTCCGACACAGCTTGGCCCCAGTTGGCCAATAAGTCAAAAACAATTCCCATGAAACCAATGAAACAATCTCCAAACACATTCCAAAGGAGCAAAACACAGGAGAAGCAGATGAGATAATATTGTTTTCCTTTTTCTCTGAGGCTTCTCAGCTTCCCAGGAGCAAAGTCCTGGGCAAAGAGATTTTTCCAGAAAATGTGATAGTGCAGTACAGTGAGCCAGGACAGGGCTGTGACAGTGACCCAGGACAGGGCTGTGACAGCCATCAGGGTGGGTCTGGGTGAAAGCATTGCGCTCTGCACTGACCTTTTATTCTGCCTGGGTGTATTGCTAGGACAGCAATTACCTGGTGCATGTATTCACACTGCCTACTAGACCAGTGAAGTGTAACACTTTTTGTGATGATCAGGGTCTTTTTTATAGGAAATGCTTTTTTCTGTGCTGCTTCCCTTTATGACTGTGCTTAGGATGCAGAGATCACTTACTTTTGTTCTTCTTTGCAGGGTGAATTTGTGAATGAATATGTTGGGGAGCTGATTGATGAGGAGGAGTGCCGGCTGCGGATCAAACGTGCTCACGAGAACAGTGTCACCAATTTTTATATGCTAACTGTAACCAAGGTGAATATTGTGTCTTGTTTGATAGCAAATGTTACACAGCAGCAGGAAAACTATTTGCTTTGTAAGTACTAAACACATCTTTGTCTTTTTCCTTGAAGGACCGAATAATAGATGCTGGCCCAAAGGGGAACTACTCTCGTTTTATGAACCATAGTTGTAACCCAAACTGTGAAACACAGAAGTGGACAGTGAATGGTGACATTAGAGTTGGACTGTTTGCTCTTTGTGACATTCCTGCAGGTAAAAGGATGGCACTATTTGGCATGTTTGCTCTTGTCTTGCAGTGGCCAAGTTCCTCACATAGAATCAAGCTTTTTCTTTGAAGTTATTAATACCAGTGAAGTGTTTAGGAACTTTTCATTCATTGGAGTGGAGATGATACTTAAGGTTCTAGTTTTAGCAGGGATCTCATGGTAACAAATGCTAATGAAATGTCGTTGTCACAGGCCTGTCTTCCCTCAATGTCCATGTGGGTGAATTGTTTTTCTTACATTTCAGGAATGGAGTTAACATTCAATTACAACCTGGATTGCCTGGGCAATGGCAGGACCGAGTGTCACTGCGGAGCAGAAAACTGCAGCGGCTTCCTGGGAGTGCGGCCCAAGGTACATGGATGGAACTGAAGCTTCTCCTCCCAAATCCAGAGATTCCCTAGGGCAAAGAGGGTTTGGATTTATTTCACTCTTTAGCCTAATACTTTCTACCCTTGCAAGTCTCCAAAGATTCTGTAGTCTGCCCTGCCATGCTGTTGTGTCTGGCGGGAAGTTAATTCAGAAACATCTGAATGAGCATTTCTGGGTTTTAGAGCTTAAAAACTATTTCAAATGGATCTCATTTAAAAAGAATTCATGCAAATAATAACCCAAAATTTACTTGAATGCTGGGGTTTTATAAGTGACTCTGTGTTGTGATTTTCTCCTTCTCAGACAGCATTTGCAACGGCAAATGAAGAGAAGGTGAAAAATGCAAAACTAAAGCAGAAGAAACGGAAAATAAAAACAGAACAGAAGCAGATGCATGAAGATAACTGTTTCCAGTGTGGAGATGGGGGAGAGCTGGTTATGTGTGATAAGAAGGACTGTCCCAAAGCATACCACCTCCTATGCCTTAACCTGACTCAACCACCTTTTGGTAAGAACAGAGGCTCCTCCTGCTCGACTTCTCCTTCCTGCTGGAAGACAGCATTGGAGATGAAATGCAGCATTCATGTACATAACGTAAAATACAGTGTTCGCTTACATTAAATGCAGTATTCATTTGCACTAAGTGCACCAAAATCGCTTTTATAATACCACTCACTTTTAGCAGTACATCAGGTGACTGTTCCTAAATGGAACTGGTGGGCAGAGGCTTTGTCATACTTTTTAATGTTGCTCTTCTTCCTCTCCTTGAATCAATCAAACTTCCTCTTATTTTGGTTGAAACATGAACATCATCTTTTTGCCTAAAAAATGCAGAACAGAACTGTGTTCAGTCAGATTCTTGTACATGCGAAGCAGAAGTAGTGGCTGATTTTTCTGAACTTTGTTTGTATTCATCTGAGCATGGGAGTGAGGGTTAAAGGCCAGCGCTGTCTCCAAAGTGCACTAATTCCAGGTCCTTTCTCTCTCTCCTCCCCTCCTCAGGAAAGTGGGAATGTCCATGGCATCAGTGTGACATCTGTAGCAATCCTGCCGTGTCCTTCTGTGAGTTTTGCCCCCACTCCTTCTGTAAGGATCACGAGAAGGGAGCCCTGGTGCCGTCGGCGCTGGACGGCCGCCTCTGCTGCTCCGCACACGACCCCAAATCTCCTGTGGCACCCGAGTACTGGAGCAAGATCAAGTGCAAATTGGAAGCACAGAATGCTGTGGAAGAGGCAAAGGAGTGAATTTGGTTAAAAACAAACACGGGAGGGGAGAAGAGGGCAGCAGGCGATGAACTCAGAGTTTGCAGTGCCACACTCGGCTTTGTCCTCGCAGCCGTCACGTGTGAGCTGGAATGGGACCATTGACCTGAGCGAGAAGGACCAGGCAGTGGTGTTTGGTTTTTATTGTTTGGTCTTTCTTTTACCCTTGAATGTGCTACAGCAGCTCTTACTGTTGGAAACCAGGAGCGTCTTGACCTTTGAAGAAAACCGTAAACCTTTTGACAGTGAAAAGAATATTCTGTTTAAAATAATGTTCTTTGAGTGTAGAAAGCAAAGCATAGCCACATATTTATTTATTTAATTTTGAAAGGGTGTTGAAGATCTGGCTTTGATCAGTCATCGTGTCTTTAAAGTCAAAACAGCGAAGCCAACGTAACTTTTGTGTCTAGTTTATGGAAAGAGCAAAGCCTCTCCCCTCTGTAACACTGAGATGCCAAACAGACAGGTGTGGGTGTCAGACCAGGTGGCTCTGAAATGCCTCTGTTCCAGTACTTATTGGTAAAGGCATTGGAGAAGGTAGGTTGTCTCTCATGTTTACTTATGAATATTATTGTGAAGCTTTTCCTGTGAGAAATCAGCTGTGTGACTTCTGGGAAGTGCTCATAACACGAGGTCTGGCAGTGAGGAAGAAATGGTGGTGCCTTGCTCCAGAGCTGTCTTAGGTGTTTGCAGACATGCAAAAATTCAGAGTTTAATTCCACAGTGGTCATTTCTGTATCCCACCTATATTTTGGAAACCCCTCCCAGGCAGGAGAGGCTCCCAGCCTGAGTCAGAGCTGAAGACAGTCCTGCCAGTGGGTTTCTCACCTGGTTTGGTGGCAGTTACTGAGTGATTCTTCAGTCCTGCCTTCTCAGGCTCCCCTTGGCTTCAGGGAGACTTGGGCACGTGAGGGACCTGACCCATGTGCATGTTGGTTTCGATGGAGTGTTAATATTTTTTTGTTGAGAGAGATCTTCTAACTTTAATCTTCATTGTTAATGGAGCTGAGGAACATCTCAGCACTTCCTCAATGAACAGGGTATTTTGTGTCTGGGTAAGGGGCCATAACCCAGCAGCCAGCTGATGCCTCAGGAGGTGGTTCTGTCTTGGATTTCCTCTGTTAATCAGAGAGACAGATTCCTTCAGTGAGGCTTTCATGTGGCTTACGTTGGCTCTTGCTCCAGAATTTTTTTAGAAAACCTATATTCCTCCATTTCTTTGTGCAAGGAGCCACAGGGCACTGGTGTCCCCAGGCTGGAGCTGGTTTAGGTGACTCTTCCTCCCCCAGCCCACGATCTCACCAAGCACTGTCCCCCCCCTGCCCTGGTACAGCAAGTACTTCTGACTCGTGCAGTGATAGCAGCTACTCCCTGCCAGCCTTTGCTCGTGGGTACTGAAAATAATCAAATGTTGCTGGCATCTGGCTGAACTGAGCCTTGGAATTAAGAACCTTGTCTCTGGAAAACTGCTTACACAAACCTGTGGGAACACGGAGACTTCTCAGATCAAGAAAAAGTCTGTGTGGAATTTAGACCATGACTTGCCTCTGCCTGGTGTCCTTCTCATCCTCAAACTGGTGTACAGGGGGAGTTTTTTGTGTGTGCAATCAGTGATGGATACACTACAGTCCCTGAGCAGCTGCTGTGCCCTGGACTCAGCCCAGAGCACCTGCCCACACCTGCCTTGGGGTGCCAGACCCCACAGGGCTGGGGCACTCCTGGGGCAGCAGCTTTGGGATCCCTAAAGCACTTCCTGCTGTGGGCCACGCTCCAGTCACGGTCCAACACTAACCCTGCTGGAAAGCAGTGCTGGATTTTGGTATTTTTAAAGTAAAAATAAGGTACAAAAAGGATTTTATTTTTCTTAATGTTTTGTGTGGGAAATGTCTCTTTTTATGCTTTCATTGAGGATGTTTAACATTCTCAGAAATTCCAAACACAGCTCTTGCTACCATGTCTGTAGGGCCTGAGGTGTTCACTTTATATTCTTTATTAGGCTTGATAATGTTCAGTGGTTTTCTCTGAAGTCAGAGCATTCTGATATTGCAGCTATCAGCTGATATATTTTATATATATATATATGTATATATATCAGATATGTTGCTGATGCTGTGCTGCTGTGTGAGTGCCCCAACCTGCTCCATTCCTTCCCTGTCCATGGTGACTTGCTGAGCAGAGGGACGTGGTGTGGCAGCACCAGGACACCTTGGGAGCATTGGACAGGAGCCACAGACTGTCCCTGGCCACCCTGGCTGTGCCACAGTGCTGTGCCAGGGCACAGAAGGCTTTAAGCTTCTCAAATGCTGTGATGGAGGCTGCTGCTGCTCCTCCTGTGCCACTCGATGTCTTGGTTCACTTTGTGTTCAGACTTCTTGGAGATGCTTCTTTTTTCCACCAAAAAGCGATTCACAGCAGCCAGCAGCTGGGCTTGGACTCGGGAGGGAAAACAGGAGAGGTTGTTTAGTTTGTGAACAAAACTCTGAACTGAAGAGAAGGTGAGTCTTTCAAAAAAGCTTTAACATTGTTCGATGAGAACAGGCCAGTTCAGAGGATCTTGGTGACTACAGGGGCTGTTCTGAGTGCCAGGCTCAGGTGCTAAAATGTACATTTTAACCATGTCTTTGTAAGCTGAGTAACCAGAATGTAGTTGCTTAGTACAGCTCCTTTGTAAGGAAAAGATTGCACAGCTGTTCTAATGGATTGGCTTCAGCAGAGTGGGAGGCAGCTGCTGAATTAATTTGTGTGGGCTCCAAAATAAGGAATCTTGGATAGTTGGGTCATTTCATGCTGAGACCTAGGGGAAATCCCCAGAACTGGTAATTTTGGTGGAGAATTGCAGTGTGCTGTCCCAGCACATTGTTTTTCCTTCATAGGAACACAGTGACATGTTTTTCACCTACTTTCTTGTTACATTTTTGGGGTGGCCCCACACTTCTGGTGACCTCCTGCCTCCAGCTCTGGCACCTGGGCAGTGCCTGAGCTGCCCTGCCCAGGGAGCAGGGTTTGTGGTTTACTGGAGCTTCTCCTCTGCAGCTGCACCTGGGCACAGTGCAGGCATCCTGCAGCCTGTGGTCAGCTGAATCTAGAAGCAAGAATTCCACGATTCTGTGATTCCAGTGGTGCAGAGGCTGGTTCCACCATTCCTGAGCGCATTGTGCAAGCATTAGCTGTTGTAGCTGTCAGATTATTGTATAGACTTGTCCTGTCCATAGGCTGGTGAAGGTGTTTGCAGCTCAGGAAGGAAATTTCTTGGGCAAATCACCTTCTCTGGTCACCACATGGTCTTGGAGAATCAGTTCAAATGGAGTAATAGGGCTGGAATGTGGAATTTTGGCCTTTCTTCTAAAAAAACCCTTCTTTTATCT
This sequence comes from Euphonia xanthogaster, assembly GCA_034509185.1. NCBI lineage: Eukaryota > Metazoa > Chordata > Aves > Passeriformes > Fringillidae > Euphonia > Euphonia xanthogaster. Next base: position 2,103,195 of record JAYDZK010000080.1, read on the forward strand.
TAATTTCAGGATAGAATGGGAAAGACACAATTACTAGACATAACTATCAATGAGCATAAAATCTGTATATATTGAAACTTTACAGAATTATGTGGGAGGGGAGGGGAGGGGAGAGGGTGGGATGGGGGTGTCCGACGCTGGTACGGAGAAGTCACTTTAACATGGAAACCTCTGCCTCATTGAATTCAGGGTTTAATGTACTTGAAGCTCTGCGGTTCCTTTTACAGCTTTTTTATTTATACATGATTTTTTTTGTATACTGCATTGAAAATGTCCTTGACTTGCCCCCAAGTTCCTTCCTGCTCCCCTGTGCAGTGGATCCATGGCAAACGGGAGGGTTTGGGAGCAGCTGGCTCGGAGGTGTGCGCTCACCAGGTGTTGCGTGGGAGATGGCGACCTTGGAGCAGTGCTGTCCCTTTGCTTCCCATTCCCATCAGCTTTCCCCACCATTTCTCTTTGTGTAGCAAAAACATTTGCACTTAAGATACACTCCTACGCGTTGGATGTATTCCCAGTGTTGTTCTGAGAGAAAAAGGCAAAACAGGAAGAAAAGAACGTTTGTTTCCTGTGATAGCGTATTTCCGAGTGAGCAGCTCAGGTCTGTGTTCCCCTGGGAGGGGTCCTGCTGCTCCAGAGCGGGAGGTAGGGAGCTGGAACTGTGCTTTGTGTAGGGGATTTCTGTGCTTAATGTGAATAAAAAAGGGAAAACATGTATGAATTTGCCAAAGCCATTTACCACTCCCTGTGCCCCCGGGGCTGTGCCCTCGCTGTGCCACCGCCAGCTCCAGGGGCGGGCAGCTGTGTGGGATCCCTCTGGAGATGCCAGCTGCCTGGGCTCCCTCTGGAGATGCCAGCTGCCTGGGGTCCCTCTGGAGATGCCAGCTGCCTGGGGTCCCTGGGAGCCCCCCACCTTGCCGTTCTCTCTCGCTTTTGGGTCATAACCAGACTGGACGAACCCCTACAGGACGAACCCCTGTTCCAGGTGCATCTGTATCTCATTTTGGTGTCACTTTTCCAACAAGCCCCCAACAGGGTGATCCTGTCCCATCTGAGCCAGGGGCTGGGGGTTGCATTCGGGGTGCTCTGAGGACCCCAGCCCGTCTGTCTCCACGCGAGTGATGTTGCACAACACAGATCCCCGCGGATCCGTCTCCATCCCCACGTGCTCTGTAAGATGGACCTTTGTAGAGTCGTTATTTCTGTAGACTTTGTTTATCTGTAACAAACTTTGTAGATTCTGTGAAATGTTATTTTAACGAAATCACTCGAGTCTTTAATAGCAAAGCGTCGATATTCACCGGAGTTGGTATTGGAAGAGTTTTTGGACGCAGATGCAGCCCTGGCACTACCGAGGAGTGTCTGATTCCACGGGGCATTACTGTATCATGACTTGATGTTGCCACATAGACTTTGAGATATCCAATATTTTGGGGGGTTTGTGTTGGCCTCTGTCCTCTTGCATAGTGTGAAGCCTGTAAAGCTGGTTCCCTGTACATAGATAGCTCCTGTCCTCTAGGTAGAGCGTATCGAGACTTGCCTGTAATATTTTAGCTTCTTACTGACTGTGTGTGATGGTAGAACATATAATTTTTGTACATTCTATTTACTGAGATGTTGCCTTTTTTTTTTTTTATTTTCTTTTCCAAATACTCTGGAATTCAGATGTGGTTTTTTGGGGTTTTGGTTTGGTTTTTTTTGTTTGTTTGTTTTCTTTTTTTATTTTATTTTTATTTTTTTTCCCTTTTGCTTTTCCGTGAGGATTCCTTTGGAAAGGTTTTTAATGACATTCCACTGATCTGAAATTTTTTGCTTGAGGTTGACTTCAATAAATCGTTCTGAATGTTCCAATGATGAGATGACTCAGTTCCGTCTCGGGGCGGGGCGGGGGTGGGGGGGGATAACGGGACTCTCCGCTCCGGTCCCTCCTCCGTGCCGTGCCGGGCCGTGCCGTGCCGGGCCGGGCTGCGCTCGCCCC
>JAYDZK010000080.1:2108914-2120594 GCA_034509185.1 Euphonia xanthogaster
CCCCCTGGAGCTGCCTGCAAGCAGAGGGTGCTGTTCCATCCCAAGGGGATCACCTTCAGCCAGCCACACCATTGTTTCCCAGCTGTTCAGTAACTTTGGGATCTCAGAGCTTGCTTCCATTTCACTCTCACTTATAGTTTCCATATTCTCAACATCTTTTGCCAGGCAATCATATTGATAAGGCTTTCCTGTTTCATCTTCCCCAACACACTCCCAGCTGGTACTTCCCTTGGCTCACAGGGACAGGCAGACACCTCTCACAGCCCTCCCACTGCAGCAGCAGAGGGTCAGGGTCAGGGTCTGGCAGCAAAGCCTGGAGCTTTTCTGCACCGACATTGTTCTGTTCTCTTCCAGTTGCCTTTGCTGGTCTTGCCTTCTCTGCCTTCTACCTGGCAGGGAAGCTGCACAGCTTCGTTCCAGGCCGGGGGGGCCGGGCCCTGCGCTTCTGTGCCTTCCTCCTGCCCCTCTTCCTGGCCACCCTCATCGCCGTGTCCCGCACCTGTGACTACAAGCACCACTGGGAAGGTGGGTGAGCGTCTGCTGGTTCACCTGGATGGGGCTCAGCAGGTGCCCTGAGCAGGGCAATCCAGGCACGGGTGACTTTGGTGCCACATAAGTGTTCAGAGCCCCCAGCAGCAACTTGGGTTGTTTTTTTTTTACTCCTCCAGTGGCAATTTTACTGCTACCTGCAGGGAACTGATGCTTTCCTCTGTGGTTTTGAAATACATACCAAACTTGGGGTTACAGCCAAGTCAGGTTATGGATCTAGCTGAAAAGCTGCTGCTGAGGAAGGGCTGTTAACTCTGCTCTGGTCTCACCCACAGATGTGTTGGCTGGCTCAGCGATGGGCTTGGTGCTCGCATACCTGTGCTACAGGCAGTACTACCCTCCCCTGACAGACACCACGTGCCACAAACCATCTCTGGCCAAGCCCAGAGCGCTGCCAGTGCATGAGGAGAAGCCTCCAGCTCCCAGCTTCCACATGAACATTTAGTGCCAGGCTCTGTCCTGCCTCTCCCTGGATGCCAGGGCAGGTCGAGGCTTGGGGGAGGCTGCTCAGGAGAAGTGAGGATGACCCCCTGGGCAGGTGTTCCCTGCTGAGCTGGTGAGTTTCCTGCCCTGGCCTTTGTGTTGCTTCATTTCACTGTATTTTGTAGGCCACCCCCTCTTCAGGCCCACTGTGAAGCGAGGGAGGCACTCGGGGTGCCAACCTGAACAAAGACCCAAGGGGTGTGAAGGTCCTGAACACAAACTGGGAAAATGTGACAGCCCAGTGTGCCCAGTCTAGTGGAAGTTCTTGTGTCCAGTCCAGGAAGCACCACTGGCTGCCTCCCTGCAGTCCAGCTGAGCTGTCCCAGCCCTTCTCCTGGGAAAGGAAGTGCAGGACCTGCCAACTTTGAGCTTTTCTAATTTCCCAAATAAAGGAGTTTAATTTTTATAATGACCTGTGGTACTAAAACTTTATTCCAAGGTTTGGGTTGTTGCTTTATAAGCCATTTCCTCTGGTGTCTGCAGGGGTTTCTGATGGGTGCTCTTTCCTTGCAGCTTTAGTAGTTTCAAGGAGATGACAGCAGAAAATGAAATGGTGTCTGGGAGCATCCCTCATTTCCCTGCCCCTGCTCTGTCTCAGACCAAGAAGGGCAGAGTGCTGCTGAGATCCAGGGCTCGCTGCCTGGCAGGAGCTCTGGGAGCAGCAGTTTGTCACTGGTCCCTTCAAAGACCAGTTTCAAGTGTGTGTACATGCAAAGAGCAGGGGTGAGGTGCAGCAGAGCAAGGCAGGTGAGTCAGTAATGAAACACCTCCCCATCAGCTGCAGTTTGCACCCTCTGTAACTCTGCACCTTCAGTGGAATTACAGAAATAGCTTCACTTTCCCCTAAAACTGCACATGGGAGTTTTCCAGCCCTTCCCTCTCCCCCCAGACATGCAAACACCACAGTCATCTACTAATTTATTTTGGCTTTTACTGGAAAAGACATTAAATAACATTTAAAATGTATTTAACTTCTTTTTTTTTTAACAAAGTGCGTAACTTAAAAAGCTGATCATTAGTGTCCCATGTTAAGACTGTCCCTTTTCCTACTCCCATGAGACCTTAGCCAGCAGTGGGTCAGGTGCTGACCAAGCAGCTTGGCTGTTCCTGCAGTCAGGTAAAGAACAGCTTCTGTTCCTTGGGAGGGGAGGAGGGATAGAGGCTGCAAACAAAACCTTTCCAATAGTGCAAATAACAGACAATGGAGGAAAAACAAACCAACAGGCTGTGGGGATAAAAGGCTCCTTACCCCATGCAGGGCAAAAGTCAGCAGGAGGGAAAGTGGTTTGGCTCTCCAAAGGCTGCACAGCAACACCTCACACAGCACTGGAGCCCCAGCCCAGGGGCTTTGGTGCCCAGGGAAGGATCACAGAGGCTCTCCAGCCCTGCCCCCTCAGAAAAGAGCTTCCAGGCAGGTGCAGACTGAGCTGCCTCCAGAGCTGGTGTTCCTGCAGCTGCCAGACCCTGCTGGGTCTGGGCTCCACCTTTGCTGGCTGCGTTTTGTACATTTAAAGCTAAACCAGGGTGGGAGTGTGGCAGGCACAGATCTCTGTGCTCACCTGCCAGCCCTGTGGGACAGCAGCACTGCTCCGTGTCCCTGCAGGGCTCAGAGGGCTCACCCTGCCTGGCACTGCCAGCAGCAGCTGCTGTTCCCTGGGCTGGCTGCAGCTGGAGGGGAAGCTTTCCTCAGAGCAGGGACAGGGGGGCAATGCTGGGTCAGGGCCATGGGGAGGCCTGGGTGGGCTGGGTTGGGGTGCTGAGCTGTCCCCAGCAGCACTGGGGAGCCCTGGGTGTGCAGGGTGGGCTGGGTTGGGGTGCTGAGCTGTCCCCAGCAGCACCCCACAGCAGGGAGGAGCACGAGCATTCCACTCTCACCAGGTGCTTTAGGGGCAGCCCTGCCTGGCTGCAGTGCAGGGGTGCAAAGAGATGCAGCAGCAGTGCAGGGATGAGTGTGGCTGCTGGCCAGCCCCCGTGGCTCAGCAGCACTCTGTGCCCTGGGCTTCGCCTCCCGGGCCCTGCTGGGGGGTTTGTGTTAGCAGTCAGCAATCTGCCTTGCTCCAAGGCTGCTGCAGCTCTTCCCATGCTGTGTTTAAGGCTTTTTCTCCTCGAGGTCCTGGGCTGCGAGTGTCCTCACAGAGCCAGGTGTGGGCTCAGGGCCTCGCTGGGTTCTGAGCCAGGACAGCTCGTCTGCTGGTGTGGGGACTCACGGGCTGCAGGCTTAAAAGTACACATTGCCACAGGGAGTCACTGTACAGGTGGTGTGTGTGTTTGAGCAGAAGTGGTTTTCCTGGACAGTTTTTCCCCCTACCCCTACCCCAAATGGAGGAAAATCCATCCTTATCTCCAGGCAGCAGCAAGTACTTGGGAAGCAGCATGCAGGACACGGCAGCAGAGGAGAGAGGAAGGCAGAGAAAAGATCTGGACTTTCCTGGTGAGTACTCTGTGGGATTGAACCTGAGAAAGCAAAAGGAGAACACAGGAATAGCTGCAGGCAGAATCCAGCCCCCTGAACCCTCCCTGGCCCTCTCCTCATGTCTGATCATGCTCATGTGCAGGGAAGAGGAAAGAAGCCAAAGGTGCTGGAGGCCAAAGAAGAAAGATGACACACGTTCCCTGCCTCAGATAATGGATACTACTCCCCCAAACCAACCAGATCTCCTCTGAGGTGTCCTGGGAAATGCAGAAGGGGTTTAGGCAGAGGTGACTTACAGCCAGAACAGCACGGGTGGGTCACTGGCTCCCTGGTAAAGGCTGATCCAGTGTGATGCCTTGAGTCTGGTAGATCTCCTTCAGAACCAGCAGAACAGTGTCCTCCGACTCCCTGCAGGGGAGGAAAGGGCATCAGAAGGGAATGCTTCCCTGCACTCCGTCAGGCCACCTGTGATAGCTGGGGCAGATGCAGTGCTCTGCAATGCAGGCAGCACGAGGAGAACCACAAGTCTCCTTCCTCCGTCCGTGCCCACCCTCTGTGTGGCACAGACAGGACAAGATCTTGTTCCCTTGACCAGCTGAGGCTTTTCTCACTACACTGGCTTTGAAACTGATGCCGTTCTGCTTCGCCACACATAAATCTGAAGCCCTGAGCATTACACAGACACTCACCAGTAGCAGAGATGCCCCTGGAGTGCAAACAAATACTCGTTGAAGCTCTCTATTGGCTTCTCCTGCAGCACGTAGTCGATGCGGTTCCCCCCATTCAGCCTCCCCACGTTGATGGGGGGGGTCTCCTCCTTCACTGCTGCTGGGGGCTCCTCTGGCTTTGTGTCTGCAGGAAGGAGGAGCAGCCTGGCTCAGCCCCAGGGCAGCAGCAGCCGTGGCAATACAACAGCAGGGCCGTGCCCTCCCCTTACCCCTCTGCAGCTCACACAGGGGAGAGGCAGCTGAAGTGCAAGGGACACCCAGAGGAGGGGGGTGGGCTTAAAACATGGTGTGGTGTGCTGAGACCCCCCCAGAAAACCCCTTCATCAGGTGCAAACAGGAGAAGGCCACAGCATTCAGGGAGATCCAGGTGCCTGCACAGCCCAAAGGTGATCCCTTTGCTGGGCACAGGTGATGGGCAGTGTGGCACTCCAGGCACGCTGCTTCACGGGCAGCTCCCAGGGCTGCATCCTTGGCTCCCCCATGTCCCCCACCACCGACCTGGCTGCTTCTCAGTGCCAGCCTCTGCCTCTGCCTCAGCTTCAGAGCTCCCTGCCTCCAGGGCTGGCACGGGGGAACGGGTGAAGGACTGCCAGGCCACCCGCAGGGAGCCCAGCAGGTTGTTCTTCAGGTCCACGCTCATGCGAGTCAGCCCTTCCTTCAGCTCTGCAAGGCAGGAGGGGGCTGGCTGTGGGGCTGGGGGCTGCAGCAGCGAGCCCAGGCCGGGGGACAGGGGCTGCCTGTGCCATACCCAGGTGCATCCTCTTCCTGCCCTTGTGGTGGGGCAGCAGCATGGGCTCAAACTCCAGCTCCGGGACGATCATGGGCTCGATCCGATACGCCACCGGGTCAAACTGCACACGAGAGGGGGACAGTGACAGTGGCCAGGGCTCGTGCTCCACGTGTCTCACGCAGGACAGCTCTGGTTCTTATACCTACGGGGTGGAAGATGTTGAAGAAGCCTTTGCAGGTGGGCAGGCTGTAGTTGGGGTCGATGCGCTTCACTCCTCGCACCGTGAGGAACATCCCGATGGGAGAGCCAAAGGCAAAGAAGATGCTGGGCTTGTAGTTCAGCTGGGGGTAGTTTGCCGAGACCTGGGACAGGGGGATGTTCAGATTTGTTCATGAGACAATCCCTGCGCTGTGTCACGAGGGCTTTGGGGTGCAGCCAGAGCTCAGTTGTACCTGTCCCAAGCCAACGTCCCGGTACTGGCAGCTCCTGCCATCCTCGGAGCTGTCCCCGAGCTGGGATGGGGACCCTGGCTCAGCCCCAACTTCACTGGGCCCAGGAGCTGCTGAACTCCGACCCTGCAGCAGCACAAGGGGGTCCTTGTGTCAGAGGGATGCAATGGGATGGGAGGGATGGCATGAGCACAAGCCATGTGGAAAACAAACCTTCATCTCTGTCTTGGAGCTGATGTAATGGAGTATTTTCATTCTGGGCCCTAAAGGAATTCCCATTTCTTTCAGGTTTTTCTCTGTGCACAAGAACTGGAAAATAAGCAAGGCTGGTGTTAGTCCAGGAGCAGAGGTATGGTGAGGTGTCTGTTCTATGGGACTGTGTTCCTCCTCAGAGATGGTTCATGTATGACTCAGTACCAGAAGATGTGCAGAGCTGGGATGATGGGGAAGAAAAGCAAAGAGCCACAAGAGCCAGTAAAACAGGAGAACTTCTCACCAGTGCTTGCCTGTCCATTTTCTCCTTCTCAAAAACATCACAGTACTCAGACAGCTCCAGCTTCTCCAGGATTTCTTTTACTTCCTCAATACCCCCTGTGCTTGAGGTTGTCCTGGACCCCTGTGAACAGATCCAGAAGGGATCATGCTTTCTGCTCACCACTTTGCTCCTGTGCACATTGTGCTCTCTGCCCCATCCCCATGCAGCTGCAGGAGGGAGGGGTCAGTGGCCTCCCCTACCTGCACACAGGGCTCGTTCTCCTCGGGATCAGCCTTCTGGTTCGTCAGGAGATCAAACAAAATGAGTGACCCTAGAAACCAGGCATGGGCAGAGCATCAGCATCTGGAGGGGAAGAGCCCAAGCCACCTCTTTTTTGGGATGGAAGAGCTGCACCCTGGGCTTTTTTACAGGCAGACAGTGACAGGACAAGGGACAATGGCTTTAAACTGGCAGAGGACAGGCTAGATTAGATGGCAGGAAGAAATTATTACTCAGTGGTGAAGCACCGGCACAGGCTGCTTAGAGAAGCTGCGTCTGCCACAGCCCTGGAAGCTGGGACAGGGCTTGGGGCAACCTGGTCTCGTGGCTGGTGTCCCTTCTAACCCCGAGCAGCTGTGGCTGTGCCCTCCCTGCTCCCTGGCACGGCGGGTGAGCCCTCACCCAGGCTGTGGCCCGCGATGGACACCCCGCCCCTGAAGTGCGGGTTCCTCTGCAGGAAGAGCCGGTGCAGGCGGTTCATCTCCGAGGCCACCGTGTCCACGATGGTCTGGCAGTAGGTGGAGCTGTTGTAGAAGAACACGTCCAGGATGGTGTCGTTGATGAAGTGACGCAGGCGGTTGATGCTGGGCAGCGTGATCCGCTCCAGGTCACTGCGGGGAAAGGACACGGGGGGCTGCAGCTGGGGAAGCCACGGAACCCCACCCTGTTTCTACAGCAAAGTGTGAGTTCCGAGGAGGACTGACACAGTTTCCAACGTGGTGTGCTGTAATCCAGACCCTCAGCTTATGTCCAGGCTGAAGGCAAAGCACAGCCTGTGCTCTTACACTCCAGGAATAAAGAGCCTGCCCTTTCTTCCCCAGGAGCCTGGCCTGCTTTCTGCCCTTGCTGGGGCACTGCAGAGCAGTGCTGCAGTGCAGGAGCTGTGTACTCAGCTCTCAGAGGCTTTAGCAAGGTGTGGATGTCCATAGTCCCTCCTGAGATCAGCCAGGGAAGGCAGAAGCCTCTGCTCTCAGAGATCAGAGCAGGCACCTGCTGTGTGCTGCAGAATGGCAGTGGGGAGGTGCTCTGGGGGTCCCTGTCTGTCCTGCTCACTCCTACCCTAAAAACTCACGGCTTTCCCTTTGCTTTTCCAACGGGAGAAGTGGAGTTTCCGGGGCAGGAGGCTGCCTGTGCCCCTTGCCATCCCCCAGCCCTGGGGCAGGGCCTGCTGGACACTTACACATCCACGCCAGTGGAGTGCAGGGAGCTGTGCCAGTTCACAGGCAGGAACTCCACCCGCCCGACCTGCTGCTGCTCCTGGGCCTTCCTGAAGTGTGCCTGCAGCATGCTGAGGGAGACGTTCCTGAAATCATTCACTGTGAAACAGAAGGGCTCTTAGGGAGATGCACCAGGCAGGCTCTGGGGCCAGCCCGTGGCACCAACCACACTTAATACCATGAAAGATCATTACGGGGAAATCCCACTGGGGTCTTTAATCTGCTGCTGCTCCCCTAAGTCCCTGAATCTTTAACTACAGATCAGGGGAGGCTCCATGTCCTGCCACGTGTGCTTACTGGATTTCGCTGTCCCATCTGTACCTCCTTCACAGGGGCAGGATAAGAAATTTTCAGAAATTTATAAAAAATAACTCTGTTGTGAAGCACAACCGATGAGCAGCAGCTGCCTAAAGCCTTTCAGAAGGTGGATTTGGTGGTCAGTGAGCGTTCTGCTCACACTGCCTGCAGTCAGAAGGCCTGGCCATGCAGCCTGCCAGGGTCAGGGTGGTTTGAGGCAGCGTGTGCCAGCCCCAGGGTGAGGTTCCCCTCCCAGGTTCCTATCCCAGGCTGCCCTGCCAGGTTCCCCTGCCAGGTTCCCACCCCCAGGTTCCCCCCCCCCGGTTCCCCTGCCAGGTTCCCCCTCCAGGTTCCTTTCCCAGGTTCCTCTCCCAGGCTCCCCTCCCAGGTTCCCCTCCCAGGTTCCCCCCTGCAGGTTCCCCTCCCAGGTTCTCCCCCCAGGTTTCCCCTCCCAGGCTCCCCTCCCAGGCTCCCCTCCCAGGTTTCCCCTCCCAGGTTCTCCCCCCAGGCTCCCCTCCCAGGTTCCCCCAGCTGGGCACCCACCGCACTGCACGATGCTGCGGAAGCGGATGTCGCAGGCGGGGCCGATGCCGTGCACCACGAACACCAGGTGGTCGATCTGCAGTGGCTCACCTGAGGAGGGCAGGGCAGCTCAGGGCACGACTGCTGAGCAGACAGCACCCAGCAGGGACAGACCTGTGCAGGGCTGGAGCCTCCCACCCTCACCTCGGCCCATCAAAACCCTCCTTAGTGACTGCATTTACACCTCAAGGCTGCCGGGGTTTCTCACATCTCTCTTTGTCCTGCTCAGGTCAGCTGCTCTGGGATGGATCTGGACCAACAGGACAGTAGAGGAAGGAGTGGTGGCTCGTCCCCACTGCCCTTCACCCCTGCCCAGCACAGGGAATTGCAGGATCAGGAGGTCTCAGTCCCACTGCCCCTTGCCCAGCCCACTCTGCGGAGCCCCACGGAGCTGCATCTCCCAGGTAGGGCCCAGGTGGAGTCAGGGCTTGTTCTCTGCTTCCCACACACCTTAGTTTGCATAAGTGCCTTCCTGAGGGCAGGCACCCATGGAAAATGGAGCAACTGCCTGATGTCCTCATGGGGACAAGTCCTGAGGCCCCACTGGTAGCTCAGGGCAGCTGGGAGAGGACAGAGCTGACACTTGGCTGCAGAGATGGGGAGAGCATGTGCCCCAGAGTCACCAGCAGGAAGGTAAGTGATGAAGCACTGTGTCCCTAGCAGGCAAAAAAACTCCCCTCCTGTACAAATCAAGACCTCAGGGGTCATTTCAGGCACTGCAGAGCTCCCTGCAGCTCTGTCTCTGCACAGGAGCTGGAAGCTCACCACCCTCCCCTGGATCTGCAGCTCGCCGGGGCTGGGGAGGTTTCTGAAAGCATTTGGATCCTTTTGGCACAAAATGTTTTGACATGCACTTCCCTTAAAGGATCACGGGAGCTTCCTCCAGTCTTTGTGAGCGATCAGGGTGGAAAGCACCACACAGGGTTTGGGATGGGGAGCAGCAGGCTCACCATTGGGGATCTCCACGGCGATGTTCTCCACTCCTCTCTTCACAGTGCGGGGCCGGCCTTGTTCCGTGGGGGTGGAGACCCAGTCGTCGGAGCTGGCAATGGGATGGTAGTGAACCATCAGCTTGGGAACAAGAAGAGCCTGTCAGTGACCCGGGAGCAGGACAGCCACAGCAGCTGCCAGCTGACACGGGGTGGTACCAGACTGTGTTTTGCCCACAGAGGTGTTGGAAAGAAACGCGAGGCTGTTGGCAGGCTCAGCTGCCACTGCCCTCTCCTCTGGCACAGGCAGGTGAGAGGAATGCCTTTGGGACAAAGCCATTTGCAGGGAACAGCACAAAGAGACCCAAGGGGATGTCCTCGCTGGTCACCACAGAGACCACCACGCCCTGCTCACCTTTGGGTTGTGCAGGATAATGACTTCTCTGTTGGGGGACTCCAGCTTCTTCTTCCACTCACCCAGGGTCATGGCAATCATGTAAGCTTCCTACAGAAGGGAACACCCACGGTGAGTCAGCTGGAAGTATGCCCATCAATGTTCAACCTCTTGGGACATTCCCCACCCAATTTTCAGAATCTATTATCAATAGATAATAGATCTGCAAAAAGAAGCAGAGAAATCAGGTGGAGGAGCAGCAGGGTCATCCCAGGATCACCTGCTGAGAATGTTTAAGAGCTCCTCGCTTTGACAGCAGCAGCATCAGACTTCCCCATCCCCTTAGAACTGGTTTTGGTACATCAGAATGGAGATTATTGCAAAGATGGGCATTTTTATACGTCTGCCTATTTACCTCTGCATTTGTATCATGCCAAAGGAAAGCCTGGCACTTTCATGTGTGGTGGAAGGATGCACCGAGGGCAAGGGAAGGGGAGGCCACGGCAGAGCTCACAGTTACATCAATCAGCTGCAGGAATGCCTGCCAAAGCCTCTTTGGAGTTCATGTCCTCAGGCCTGCCAGTGGCCTCGTATGGGGTTTGGGACATCAGAGGAAGTGTGTGACGAGGAGAAGCTAGGATGGAAACCAGTGGGAAAGGTGTGCTTACCTCCAGTTCCTCACTGAAGGACTCCGAGTAGGGAATGAACTTGTTGTCCTTGTCCCCCTTGTAGAACCAGGTGCAGCGCCGCACCTCGGCCGCCTCCTCCTCCCAGTACACGGCCACGCGCTGCCGCGCCCGCAGGTGCACGTCGTACCTGCCCCCCGAGGTGGGCACCACCACGTCATCCCGGTCCTTCCCTGGGGGAACAGGGCCTGCAGTCAATCCTCACAGACCTGGAATAGCAAGCTCCCAGAGGCTGGAGCACCCCCTTGGGCAGCTCAGAGCCACCACGGCAGCAGCACCACCTGCGGACCCAGGTTCAGAGAGCGCTGTCGGGGCGAGGTGCACCGAGTCAGACGTCACCCAGAGGCAGAAGGTAAGATGAAAACATTACACTACACTGTCCTTCTCTCCAGTTCAGGCACATGCTTACGTGGCTTGTCCCTGCCTGGCCTGGAGGGTAAAATGAAACTGAGGCCCTGGGAAGTGCATTGTGTAACAGCGGGGGTGCACCAGGGTCTCCTGTCTCTAACGCGCTCCTCTCCAAAACAGAGAACTCTCTACAGACCCCAAAACAGACCTCAAACTGTGAATGTCGCTGCCTTTTGGGTCTGCCTGTGGGCTGGGCTGGTGGCACAGCACCCTGTGCCAGGCTGGGCCAGGCAGCAGGACCAGGGGTGAGCAGCACAGCCTCTAATCTGAAACTTCCTGGGCGAGGGAGGACGGGAGCCAATCCTTGGGCAATTGGAGCTCTGCCTGTGGCAGCAGCAGGTGGCACAGATGGTGACATTTGGCACACAAGGGTCTCAGCACAGGGCTTGGAGCTGACCTCCAATCCTTGCTGCCATAGCAGGCACAGCTCCGTGCTGTGGGGACTCTCCCAGTGGAATTCCTGCCATCCTGGCAGCGTTCTCCCAGCCTCACCAGAGGATGCTTTGCAGCATGATTATATATAATTCAGAGCAGTATCAGCTGAATGGGGTCAGACCATTTGATGCATCCGCTCAGTTATTGGGAGCAGGCACACGGCCAAAAAAGCCCCAATTTAAAATTCCTCGAGGGAAAATCTAGCATCCCAGGTGGAAGCCACGGATGCGTCCAGGGAAGAATTCCAAGCACACACCTGACGCTCCCCCCGCCAGCCTCAGCAGGCCCATTCCTTAGGGTGATCCAAGAGCGGGGATGCCCAAGAGGAGGGCGGTGGGAGCTGGGCCCGGCGGTGCCGCGGGACCCCCGCCCGCCTGCCCCGGCCGCTCCCGCCCTACCTGCGCCGTGCGCCGCCTCCAGCCGCTCCGAGTCCTGCGCGCTGAACGGCACCCAGCGCTCCCGCGTGTCCGTGACCTTGCAGTAGAACCAGTGCGGCACCACGGCCTCGTAGCGCCCGCCGGGCTCCGGCTCCGGAGACTCGGCGGCGTTCGGGGGCGGCCGCGGCTGCTCCTGCGCCGCCATGGGGCTGCTGCGGGCGAGCCGGGAGCGCCGCTCCTGCCGCCGCC
>JAYDZK010000080.1:2147550-2160346 GCA_034509185.1 Euphonia xanthogaster
GCCCCGGGGAGGGGGGATCAGTCCGGGTTTGGCCGGGTTTGGCAGCCCCGGGGAGGGGGGATCAGTCCGGGTTTGGCCGGGTTTGGCAGCCCCGGGGAGGGGGGATCAGTCCGGGTTTGGCAGCCCCGGCCGTGGGAGCCCCAGGCTCACAGCTGGACGGGGACACGGCTCACGCGTGGGGACCCAGAGGGCAGCAGAGGGGACGAGCGGCACCCCAAGCCCTGGTGGCCCTGGGCCAGCGGCCACCCCCAGCCCGCCCCTCCTGGGAGCAGCGGCCCCCATTCCACATCCCAGCCCGGTCTGATTATCCCCAATCCACATCCCGGGCGGCGGATAAACAAAGCGTGTCTGCTGCTCCCCCGCCGCAGCGGGCCCTCCCCGGGGCCGCTTCCATATTCCAACAGCTTTCACACTGCCACCATCCCGTCATTAGAGGGTCATTTGCAGGAGCTGTCAAGGGTGGGCCGGGGGCGCGGGGCTGACCCCCGGCAGGAGGCAAAGCAGGAACCTGGGTGATGTAAAACCGCAGTATTTTGCCTCTTTCTGAGCAGTTTTGCTACTGCTGCTCACAGAGGGTTCCAAAGGAGGATAATTCAGTCCCCAACGCCCCCCCGGACCCCTGCCCCGCCGGGTGCTGTATCTCATCTCTGCCATCTCTGCCCCTCCGTCACGCCTGCCTGGAATCCAGCAGCGGGTTCAAAAAGTTGTGGCGGGGCAGGGGGAGGCAGCAGCCGTTCCCTGGGAAGAGCAGGGTGGAAAAATAAAGGCTGGGATTCCAGGGCTGTAAGGAAAACATCAAAGTGTGGGCAATGACAATAAAGTCGGGTTTAGGCGAGGATCTGCCGGCCAGCCGGGCTCTGCCAGGCTCGGGCTGGGAGGGGGGACCTGACCTGAGCAGGGAGAGCTCTGGCCCTGCTCCTGCCCCAATCTACATCGGCTGGGGGACACAGGAGGCCAGACACGAGGACAATAAAGTGGGGGGACAGCCCCAGTCCTGCCCACGAGCCTTCAGCATCCCAGGGCTGGGGGAGCTGGCAGGTTTGTGCTCTGGGAAGGGCTGGCTCGGCCAGGGGGACAGCAGGCACAGATTGCTTTGGACACGTGTAAAGGAAAGAGAGAGAACAAACAGAGTGAGGGTGGTATTTGTACAAATGGTGCTTTAAAGCACGAGCTGGGTCAGGCAGGTGGTGTTTGTCCCGTGACTGGGACACGGAGCAGGACACAGGGACACGGAGTGGGACACAGGGACACCGGGTGTGCTGCTCCGCCTGCTTGAGACAAAAAGGGGCTGGGATGGGAAATGCAAGGACAAAGCCAACTTGTGCCTGGACCTCCCCAGAGCATCCCAGCTGTGCCTCAGCCACCCACGACTGCCTCCCTCCCTCCCACTGTGCACAACTGGGCTCAGCCCGTGCAAAAAACAGCTCCTCAGCCTGGGAGAGCAAGTGTTGGGTGAGGAACAGAGCCTGGGGAAGCAGGGATGTGCCCTGGAATGCTGAGCTGCTCCTGGCAGGGCTGGGGCAAGCTTGGAGAGCTGTAAACGTGAATGCATGAGGGAGACGTGCCCAAAACCCTCTGGCTGAAGGATGCAGCAGCTGGGGGTGTGAGGGGGAAGGGAGGGAGTGAAGGAGCTGAGCAATGGGATGCTGAGACCACTTGGTCCCACACCACGGGTGGAAAGGTTTAAGGAATGGGTTTGGGACAAATTGCAGCAGAGCAGATGTGCTCTGTGCAAAATGGAACTGAATTTATGAGCTTTTTTGAGATCAGTAAGCAAAGTTTTAATAAAAAAGCCTAGAAATAAGGAAAAGTGTTGCTATCGGGGCAACTTTTAACAAAAAAATGTCTCTGAGGGACATGACACATTTATTTGAGTAATTTTTGGTTACCATACTCTACACTTCCATGCTTGAATAAATATGAACAGCATAAGGGAGCATTTGACATCTCTCATTGGGATAACATCCCCTCATCACATCGGGGCTCTGGTCAGGCTCTCTGTGCCCCCACAACGGTCCCGATGCACCCATGGCCCCAGGGCCTGCACCGAGAACCCAGCAGGACCCCGGTGACACCTGGCCAGGTGTTTCACAGGGTTTCCTCCCTCCCTCTCTCAGAGGCACCTGGTGCTTTGATGCTCCCACATCTGCATAAGCTGCAGATACCGATGCAAAGCTGCCAAAGCTGCCGGGACACAGACAAAGCATTAACACCTCCAGCACGTGTTACCTCTCCTGCAGGTGGCAGGAATGGCATTTAAGAGCAGTACCTGCAATACCTGACACCCCCAAAAACCAGGCAGCCACTTCTGTACCAGCACCAGCACCAGAAGGCTCCAGCTCCAAAAGCCACGGCTGGTCGAGGCTGAAATCAGCTCATTTCTCCCCAAAACTGCCTGGACATGCAGGGATGGCACCTCAGGGGATCCCCAAAACTGCCTGAATGTGCAGCTTGGGGGATCCCAAACCTGCCTGGATGTGCAGCTTGGGGGATCCCAAACCTGCCTGGATGTGCAGCTTGGGATGGCACATCAGGGGATCCCAAACCTGCCTGGATGTGCAGCTTGGGATGGCACATCAGGGGATCCCAAACCTGCCTGGATGTGCAGCCCTCAGCTTGGGATGGCACCTTGGGGATCCCAGGGCCACCAGCATCACGTGTCCCACCATACCCACAGTCCTGGGTGACACAGGGACACTTCCCAGACACACAGGTCAGGGAGGGTGACACCCAGTCCTGCTGAGGTCCCTGTCCAGGAGCTCACCAAGGGCTCCATCAATCCAACCCTTCCCATAAACCCACAGCAGAGGGGCAATTCCTCATTTGGGTTGGGACAGCAGGAGAATCCCCAGCACGAGCACAGGGACTCATCCCTGCAGAGCCTGCCCAGCCTGTCAGGGCTGTTTCAGTCTTCCCTGCAGTGGGGGAACTTTGGGGAAATTACCATCAACACGGGAAGTTTTCCTAAACCTAAAACTGCAGCTGCAGTCCAGCAGTGCCATTTTAAAGCAAAACCAATTTAGCACAGAAAAAAAGTCAGTCCCAGCTGCAAAACCATCCTCAGAACCTAACTGGTGCAGCTGAGACTGATAAAGTCACACCTAAGGGCAATAAAATTTGGATTTGTTCCCATTAAGGTTTCAGAGAAACCCTTACATCTTATCTTGGAGAAATGCAGGTTTATCTGCAGCAATTGCTTTGTTCTGTTACTCATTATTGAGGGTTTGCATATCGTAATGTCACCACTGAGCATCATTAGCAGATATTTAAACGCTATCTGCCAAAGCTGGTCTGCACAGACACTCCCTGTGGTTTGGGAAGTCTGAAGTTCAGGATTCTCCTCCTGTGAGGTGCCTCCACCTCCCAGCAGTAACACAGCAATGCCTTACAGACTGTCCAGGCCACATTTATCAAACCTCACGGAGGCTAAAAATAAAGATATTTGCTCTGGGGATCCAAACTGGACTCTCCCACAGCAAAATGATGAAAATTCCCCTCTCAAACCCAGACAGACTTTGTTTCTGAGCCTCTTCCCCAAAGTTCTTCTCCCTACCCACCACAGGATAAAAAAGAGGAGCAAGGGTAAAGCAGCAGGGAAATTCCAGCGTGGAGCACAAACCCAGGCTAGCACATGCCACAAAGAATTGCAGTGGCAAAGCTGGAGGTGCCTTCCTCTCCCTGGCAGGGCAGCTCAGCCAGGAGCCCTCCAAGAGCCTCCAGCTGAACTGAGCCCCAACAGTCCCACCTGCAGCTCAGCCAGGCAGGCACTGCAGCACAACTGGTGACAGAATCTTCTGGAAGCACTCAGGGGACAGTTTTTGTCTCTGTTCTGGGGGCAGATCTGGCAGACCAGAACTCCCCCAGGGACCAGGGATGCTTGGCCCAGCCCCAGCAGCACAGGGGGCACCATTTAACACTTCAGGTGGGCGGTTTCTTGCTGAAATAAGGGACAGAAGCCACATTTATTGCATTCATCTCCACACCAGGAGATTCCACACAGTTTTTATTTCTCCCTTATATTGCATTTCCGTTACTGTTACAGTATTAAAATGATTAACAAAAGCATAAAACTGGAACCAAAACCAAGGGGGGAGAGTGTCTCGTGCAGCACCCCTGGCCTGGCCCCTGGAACAGGACACGCTCTGCTCTCCTGAGGGAATCTGCTTTTCCCAGAGCAGGAAGGCACTCGAGGCATGGCTGCTGTAAGCCTGGCTGGTGGGAATCCTCCAGACAAGTCCTGCTGCTTCACTGGGTCACTCCAGGCAGGTGTGTTAGATGTCCATGTCAAACTGCTCTTCCTCACCTGCTGGGAGGGACAAAACCACAGGTGAGGCCCCAGAATTCCACATTAAATACCGAAGATTTCAGGGAAGGAGTGGCTGGCAGCTGTGCTTCAGAAATGGGGTAGTTTGGGTTTAAAAGCTGCATTCAGGCAGCAGGGTTGGTGTGAAAATCCTCTTGTGAAGCTGTGGTAAAGGTGTCACTGCTGGGGCATCTCCCTCAGACATACCAGAGCAGGGGCAGAGAAAATGCCCTTTAAATAATCAATTCTTACCCCTGGATTTCCTTGTAACAAGGAATGGAAAGAACCACCCTGAGGACAGAACGCAGCCAGGCACATTTCACACCCATTATCCCACAGCCTGACAGCCAGGAGCTGCTCCTGAGGACAGGGATCCTCTGGCAGAGCCACAGCCCAGCACCCAGCCTGCATTTCAGGGGGTCCCTTGAGCCACTTCAGGTCACAGCATGAGGCAATCCTCACTCTGGAAAGGTTTCACTTGCAGCAAGCACACAACAAGAGCCTTTGGATCTTTATTTTTAGAGAGAGAAGATAAATACTTGCACTTGGTAGGTTCAGGTTGCATCAAAAAATAACCTCAAATAACTTTAAAAACAATTCTTCGAGGCAACATTGGCTCGTGTCGCTGCAGCAGGGCCTCAGAGAAGTGTCCCTGTCACAAAACAGGGCCAGAAACAGGCAGGAAGAATTTACTACTCAGGCTGATATTAAAAACCCAAGTAAATCCTGCTCTGAATTGCAACTTGAACCTCCAGCAGCTGCAGCACAGCCCAGCTCAGGGAGAGGCAGCAGCAGCTGCCCCTCTGCTCTCCACAGGGCTCCAAATCCAACAGCAGCTTCCCAAAGGCTGAATTAATGGGAATCATATCAAATTACACCTCAAAACTGCAACAGTCACGTTGCTGGGGACCACAGCAGGATCAAACAACTGCGAGACCCTTGCTACCCTGTGACACTGAGCCCACTGTGACTTTCCAAGAAGTTACTGGAGAACTGACCACATTTCCTGGGAACCTCCTGGCTCCATTCCGGCTCTGGAACTTCTAGGAACCAGCAGAGCCCCAGAGAGGCTGTTGGGCTTCTGCTGCCTGCACTCACCTGCGCTCACTTTCTCCTCACAGTTCTGGACGTGGTGGTTTTCCAGCTTCAGCTCCTCCACGCTGGGGCTGGTGACTCCTGGAATGTCGGGAAGGTCGGAGGGAGGGGTTTTGGCACCCGGAGAATTGCGGCATTCCATCAAGAACTTTCTGTCATAAATAATCCTGGTACCTGGGGGGACAGCACAAGCTCAGCACTCCATCATCTTTAAGGTCCCTTACAGCCCAAAACACTCTGGGATTGGATATTTAAGTGGTAACTGTGATGCAGCACTTCAGTTTCCAGAATTCTAGGTGCACTGACACTGTACCTGCCACTAAAGGTGACACATCAGGTACCCAGGTGCTGCCCCGAGGCAGCACAGGGCTCCAAACCCAGGCAGGGGCTGGAAGCAGCAGATCCAAGCCCTTCCACCTCGCTCAAGGCCACGCCAGCCCACAGAGCAAACTGAATTTAATTCCCACTCATGGCCAGAAGCGGGGCTGAAAGCTGCAGGGGGACACACACCAGGGAAGGGCCGTGTCCCTCTGAGCTCTGCCCAGCAGGAATTGCCCCGTGGATGCTCCCCTTGGCACAGCAGCACTTACACACACCTTACTCAGGGCTTACACAGATGGTTAATGCTCCAAGGCTTAACCAGGAACCACCCAGCTCCAGCCCACCACGCTGAGCCTCCAGGCATGGATTTCTAGGAACACCACTGAACACCCTGTTCCTTATAAAGGAATTTCATGGAAACTACTCAAAAACCACAGGCAGAAAAGGGATCCCTCCAAACAGCCCACAGCCTTAAGCCAGCAAGGGCTGGAAAACAGTGTTTGCTTCCCAAGAGGAGGCTGCACACCCCTCTGGATCAGGTGTGTCCTGCTCTGCTCCTGTTCCAGCCACAGGGAAAGGGACTTACTTGCCCTTGTGCCCTCCCCAAAAGTGTTAACTAAAGCACACACATGTGGGCAAACAGCTCCTGCCACCATCTGTCCTGGAATAACCAACTCTCTTTGGTCTGAACACTGTAAATATACAATAAATCCATAAAACAACACATCCAGCAGCTGTGTTCCTATGGAGTTCTGCCAGGGAGTTCTCAAAACACCGAAAAACTTCTCACTGATGATTCTGAACTCCAGTCCTTTCAGGAGGAGGATCCATCCCTACAGTCAGCTGGCTGGCAGAGGGGTGATAAATTCCTGGGAAGCTCCAGGAGGAGGACAGGGATTCCTGGAACTACAGCTCCATACCAGCACTGGGAGCACGGAGTTTCCATCTCCCTCCAACAACCTCATGCCCAGAGCTCCTGAAAGCCAGGGGGATGTGGCCAGGAGGAGCAGGACACCCTGGGCAGGACAGGACATCCAGCCTGGGCTGTCACAGGTACCAAGAGGCTCCTACACCCACCCAGAACCACATTCCCCCCAGCTCTGGGTGCTGCCAGGGTGTCTTTAGCAGGAAAAGCCACACGCCACGGGATGCTCTGCTCCCTGCAAGCCTCCCAGCCCCGTGTGTCTGTTCCCTAGCAGCTCTGAGTCCTCTCTCCCTTCAGCACCCAGCAGGGCCGGGCAGCACACCGTGTCCCCAACACAATGTCCCCAACACGGTGTCCCCAGCAGGCTGGGACAGCCTCGGGCACTGCCAGGTGGGCACACCCCGGTCACAAATGCATCCCAGCTTCTTCTCCTGCTCCAAAGACCCAGGAACTCCCCGGGGACAAAGGGCTGCCAGCCCCGGAGGGCTCATTACTGCATGCTGCTAATTGCTCATTTCATCTCTGCTGTGCTAATTGCTCATTTCATTTCATTTCTGCCGCGCTAATTGCTCATTTCATTTCTGCTGTGCTAATTGCTCATTTCATTTCATTTCTGCCGCGTTACTCACGGCTGGGGAAGGCTCCCACACCTGGCCCCGGCTCCTGCAGGTGCTGCTGGAGCCTTCAGCGATTTTGCTGCTTCCAGAGGAGGGAAGGCACGGCCAAAACCGCCCCAAACCCCGGCTGTTCTGCACACACCGGCCCGGCGATTCAGCAGTGTCACTTCCCCTTCTCCCCGCGATTTAACCCCTGCAATCCTGCGGGACAACAACCCCTCCATCCCCTCCCACGGGCTGTTCTTCTGGCTTCACCACTCCTGCTGCTCGCACCCATCCGGACAGGGATGCAGGGGGGAGATTCTACAAGGTGTGGGGAAAAAAATCATCCCAAAATCACCCCAAGGCCCGGCTCGGGAGCAGCAGAGGCCACTGGAACTCCCCCCACTGACCCTGTGCCACCACCTGGAGCTGCGGCCACCTCCCTCGGGGCCAAACTGCCAAAAATGGAGGGATGGGGACACAAAACCTCTCCGATAGAGGAACCCCTGGCATAACCAGTTTATTACTCTTACTTGAGGACAAGTCCCTACAGGAGGTTCCTCTCCTGGCGGCTCTGGGACTGCCCAGGACAGCAGACAAAGAGGGAACGAGCCCATGGCGTGTTTGCAGCAGCAGCACAGCACTGTGCCTCCAGAATGTGGAGCACTTTGGGATTGGGAATAAAGAAAAAGGCCCCAGGGTTTGCTGGCTCCCAGGAAAAACAGCAAATATTAGAGATTAGAATTAATCAGTAACCACGGGGAGGCCGAGGCTGCTCCCTGCGAGGCTCCCGAGGCGCTGCCGTGCTCCCCGGCACGGAGCCCCGGGCAGACGCTGTCCGCCCGCCCTGGCCCCCCGAACCTCCACCGAGCCCCGGCACCGGGCGGGGACTCCCTGTCCCTGTCCCCGGACAGGACGGGAGCGCTCCCCGCCCCTGCCAGCCCTTGCTCAAACCGAGCCCTCCCTCCCGCGCTGTCCCCAGCACGGCCCGGCGCTCACCGCCCGGCGTGGTCCCGAACACGGTGCCCCCCGGCGTGGTGCTGTAGTCGCCGGGCGGCAGCGGGGCGCCGTCGGGCAGGGCGAGGCACTTGCCGGGGCCCGGGATGTCGCGACTGGGCGTCTGCCCGTGGCAGCAGCGGCCCGACATGACGGGACCGGGACCGGGACCGCGACCGGGAGCGGCACCAGCGCTGCCGCCGCCACCCGCCGCTTCCGGCCCGGGCCGCGCCCTTTCCGCCGCGGGAACGGGACAGGGCGGGGCCGGGAACGGGCGGGGCGCGACTGCTGGGCGGGGCTCACAGGGAGTGGGAGGGGTTTAACGGAAGAGGGCGTGGTTATGCTAATGATAGTGGGTCAATGCGGGGGGCTTGGTTTAGCCCGGACAGGGGTGGGGCTTAACGCTGAATGGGCGGGGTCTGGGCGAGACCCCCCGACCGGTCTCCTTTTCCTCCCTTTTCCTCCCTTTTCCTCCCATTTCCTCCCTTTTCCCCCCTTTTTCTCCCTTTTCCTCCCTTTTCCTCCCTTTTCCTCCCATTTTCTCCCATTTCTCCTTTTTTTCTCCCCTTTTCTCCCCCTTTTCTTCCCTTTTTCTCCCCGAGGCATCCCCGGCCTGTGCCTCCCGCTTTTGGGGTCGCGCTTACCCCTGCCCGGCGGTGACCCGCAGAGCCCCGAGGGTGCTGGCGGCGCTGCCCCTCCGTGCCCGCCCGTGGCCGCGCTGGGAGGTCCGGGGGTGCCGTGGGAACGTCGCGGGGACAGATGTGTGCCCGGCTGCCCCAATCCCAAATGGCTCTGCCTCCCCCGAGGGGCCGGCGACAAACGCGGGAGGAGCCGAGGGGGCCACACACGGCTCCGGCGCCCCCCACGCCGTGTCCTCGGGGATGCTCTGGTGGGGCTGGAGCTGTGGGAAATAGGGTTTGCCCCAATACTTTCTTAAACATCTAAAGAGCAGCTCAAGTGCGGTGCGAGGGGCGCAGGATCAGCGGGGCGGGACCCCCGGGCTGGAGAACCCAGGGGTGAAACCCGGCGTGAAGCCCCTCCGGGCATCCTTGGCACTACCCTGCTCACGGGTACTCTCTAGAAAAAGCCCTTCATGGTTCCCTGCTTCTCCAGCCGTGGCCACAGAGCTCTGCTGGCCCTCACCGGGCACCGGTCCGGTGCTGACATCTGCTGACGGCCGGGATGCCGGGGGCCGGGCTGCGTTCCAGCGCCGATACCGGCGCAGCAGCGTTTGGGCAGCGCTGCACCCGCCTGTACCGCAGCACCGAGGGGTCACCGGGGCCGCGGCACCGCGGGGTCACCGGGGCTGCGGCAGGGACTGACCCCGGGCCGGGGACTCCTTGAGGCTGCTCCCTGCTCCGGGCCATAGCTGGACACTGTGGTATTTTCAAGGTCGTCAGGGGGAGGAATTGAGAATCTGACTCCATGTTCTTAGAAGGCTGATTGATTATTTTATTATATTTATAATATATTAAATAATGCTATACTAAAACTACTGAAGAATAGAGAAAGGATACAGACAGAAGGCTACAAAGAATGCTAATGAAATCTCGTGGCTGCTTCCAGAGTCCCGACACAGCTGGAAGGTGATTGGTCACTAGGTCAAAACAATTCACACGAAACCAATCGAATAACCAACAATCTCCAACCACATTCCAAAGCAGCAAAACACAGGAGAAGCAATCAGATAATTATTATTTTCCTTTTTCTCGGAGGCTTCTCAGCTTCCTGGGAGAAGAAATCCTGGCGAAGGGATTTTTCAGAAAATACGACAGTGACAGGACACAGCAGCCCCGGCCGGCCCAAACCATCGCCCCGGCTCCAACAGATGGAGCTCGGCAGCCACACACGGCTCCGGACCCAGCCCGGGGCCACCCTCATCCCGCGGGTCCTGCGGGTCCGCGGGGAGGGCTGAGCCTTTCCTGGGGGGCAGCACTTCGGTGTCCAGGGCAGCGGTGTCCTGCCAGGCTGGGCATGGACAGGGCTGGTTCTGCCCCCCAAAGTCCTGTGGGACCCCAGGCAGGCTGCGGTAAGCCCAAGAAGCCCCAGGGGCCCGGGCAGGCTGTGGTGCCAGGCAGGCAGCCCTCGCCCTGTGCCAGCTGCTGAATCGATTACTGGGCACTGGGGCAGGAAAACAACATTTCCTGCATGGAATGACATCAGCAGTGACCCCCAACCCAGAGAGGCGGCTGCTGCCATTTCCTCCTCCTCCTCCTGCTGGAGAATGGACCGTGGTGGGGTCAGGGACTGGAGAAGGTCAGGGTTTAGGGCACATCCTGGCTGGGGCAGAGCCCTGCCACGGTGTCACCCTCGCGGTGCTCCCGGCCACACGCAGGGGACAGGGGCAGGGATCCTCCTGGCCCTGACAAGAGCTCCAGCTGCCCGGAGCTGCCTGCAGGCAGGGAAGAGGCGTTGGGTGCTCTCCCACCCACAGCACCAGCACCCTCGGGTTACACATTGTTCCTCTCCAGGGCATTTTATCTGCCCATTCCACGGGCAGCTCCTGGGGCTGGAGAGCCCTTTGTCATCCTCATGTGATAGGGAGTTATCGCATTGTTGCCTTCTAAATCGGGAGCAGAAGTGCTCTCCGAGGTGTCGCTCTCCACCAGCACTGCCTTTGTTCCTGACCTGCTTTGGATCCCTGCGAGATGAGCAGGGCTGGCTTTGGGGAAGGGCTCACCCCGCTGGCAAGGTCCTGGGGGAGAAAACGTGTTTTATAAGTCATGAAATGCCCCTGTCCCTGGTGTGAGAGCAGCCCTGGGGGAGGGCAGCGGGGCAGGGGGCCATCACTGGCCCTGCCATCGCCGGCCCCACCTGCACCAGGCTGTGATTACAGGAAGGTTTGCTGAGGCAGGAAGGGAATAACCCGAGGGAAGGATAAACTCCTGCCTGGTGCGCTGGCAGCTTTCATCTCGCCCCATCCATCACCTCCTGTCTGGGTGGCTCCCGCGTGGGAAGGCTCATCCCCAGCCCCCTCCGCACCCCACCCCTCCCCTGGAGGCCTGGGGACCCCACTGCAGCCCCGTGAAGGACGGGAGGAGGATGGACCCCACGGCAGCGAGGATGTCCCAGTGCCGCGGCATTTCCACCCCGTCCCTCGGTGTTTACATTCCCCTCCGATCGCGGCTGGCGATAAGGACAGACCCGGACGAAGCCGCATCCCTGCTGCCCGCCCGAGGGCTGCTCGTGCAGATAAAGGTTGCCCCATAAACAAGCCCATCCTGCCTTTGGGAAGGGCATCTCCGCTGGCCCCAGCCCTGGGCAGGAAACCCTGGCTGGGACGTCCCCGGGATTGCCCGGGGTGCTCAGCACCCCAAAACGCAGCCCTGGGAGGGGCTCTTTGGGTCCTGCAAACAGCCTCTGGGGCACGGGATTCACCGTGGTACCCATGGCCAGAGCCAGGGGGGGAATGTTTGAGTCTTCCTCCTCCTCTTCCTCTTTCTCCTTCTCGCTGTTTCTGGTTTTCCTCCCTGCAGACATCGGGCTGAAAGCAAGCACAGCCTGGTGCCAGCTCCAGGAGGGGGCACGGGGGCTGGAGTGGGTGCTGCTGGGCACAGCTTTGGCAGAGGGTGCCCGGCATGCAGGGGCAGAGGAGGGGCAGGGGGAGATGCGGGTGGCACGTGGCAGCTTGGCCGGGGTCCCGTGGTGTGGCTGGGCTGGCAGGCAGCTCCACCTGCTCCCTCATCCCTGCCAGCTTCCCCCACGCGGGGCTGGACCCTCTCCCTCCCGCCCTGCTTTGGGGCAGAGCTGGGAATGCCACATGGATGCTCCTCTCTCCCTCGGAGAGCCCTGCCTGACAGCTCAGCTCTCTCAGAGGTCATTTCTGTTGGTTTTTTTCTCCATACTTCCCACACTTTTTGTGAAATCTGGACCCGTGTTATTGCAAACTTCTCCCTCCTTCCCCACCCCAGCTTGCTTTAGCAACAGCTGGAGGAAAACCAGAAACAACGGGAAAGGAGCTGTGAAAACATCTGTAAAACCTCTGTGGTCCTGATGGCAGCATGAGGACTCTCCCTTCTCCAGCAGCTGGAGGGAGATGGGACCTGTCAGAAATAGATCCTGCAAGGTTTGATAAAAATGGCAGAAATTGGGAATGACTGCTGCAGGCACTGCCCTGCTGCTGTTGCAGGCTTTCCTCTCAGCAATGCAGGGAAAAAACAGCTTTACTAGGATTTATTTTTTAATTTGAAACCATAATTGCACAGGGATCTGCAGGGGCAGGAGCAGGACCTGGGGTTGCCTTGGTGCAGCCTTTGTCACTGGTTGGGTTTCAAGAGCTCCGTGCCCCTTTCCCTCATTCTCCCGATGCTGCCGTGGCCCTGCTGGGCTGTGCCTGCTCTCAGGCTCCCTGCTCAGGGCAGGATGGCCCCGGGGCAGACCCCTGCCTCCCTCTGCTGCCCTCTGAGGTGATTCCCCGAGCTGCATTCTCCATCGCAGGTTTCCCACTGTTACAGATGGATAATGAGATGATTGGCTCTTGCAATTAAAAGATAACTGTTGTGTGAATACCAAGAAAAGCTTTAGTGATGTACAGTTATGTTATTGTGGTTTAGATGT
>JAYDZK010000080.1:2169063-2180347 GCA_034509185.1 Euphonia xanthogaster
GGGCTGCGCGCCAAGGCGGCGGCTGGCGGCAGCGACGCGTACGCGGTGATGGCGCTGGGCCGCGACAAGTTCCGCACGTCGGTGGCCGAGCGGTGCCGGGGCGAGCCGCTGTGGCGGGAGGAGGCCACGTTCGAGCTGCCGGCGCGGCCCGCCGCGCTGCGCCTCACCGTGCTGCACCGCGCCCTGGCCGGCGCCGACAAGTTCCTGGGCCGCGCCGAGGTGGAGCTGGCCGCGCTGAGGGAGGACGGCGGCCGGCGGCAGACCAGGTGCGACCGGGGGGCTCCGGGGGAGGGCTGGACACCCTCAGCCACAGGGGTGCGAGGGCTGCTGTGTCCCAGGGGGCTGCGGAGAAGGATGGAGAGGCCCCTCCGGCTCCTGTGAGGCTGAGGAGGAGGTTTTGGGGGGATCTCTCAGGCCCGCGGGGGTAACGGAGAGGTCTGGGGGGGACCTGTGCGTCCCACGAGGGCCATGGAGAGGTTTGGAGAGGACCTGTGTGTCCCACGATAGCCATGGAGAGGTTTGGGGGGGACCTGTGTGTCCCACGAGGGCCATGGAGAGGTTTGGAGAAGACCTGTGTGTCCCACGATAGCCATGGAGAGGTCTGGGGGGGACCTGTGCGTCCCACGAGGGCCATGGAGAGGTTTCGGGGGGGACCTGTGCGTCCCACGAGGGCCATGGAGAGGTTTGGGGGGGACCTGTGTGTCCCACGAGGGCCATGGAGAGGTTTGGGGGGGACTGTGCGCCCCACGGAGATCTGGGAGAACAATGAGGGGATTTCTGTGCTCCACAGGGGCTGGGGAGAAGGATGGAGAGGCCCCTCCAGGTCCTGTGGAGGATGGGGAGGAGGTTTTGGGGGGGTTTCTCAGGCCCACCGGGGTCACGGAGAGGTTTGGGGGCGACCTGTGTGTCCCACGGACGTCTGGGAGAGCGATGAGGGGATTTCTGTGTCCCATAGGGGCTGGGGAGGATGTTGAGGGGTGCCTCTTGAAGGGAGTGCAGTGCTGTGAGGAGCCCCAGCTCCCTGTGGGATGGATGTCCCTGTTCCTCGTGGAAACCTCTGTGCTCCTCAGGCATGAGGGAGACCCCTGTGCCCCCACGGCAGTCTGTGGTTCTGATGGGCGGCTCTTGTTCCCTACAGGGACCCCTGAAACCCCAAAAGTGCCAACAAGGTGACCCCTATGAGCCCCCACAGCTGGGGAGTACCTTCCCCTGGAAGAGGCTGGGGATCCAGAGACAACTTTTCCAGCCAGTCCTGCCTGGTCCTTGGGTTTGATTTTCAAACATTTCTGTGTGAGTGCTGACACTACGGAGTAAACAGCCGGCCTGACCCCCGGAACCTGATGTCCTCAGAGTGCTGTCTCCTTTCAGCAGCGACCGAGCTCTAATTTATTTTTGCTAACAAACACTTGAAGCGTGTCAGGGTGGATAATTCCACCTTCCACGGGCTGACTCCGAGCTGGCGCCGCTCCTGCCCAGCTCCAGCTCTGTGTCATACACTCGCTGCTTTGAACACAAACACGGGCACGGTGAAACCCAGGGGTGGTGCCCGGGAGGGTTTTACTGGGAGTCAGCAGCCTTGTAATGTGCTGGTGAGTCACCTTCCTCCCCTGCCTCACCTGAGCACCGCCGGAGCTGTCCCGCTTGTCAGGGCTTAATTAGGCTGTGGGTTCATTAAGGCTGTGTCAGCCTGGGCTGTGTTTACACTGTGGAGCCCCTTGGTCAGCAAAGCTCAGGGCCGGTGCCTCGGGCTCCCAGGCATTCCTTTGTGTCTGGGCAAAGGAAAATTGAGGGGGAGAAAAAAAAGAAAACACAGCTTTGGTACTCCCGGGGAAATTTCTCGTGTTTTCAGTTGTTTGCAGCCCTCCGTTTCCTGTTTGAAGCCTGTTTTGTTCTTGCTGCCATGGTGATGCGTAGCCATAAAGGAGTAGTTTTATTTGGAAAATAGATCGATGTTGGTTGACAGGTGCTCGCTAACACCATAAATGCCACTAATGAGATTTTTCTGTGGTTTGGGGGTTGTCAGTCTGTGATTTCCTTTCAGCCACCCCCAGGGGTGCTGCTTTCAGGCAGGGCTGAGCTGCCTTTGCTGAACACGGAGTTTGCCCATGGCTCCCAGGACACACGGGATCGATTGTGGCACCGAAGCCCTGCAAGCACAGGATGCTCCTAGAAATCACGGCTTTGGAACAACAGTGCCCAGTGCTTGCTCATGTTAGAGGCAAAGAGCTTGTGATTCCCTGGCTGCTGCAACTTCAGGGACTGGGCAAAGCCTCGGTCTCCTGATAAAAACCCTTCCCTGGGTGTCTTCTAAGCCCAGGCCAGAGCACCTGACTGTCAGTCAAGTGTTCGTTTAGAGTCACAGAATCCCAGAGTGGACCTTAACGCCCATCTTGTTCCACCCCCCACCCTGGGTAGGGACAGCTTCCACTAGACCATTGCTCCAAACCTGGCCTTGAACATTTTGAGGGACAGGACAGACACAGTTTCTCCAGGACCAGAGCCTCACCACCCTCAGAGGGAAGAATTTCTTCCACATTTCCCTCTGAAGTGTCTGTAGCAGATTCCTGAATCCATCTCCTTCAGTTATCCCCATTAGTTTTGAATTTTCTCTGGAGCAAATCACCTTTTCCTGTTCTCTTTTGTTGCTTCCAGTATACCTTTGGAGGTTGAAGGGCAAATTTGATGGCAGGGCACATTTGCATGCTCCATTTGCTGCCTTTATTTTCCCATTCCAGCTGGTGAGGAGGAAGAAACCAAGCAGTTTCCAGGCAGCCTTTCCTATGGGTTCTGTGGGGTTGGGAATGCTGCGGTTCCATCAACAAACAAAACCATACTGGTGTGCAGTGCTGATCATTCTCTGTGCTGGCTCAGATGTGGTTTGAGTGTCATTAAGGGGTGGTTGAGGGTGTGTGGGTGGTGGGATTGTGGTTTGGGATGCCCTGGGCACTGCCCACGCAGAGCTCGACATTGGGGGAGCTGTGTTTGGGGAGGGAGAAGGCTCTGCCTGAGCAATGCCCTTCCTGGTGCGTGCCAGTCACGAGCCCGGAGAGGGGAGTGGAAATCCCCGAGCTCTGGGAGGCTGGGGTTGGCTCTCTGCTGTTGATTAGGGGTTCCTTGGCTTAGGAGGCATTAAGGAGCTGGAATGAAAGGTATGAGGGCGTGGGACGCGTGTGCAGCTCTCAGCTGCTGCTCTCGCTCCACTTCAAAGCTGTGGCCCCTGCCAGTGTCAGGAGGAGAGATGAAAGGGCAGAGGAGAGTGGCTGAGCTGAAATAAGGAATTCCATGTTGTGCCTCTGTTTTTTCTCCTTTTCTTTTTAACCCTTCCTGATCTGGTTTTAAACCAAATCTTATTCATAACTTTCTGTTTACGATAAGGAGTGTTTTCTTTGGCACCTGGGGCTGTGAAGGTGACGTCACCATAAGATTAAAGGTTTTCTTTTCCTACACTGTGGGCTGATTTGATTTTTCAGCCATAAGCACCTTCTGTGTTCTCAATTACTGGCGGTTAAAGAAACCTCCTTGTTGCTGCAGGTGGTACAAGCTTCGCTCCAAACCAGGGAAGAAGGAAAAGGAGAGAGGGGAGATCGAGGTGGATATCCAGTTCATGAGGAGCAACATGACAGCCAGCATGTTTGATCTGTCCATGAAGGACAAGCCCCGCTCTCCCTTTGGGAAGCTCAAAGACAAGCTCAAGGGAAAGAGGAGCAGCGACCTCTCGGACACGGCATCGGCGATTGTCCCCAGCACCTCCCACTCCCCTGCTGACAGCGAGGATGAGGCAGTGGAGAAGGAGAAGAAGAAATCCAAGTTCAAAGCGCTGTTCTCCAAGCCTGGCCTGCAGAAGACATCCCTGTCCCAATCCATGTCAGTGCTGCCTACTCAGCAGCCCCTCACCCAGAGGGTTCGGCTGAGGCCCAGCGACTTCCAGGCGCAGTGGGGTGAGGAGGAGTCCGAGACCTCTCCTGCCTCAGAACGTGAGTGTTGGCACAAAACCTTTCCCCAAAGGGTTCTTTGCACTTTTCACAGCACTGGTTAAATTCTCCTTTTTGAACAAATCCACAGAAAGTCCCTGCTGGCACTGAGGCTGGCAGTAGTGTCAGAGAAAAGGTTATTCTTGCATCTTCAATTTCTCCCTGTTTTTTTTTTTCCCCCAGGATCCTTTGAAAGTGTGCCAGAACAGAAGCCAGCTCCTTCTCCTCTGTTTAAATCTCGTAAACCAGCCTTTTTGGACAGTAGACAGCTAACCCAGGGAACCACTAACCACACCAAAAAGGATGGGCTCTCTTTGTTCAGTGGCCTTAAATCCAAAAGTGATCCCGTGTCCAAGTCCAGTCTGTGCATCAATGGCAGTCATGTTTATATGGAAGAGACCACAACGAAGGACAAGACTCCAACCTCCTCCCCCTCTCCTCACAACCTCAGGAGGAAGCAGCTCTTTGCTTCAGAGGAGAACCTGTCCTCCAGGTCCACTAAATCACCTGAAGAGATGGGGAGTACCTCTTCTGGGCAGGCATTCTCTGGGTCCACATCCTTGGACACCTTCAAATCCATGACTTTGCCATCATACAAACTGCTCAGCAGTGAGGAGCACCTGGACACCAGCGTTCCACCAAGCATTGAGCCTGTTAGAGAGACCAAAAAACCAGACCACAGAAAGTCTGCCTTGCTCTCCCTGGTCACTGGGAAGAAGGAAACGGTGAAGCCCAGCGATGCTGAGATTATTCCTGACAGGACCCTGCAGAGTGAGGAAAATACAATTCTAGAAGAGAAGAGGGAAGAGGAGGCCAAATGCCCTGAAGCCCCAGCAGATCTGGGCAGAGGGAGCCCATCAGGAGACGCTCACCACGTGGAGGAGGCCATCACAACCAAGCAGC
Source organism: Euphonia xanthogaster (assembly GCA_034509185.1). Taxonomy (NCBI): domain Eukaryota; kingdom Metazoa; phylum Chordata; class Aves; order Passeriformes; family Fringillidae; genus Euphonia; species Euphonia xanthogaster. Next base: position 2,173,938 of record JAYDZK010000080.1, read on the forward strand.
TGCTCAGCCCTTGTGAGGAGGAACGGAAACCTGAGAAAGCTGCACCAGCCAAGACCAAAGCTGTGAAACCCAGGTGAGTCCCAGCTGCTGGCAGGAGTGGGGGTGGGCAGTGCTGGTGGCAGGTGGCGGTGGGCTGTGTCTGCCCCACCTGAGCTCAGGTGCTGCTCTGCGGGTGCCTGCGGGTTTTACGCTGGCGTTTGGAGCTTTGATAGCAAAGAACAACTCCCAAGTTCTTCCTCAGTGTGAGTAAAAGATGGATGTAGGGCTGCTCCTTGTAAGTGATGCTGAAATAGTGGTTCTCTAGCACAGGAGGCACCTGTGCAGGTGCTGAAGGGGTGAATTTTCTTGCTGGATCTCTTGCACAAACTAACTCTGTCTGAGCTGTGTGGCTGCAGCCTCCCCAGGGTCTGAAATGCCCGTTCTAACGTCTCTGCTTTCCTCTTCCCTACTTGGCTGTGGTCTTCCAAAGGGTGGCCTTGGAGCCCTTCTGCTTTTGGCATCATTCACAGCAACACAGAGGGATTTTGTGTGGATTTGTACACAAGGCTTTTTCGGAAATTCTGCTCCTTTATCCTTCATACAAATATATAAATTGTGTATGGGGTTTATAATCTACATATTTGTAGGTGTGCCCTACTAATAAGGCTGTGTTTTGTGTGTGTCCCTAACTCCTCATTTTCAGTGCTTCTCAAGTTTGGGTTTCTTGCCTGTGCAGTGTTCTACATACTAATAAACCTGCTTGGGGTGCAAAGAGACGGTGCTTAAAGCAGCAACACCAGGCTCTGCAGCAGGAGAGTTCTGACATAAGCCCAGTGCTTGGTAAAGGTGCAGTTAAGGATGTAAAGTCTCACAGACAAGGGGACCTCTCTCTGAGGTCTCTGTAAGGTGTAGCTCATCTCCAGTGGCAGAGCTGATGGAGGCTGGTGCTAAAGATTGTCTGTTCCTGCCTCGTGTTGCATCTGCAAGTGACATGCGAGTTTTTTGTCCCTTTTTGCAGACTGGGCCTGTCTCCAGAGGAGGAACCCAAAGCCACGCTTCCTACTCTTGCACCTGACCCCCTCCCTGCTTTTCTCTCTGTGCACCGTATCAGCAGTGCTAATAATCCTTTTATTTCTGAAGTGGGGCAGACAGTCCAAGTGCCAGACTCTGAAAACATCACTAGTTCTCCTGCCTCTCTCACTTCTCCTGCTTTTGCTGCAGAGCTCTGGAAGGACAAGAACCCTTTTACTCCTGAGTGGGACAGGGCATCCAGAGCCCTGGATCCCGACAGCATCACCCGTTTCCCTTCATCCCATCATCCTGCAGCCTCTGTTCCCAAAGTGCCTCTCCCTGGGCAGGTCTCTGCCAGGGGCAATAATCCTTTTGCTGCTGACTGGGGGCAGGGTCCTGAGGGCTCTGAGGCTTCCCGGGGTCTCTCTGGCCGAGGCACACCTTCTGTCCCCTCTGACTGTCCTTTCAATGACAACAATCCCTTCGTGTCCAAGCGTGGGGCACAGGCAGTGCCAGGTTCCCAGGCTGGTTCTTCCCGTTCCTGCCTTCCCGGTGGGGAGGACTGTTCCTCTGCAGGACACCTTGCTCGTGGTGCTTCAGGGGGCTCTGCAGATGTGGCTTTAACCAGTGGTGTCACAGCTGTGCCAGACCCTCTGGGCACCTTGTCTGACCCCCCTGGGCTGACTCCAGAGCCGCACTGGGATTCTGCCCAACTTCAGCCTGAGGGTTCTTTGCAAAGCAGCAAGGCAGGCCGTGGGAAATCTGTCTCCTTTGTCCTTGGGGAATGCCAGGGTGTTCCATCAGGTGATGCGGGTTTGGGTGGGCAGGAAGGTGGAGAGCAGCCCCTGGATTCCAGTGGGAGGTTACAGATGAGTTCAGGGGCAGCAGGAGAGCGAGCAGGGTTTGGGGGTGAGCTGGGAGCAGGGGGTGACCCATTGACAGAGCTCTCTGGGGACAGCACACGTCCCACCTGGAACAGTGATGGAACAGCTGTGGAGGTCAGTGGTGTGAGCACTGAGCCCTGCACGAGGGGTGACAAAGGTTTTGTGTCTCTCTCCAAGTGCGGTGACAGTCTCCTGCCAGAGGCTGACCAGGCACAATCCCCCAAGAGCGAGCTCAGGGAGGAGCAGACCTGTGATGGAAAGCAGTGGGCAGAATGTGTGCCCATGTTAGAGCCCCAGGCACCTCCACCTGCTGGAAATGAGCCACCTTCTCAAGTCCAGCCGACACCGAGAGCCTGCACGGTGTCCCCTGGGGAAGAGGATCCAGGGAGGGCTGGCAGTGAGGTCCTTGTGGCCCCAAAGCCAGCCCCACGACTGGCTGTGCTGCTGAGGAGATCCCCAGTGACTCCCCAGGCTGAGCTAAGGGGTGATGTTCCTGCTTCAGGGGATGCTGCAAAATCCACCCCAGGGCTCCCGCTCCCTGAGGCCTCGGCTGCTCGTGAGTGCCTCCCTCAAGGGGGCTCCTTGGGGACCGTCACCCCTGCAGTGACAACCAGAGGTAAGAGCAGTGTCAGGCCTTTAGAAAAGGAAGGTGGTGATGATTTGTCTGTCAGTCTGACAAATGTCAGGTCTGCCGTTCCTGGGGACCGTGGCTCAGTGCTTCCCGTGATCCCGGAGGGAGGCTCCGATGATGAGCTGCTGGGGGACTGCCAGGACAGCTGTGGGGCCACTGCAGGTGACAGAGGTGTTCTAGGGAATGGAGAGCAGCCCCGAGGTTTGACACCTTTGCATGGAGAACAGGGAGAGCTCTCTGATAGCTCTGCTGCAGCCCCGGTGATCCCGGCTGCTCTGGGAGGAAGAGCAGGAGCCATGCCTGGTGCTTGTGAGCCAGGGAGTTTGGCTGTGCTGCCTGCTGCAGTGGGTGCTTCCAGGGCCTGTGTCCAGCGAGCTGACTCTGGCTTAGATGTGACATCTCATTCCAGGGAGTGTGACAGTCATTTTGAGAAACAAGAACAGAAAAGAAGTGCAGGTGCTGAGGAACATGCAGAGTGTGACTTCTCTGAGCCTTCTGCTTTCTCTTCCTCCCTGTCAAGTCCTTGCCAGCCCCACTCTTCCTCTCATTCCCTTCTCTCTGACACCCCGAGTCGTAGAGCAGAGTCTCCGAAAAAGCCAAGAGCCGAGGGCTTCGCAGATAAAGCGGGAAATTCGGGCAAGAAGAAACTTCTCCAGGCACGGGTTTCACCCTCTGAAACGTTCCCTAACCACACCCCACGGGGTGCTGAAACCGTGTCTCCCCAGCACAGGTGAGACATGTGGGGATCACAGCAGGTACCTCCGTGCAGGTGTGAGCTTTGCTTTGCCCCCTGGGTGCAGATCTGTCCCTGAGGCTGCTGCATCGGGCCAGGACAGCCCTGACTTCCTCTGGCAGCTGGGTTTGTCAGGGCTTGGCTGCTGTCACCTGGTGTGGGGTTGCTGCTGGCTCCAGGAGGGTCTGTGCAGCTCCTCAGGGTGCCCAGGGGAGCAGCTGCTCCTCACAGCTTTTAGGGGAGCTTAGGGAAAGTGCAGGGGGAATGGAGTTACTCCATCCCACTGGCAAAAGGGCCTGGGGCTGAGCTGTTTGTCAGACAGGGAGGAGGGTCACCTGATAAATGTGCTGCTTCATTCCTGCCTGAGTGGGCTCCTCAGGGATCACCACCACTGCTGCAGCTCCTGCTCTTTGGGAGTGGTGCCACTCACCTGTCAGCCCTTGAGACTTCACCTGCAGAGCACTGCCTGGGGTCTAGGACACCTCTGGGCCAGCATTTGCTGGAATAGAAGGAAAATTTTGTTCCTGTGTTAAAATTGGTGCTGTAGGTCCTGTGCAGGCAAATAATGACAGCACTTCCTCACAGCTGGTGGTGTCAGTTCAGCTTGGACAAGGCCTAACACTTGTCTCAGGACAGCAGAAGCATTTGGTATGTTGTAAGGTCACAAATATGTTCTGATTAGGAAAGTCAGCCTGAAATACCAGTTTCTGAGGGATCAGAGTAGCTGCCCTGTGTTCTGTCTCCTCATGTAGCCTGACCTGGCTTTTCTTCCATGACACACACAGGATGCATTTCCCTTCCTGCTGCTGCTTTATCTCCAATACCTCAAGTCAGTAAAGATAGTGGAGAACTGGAAAATACTTACAAAACCCCTGTGGCTTAGAAATACCTTGTCTTCCTGAAGCTGAATCTCTTTTCTTTCAGGAGATAGAGCAGGGAGGGAATTGTCCCCAATTTCTTGCTGTATTTGTTCTCAGTCTAAAGATCTGTGTCATGCTGCTGTTACCTCTCCTGCCTGAACAACAGGACCCTTTTTTTTTCCTGTTGCAGACTCCATCCTGTGAAGCCAATGAATGCCATGGCAAACAAGCCTCAGAGCAAGAACCTGAATGTCATCAGCACCATGAATGAAAAGCTGCTGGAAATGAGTGTGAAGGTATGGAGGGAAGTGGCACTTTCACTGCCCAAGCTTTGATTTATTTGAAGAGTTTGTGTATGCCACATAGTTGGGACATGAACGTCCTTTTGGTCAGCCCCCAAGAGTGGGAGCAGTCCTTAAATGCTTATTTTCTTGCAGACCTATAAATAGAGCTGGGGCTCCTGTTTTGTGGGGGAGATTCTCAGCACAGCCCACCTCCTTGGAGCACAGTTGTTCAGTTGGGTCAGCAGTAGGATTGAGAGGAGCTTTCAGCATAATCCTGGTCTCAAAAGAGATCTCCAGGCTTGAGGCACAGCTTCCCTGGCAGGCTGATCATAAAGGCTGGGAGCATCCCTGGCTCAGCAGGGAAAATCATGGCTCCCCTTATGGTCTGTCAGGGTTTTTTGGGGAAATAGGGAAGTTAGAACTGAAATAACAGCAGTGCCTCCTCCTGGTGAGAGGGGAGAGGATGGGAGTTCAGAGTGATTCACACTGATGCACGCTGCTGTTTCAAGGGGTTCAAAACTTGCAGTGAGTGTTGTGGTGTTCTGATTGCACCTAAATTGTGTGTGATGCCCCACAGGAGCCTGTTGTGCTCACACTCCCTGCCTGGGCAGTGTTCTGGGAGCTGGAGGAGTCAGCAGAAGCTGCCCATACCTCTCATGCTGCTTGAGGCTTGAAACCAGATATTTCAAAGGAATAGGAAGAAACAGCAAAGGCCTGGGTGGGTGTTTGTGCTGTCTATCCTGAATTTGGCTTTCCCAGTGTGCATTTAAGCAGCTGGTTTAAGCTGTAGCAGGTTTGTTTGGCAGCAGCTGTCACCGTGCTGGTCTGTGTGTTGTGTGTCTGGTTTGGAATGTGCTGTGCCTGCTCTGACCCTGCCTTCCCTCCCTCCTTCCCAAGAAATATGATCCCTCAGACCCTGCCTATGCCTATGCTCAGCTGACACACGATGAGCTGATCCAGCTGGTGCTGAAACAGAAGGATACCATTACCAGGAAGGACCTCCAGGTGCGGGAGCTCGAGGATTACATTGACAACCTGCTCGTCAGAGTCATGGAGGAAACCCCAAACATCCTCAGAGTCTCCATGTCTGGCAACAAAAAAGCTGGGAAGATGTGAAGGGTCTGGTGGGCGAGGAGTGAATCCCCCCAGGGGAGGGTGAGGAGCTGGTGGTGCTGCTTGTGCTGCTCACAGAAAATGAGAGAATGAGAAACCTTGTCCTGTTTCTGCCTTGAGCAACCCTTGGATTGATTAATAGTTCCATCAGGTGTTGTAATGAACTCACCTGACTGTATTTATTTTTTGGTTTCTTCCCATTATTTGGGAAGGTCAGGCATTAATCCCAAGGCTGTGATGGGAAGGAGGAGGGTTTTTGATGTGTTTTGCTTCCCAGCAAGGCGCTGATGATCCTTTAGGAAGATTTTTTTTAAATGGTTTTATTTTGTAGCAGCTTTTAGAGATCAGTTACTTTTCTTTCCACATCTGAAGTTGTAGTGCAATATAAATCCTTGTACAGTAGAGCTTGAGGATTTGATTGTTTTTAAAATAATAATTAACTACACTGGAGAAAGTCCAAAGATGGCCCAGCTTCAGACCTGGGCTGTAATTTAAAAGGAATGAATGCCCTGAAAGTTGACTGTAAGCTGACCAAATCTCTGTTCATCTCATCAAGTGGACATTCCCAAGAGTCCTTCAAGGGAAGGTTTTCAGGTTTTTTGGAGTAGGAGACATTGAGGTTCACGGTACGTTTCTGCCATAGGAATGGCGTCAATGAATTTAGGCCAAAGGTACATTTTAAATCAGAAATTGTTCTCTCAGTGTCTTAAATTTCTGCTCTGGAGGTTGTTCAGAGCAGGTAGAGGCTGCCCTGGCTCTGCCCCTTGTGCCCTGTGGGAGCTCTGTGACCTTTTCCCTTTTGAGGGACACAGAAATCCTTCAGGGTTTGGAGCTGGGGCTCACCTTGAAGGCCCTTCCAAAGGTACATTTTAAATCAGAAATTGTTCTCTTTGTATCTTAAATTTCTGCTCTGGA
>JAYDZK010000080.1:2185114-2204437 GCA_034509185.1 Euphonia xanthogaster
GTTTTCCTTTTTCTCTGAGGCTTCTCAGCTTCCCAGGAGAGAAATCCTGGCAAAGGGATTTTTCCAGAAAATATGACAATGACAGATGTGTTTGTCCCCAAGGCTCCCTCCCGCTGACCGTGGCTCTTTCCCCTGCAGCTTCCGGCTGGTCCAGCCCACTGCCAGCATCCCTGCGCCCTTCCTGGAGGACAAGGAGAAGCTGCTGGCCCGGACCATGGCCATTGTGGAGCTGGCCAGTGACACGTGGCTGGTGACCGGGCGGCACCCCGTGCCCGTGGTCACGGCCGCAGCGTTCCTGGCCTGGCAGTCGCTGCGGCCCGGCCCGCGCCTCTCGTGCCCCTTGGCGCGGTTCTGCCGCCTGGCAGGGGTGGAGCTGCCCCCCCCGGCCCAGCTGAGGCTGAGGGAGCTGCTGGAGATCCTGCTGGCAATGGCCTCCCAGCTCTCCTGGCTGCGCGGCTTCCGCCTGGACAAGAAGACCGTGGTGAAGCACATTGGGGACCTGCTGCAGCACCGGCTGTTCCTGCTGAAACGCGCCTTCAGCCAGCAGGACGGGCAGGAGCAGCAGGACACGGGCCTGGGCATGGGCTCTGTGAGCCACGGCTCCTTGGATAAGGACTCTGTGAATAAGGACTCCCCAAGCCAGGATTCTGTGAGCCAGGGGTCCCTGGATAAGGACTCCCCAGACCAGGGCTCCCTGAATAAGGACTCCCCAAGCCAGGATTCTGTGAGCCAGGGCTCCCTGGATAAGGACTCCCCAGGCCAGGGCTCTGTGAGCCACGGCTCCTTGGATAAGGACTCCCCAAGCCAGGATTCTGTGAGGCAGGGCTCCCTGGATAAGGACTCCCCAGACCAGGGCTCTGTGAGCCAGGGCTCCCTGGATAAGGACTCCCCAAGCCAGGATTCTGTGAGGCAGGGCTCCCTGGATAAGGACTCCCCAGACCAGGGCTCCCTGGATAAGGACTCCCCAGGCCAGGGCTCTGTGAGCCAGGGATACCTGGATAAGGACTCTGTGAATAAGGACTGCCCAGGCCAGGACTGCCCAGGCCAGGACTGCCACAGCTCTCCTGCGGTGCCACAGCAGCAGGGCTGTCCCTCGGCAGGGCAGCAGCAGCAGGGGGGCACCCTGAGGCCCCTGCTCCCCCCCTGCCTCATCCGCCCCAGGAAGAGGCTGCGGGCGGCGGCTCCGAGCGCCCCGGGCGCGGCCCTGACAGGCGACGAGCCCATCTCGGACAGCGAGATCGAGCAGTACCTGCGCAGCCCCGAGGAGATCCGCGCCTTCAGGAAGGCCAAGGCCTGGTCCTGAAGGTGGCCGTGGCCCAGAGGGACAATTTGGGGACCAGAAGTGTGAATCCCACCAGGGACTGAGTGATTGTGCTGCAGGGACAGGGAATGAGGCTGTGGGGAGGGAGCAGGCTGCGTCCTCCTTAGTGTGCTGGACCAAAATGGGGCTTTTTTTGGAGTGACTGCTTCAGGTCATGTTGCATTTCTGTTATAATTAAATAAAAGTGCAGGTGCCAGGTTTTCCAGGGCAGCCTCACCTTGGGCTTCTCATTCTTCAGCAGAATGACTTTGTGAGGGTCAAAACACTGCATTTGAACATAAAGTCTGAGAGAAATCACAGTAGATCGTGGCAGATTGGCGTATCTTTAATATATTAAACAAAACATATCTGCTAGAAACATTCTATTCATATAAAAATGCAAAAAGACCCCTTTAAAGACATTTCTTTGGCATATTTCCCTCCCCTCCCCCCAGATATTGCAGGAAGCTCTGTTGATATGTCATTCGCTTGTAAACAGACAAAGTGTAATTAAGAATACAAAGCTTTTTCTCTAATACTGTCACAATGCAGCAAGCAATAGACCCACGGGGCATCAGCCAGGCTGGGGAGGCTGCAGGAGCTGCAGTAAGGGTTTAAACTGTGTTAAATACCAGGGACAAAGAAATATTTAAACATTTAACTGGGCAGAGAAGCCGAGGCAGGCGGGGAGTGGCAGGTTAAGCCCAGGGGTGCCCCAGCCCCGTGGGGTGCGTGGTTCCCAGGTGAGAGCAATCCCCACTAAGTGCTTTTTCCTCCCCTGGCTCGTGGCCCTGCCAGCCCCACGACCCCTCGGAGGTAGCTATGTCATTAAACTTATTTGCAGGTGGGGGAAACTGAGGCAGGGGAGGCTGGAAAGGGCAGGGGGGGCACCAGGCTCCCACCTTCCTCCTCTGGTTTGCTGCAGCCTCTCTGCAGCCAGGCTGTTTTACCTGTGTGCTGGGAAAAGGGGGAAATTTGTTTTCCAATGGGAACAATAAGTGCTTATCCAGGTTCCAGCCCTTTGACCGTCCGAGGAAGGTCCCCAATTCCTTGGCATCATTCTCTTGCACTCCCAGGAATGGTCCCTGCTCCCCAGAACGGTCTCTGCCTTCTTAAGAGCAAACCTAGGTATTTTCTGAGTTTGAAGCCTGGATTAAGGACACAGAGATGCTCTGGGCCTCTCCCACATCTTGGTTCTTTGGTGCTTTGGCACAGAGGGTCAGTCCTGGCAGCAGCACAGGTCTGCCAGCCCACCCCACTGCATGGCTTGAGCCTCTGAGGGCCTGGGAGCATTTTCTGGCTGTGAATTTAGTGTCTGGAGCCTTTTCTGGCCCTTATTTTAGTGTCTGGCATTAAAGCAGTGCAGACAATCACCTCACCTTGGAGCTGAGGCTCCTCTTACCTTGTGCTTGGCTTTGCAATATGGCTTTGGCATGGCGCAGCCCCCAGGGCTGGCACAGCTAGGAACGTTCCAGAGGGAGCAGCTGCTCTCCAGAAGCAGTGTGCTCATCCTGGGGCTGTGCTGCCTGCACTTGGAGTGGTCCCTCGGCGGGAATATTGCAGTCGTGGCACGGTGGGCCCTGCCCCGGGGCCGGGAGCGGGGCCCTGGCGTCACCTACAGCTCTGTCTATACATATATACATTCAATAATATAGCTTTGAAAAATAGACATTTCCTCTGTAGAATATAAAATAGCATTTAGGATCAATCTCAAGTGACATGCAGGAGTGATTAAAGCACGGCTGCAATTCCGGCACCTCTGCGGGAAAGCTCGGAGCCTCCTCGGGGAGATGGGTGGGCCCGGGATCGTGCTGTGCCCGGGAGGACCGGAGCCCCCGGCTGTGCCGCCCATCCCTGCTAGTGCACGGGGTGATTGCCCCGAGCGGCTCCAGCCGCGGCTCCCGCAGGAAAACGCTGCGGCCGTCGGTCCTTCCCCACCTTCACACGGTGGTTTCGCTCTTCCAGAGGCCGGTCTTCATGCCGGCCACGCTGTCGGCGCTGGCCAGGTTGATGTCGTACTTGCTGCCCTTGAGGCCGCCGTTGTGGCTGCCCACGTTGAGGGGGTAGGAGCGGCGCTTCGCCTCCCTCTCGGCGCCGCCGCCCGGCCGCAGGTTGTCCCGGCTGCCGCTCCTCCGGCGAGCCTCGGCGAAGTCGGGCACCCTCCGCCCGCCGTCGCTGCCCTCCGAGGGGCTGGGGACCGCGTCCCCGTCCTGCGGCACCCGCGACCTGCCGCCGCTGGCCGGGCTGGTCCTGCCGCTGGGGTAGCTCTCGGAGTGGCTGTTGTGGAGGCTGCCGCTCTCGCTGGACGGGTGCTCCGAGGGGCCCCGCAGCATTTTCAAGCGGTGGTGCTTCCCGTCCCGGCACGGCTTAGTTCTGCCCCGGTGGCTCCTGCGGCCGTGCAGGTTGCTGGTGTGCCTGACGGGCTTCCCGTCGGCAGCGTCCGGCTCCGGGCAGGGCGGCGGCCGGGATTCCGCCTGGCTCTGGGCTACCTGCAGGTTGGTGAGCTTGCAGCGGCCCCCGGCAGAGCCGGCGCTGCTGGGCGAGGAGGAGGAGGAGGCGCCGGAGCGAGCAGCCTCTGGCTCGCAGCCGATGAAGACCTGCGAGCCGTCCTCCGGCCCCAGCCCGGGGTGCACGTAGGCCTGCATGGGCAGCGCGTTCCGGTACGACGGGCAGCAGGAGAACCAGGAGCTGAGCACGTCCCGGCGCCGCAGGCAGTGATGGGTGAAGATGAAGAGCCCCAGCGCCACGGCGGTGACGCCGTAGAGGCAGCTGAAGACGATGCTCAGGTACCAGCGCTGGGACACGGCCATGGCGCCGAACGTCCACAGGGCCACGTACAGGGCGTGGGTGGCCACCAGAGCCCAGAACTGCACCCGCAGAGAGTAGACACCGTCCCCCTCGGGGCAGGGCGGCCCCGAGTTCAGCGTCACCGAGATGGAGCCAGAGTCTGTCAGGAGGTCACTGGTGGCCCCCAGCCGCGGCGGGGGCTCCAGCGGCTCCGGGATGTCTTTCTGGTGCGACGGTCGGCACTGGAGGCTGAGCCCGGCACAGAGGAAATAAATCCAGGTGACGAGCAGGATGAAAGCCACGGGGACGTAGAAAGCGCCCAGGCTGGGCCGCCACACCAGCCAGCAGCTGTGCGGGAGGAGAGGAGCTCTGAGGGGCCATGGCCCGGAGCTGCTCGGCACCCCTCATGGCAGGGCTCTGTGGAGCTGTGCCGGCTGCCTGGAGGATTTTTTTCCCCAGTATATAGATAACTCTCAGGAAAAAACTCGCTGACCTTTTCCCAAACTTCTCCGGATTCCCGGTGCCACCAGTTCCCTGCCCCAGCAGAGGGAGGCCACCCACGTGGGAGGGAGGAAGGGTCGAGCAGGGACACTTACTAGGGGTTGTTGTCGTGGTAGTTTTGGATGTTGACAGCTGCTGTGATCCCACAGATGATGAGGGGGATCCCGCCGGCGATCAGGTAGAACCTGCGGGGAGGGGAAGCGTCACCGCACACCTGGAGCCCGCGGGAAAGCGTGGGATGGGCTCGTCCAGAGGAGCAAGTCCCGCCCCAGCCCCTGGAGGTGCCCCCGCGGGGCCGGGGCAGGGGGGTCCGTACCGCAGCATGGGTCTGGGGGCTGCCTGGGACGTGTCCCTATCCGGCTGCTGTGGCGCTTTCCAGGTCAGCTCCTTGTAGAGCACTCGGGCTTTCACCGCCATCCAGAGCAGCGTGGAGAGGGACGAGTAGTGCAAGATGATGCCGACCTGCGGGAGGAGGCGGCGGTTGGGGCGGGGATGCCGCAGCCCCCCGGTGCCCGTCCCGCAGGACCCCGCGGGGCTGGGCACTGCCCGGTACCCACGGCCTGGCACACGGCCCGGTAGCCGGTGAGGGTGATGCCTCCCGCGAAGACGGCGGCCGTCATGGCGATGTGGAAGCACAGGTTAAGCAGCATGTGCCAGCCCTTCCGCGGGATGAGGATGGTGCTGCAAGAGCAAGAGCACAGAGGGCACCTGTGAGCTCCTGCCCGGCCCCGAGAGAGCCACCAATCCTTCACCTGGGGGAGGCACAAACAGCCCGCCCCCGGCCACGGAGCGTGGCTGGAGGAGATGTACAGGTACGTGCCTGCACACAGGCAAAGGACCAGGACCCAGGGTCACTTGCTGGGCAGCACATTCTCTGGGAATGTGCTTCCTCACTGTCCTGAAAACCTCTGCCCTAAAGGGCCATGTCACTGCATGGCCATGTCTGCACACCTTCTTCTGGCTGTTGGCACCTGGGGAGCTGCTCCCACTGCCCACAGCGACACCCAGCACATCCCAGCCCCCAGAGCAGCAGCACTGGACACTCCCTCACCCGTGGTGGACGATGTAGGTGATGATGGTGGTGAAGAGGCAGAGCAGCAGCACGGCCGTGCAGGTGTACATGGCGGGGTGCAGCACCTCCACAGCGCCTTGTGCCTCGCTGGGGAACCCACTGAGCTCCTGCACAGCACAGCACAGCACAGCCCGTCAGACCCCACAGCAGCAGCCCTGTGCCCCTGACCCCCCCACCACCCTCCTGCTGCTCCCGTGCTCCCTGCCCTGGCACCACTCCCTCACTGCTGCTCGTCCCACACCTACCATGAGCACGGCCACATTGCTGAGGTGCCGGCAGTGCAGGGAGGTGACGTTGGGCTCACGGGCAGCCAGCTGGCACCCCTCAGAGCTCCAGCCCCCCATGCCCCCCAGCACCTCGAAGTTCCAGTACGCAGCCACGGGGTCTGTGCCTTCCCCAGGGTGTCGCAGGGACACAGCCACCGGCTCTGACAGGTTCCCCACTCCACAGCCATCTGCAGCCACAGAAAACCAGGTCAACAGGACAAGTGACACCCCTCCACCTGCACCCCCAGAGGGGCTGGGCACAGGGGACATCCCACAGGCACATTGCCACCTCCCCATGAGTACCCCAGGGATGGCTCTGCGCTGCAGGAGCACCAGCACAATGCTCCAGGGAGTCCCACGGGGCACCCCAAGCACCCCACAATGCTGCCCTTACAGGTCCCGGCGTAGATGACCGGGGTGGCCACGCTGCGGCGTTTGCCATCGTCGGCCAGGCGGGAGGAGTTCCCGGTGCTGCAGAAGAGTTTCCCGTTACGGAAGACCAGCAGCTGGAGCTTGCAGTCGGCCCCGGGCGTGGCTGGGGCGGGGCTGGCGAACAGGCTGGGCGGCAGCTGGATGGAGGCCAGGGCGATGCTGTTCTGCGGGTGCAGGTCGCTGGTGAGCGGGGGCCGAGCCCAGCCCGCCCCGACCCCCGGCGTTCCCGTACCTTGATGTGGAAGCTGCTCAGGGAGATGTTGGGGCGCCCCGTGGTGCAGCGCAGCCTGAGCTGCTGGTCGGGCGTGGGCTCGGCCCCCCGCTCAGCCGGGGGGGGCCGTCCTGGGGGGGTCGGGCTCCCATCCCACCGCTGGAACGCCACACAGCTCAGCCCCATGTAGCTCTCGGGCTTCACCACGTACGCCTCGAAGGCGATGTTGCGAGAGTTCTGCCAGCACCACGGAAGGATCATCAGCTCTGGCATGGGCACTGAGCCCCAGGCATGGCCAGAGACCCCACCCAGCCCTCCTCCTCGAATCCAGCCCCAGCCCGTGCTCCCCCTCACCACTGCCATGTGCTGGGAGTTGCTGCCCAGCGTGTGGGCCGCGATCCTCTCCAGGGAGCGCACGATGCTGGTGCAGGCCTTGTCCTCCTTCTGGGACATCCACAGGATGTGGTCGTCCACCAGCATGATGTTGCTGGCCATCTCCACGATCACGTCTGTCAGCTGGGGACAGCAAGCAGCTCTGCAAAGAGCTACCGCCGTCCCCCGAGGAAACACCCCAATTCATGCTTTTCTGCCCCAAAAACACCAGGCTGCACTGGGGCAGGCAGGGGACACCCCGCAGTGCTTGTTACCTGCTTGATCTGGTCCACGTAGCCAATAAACTTCTCTATCATCTGGGCCACATAGAGGACATCAACCATGTCTGAGAAGTTGGCTGCCTCGGCCGTGTAGACGCGGAGCTGGTGAGCCAGGGTCAGGGCGTTGGAGGCATTGATTGGCATCTGCAGGGTGGCACGGCCACGGTCACCAGCTGAGTCCCCTCCAACCCAGCCGAGCTCCCAGGCCCCCCACTCACCAGCACGAAGGTGTAGAGCACGCGGGTGATGTCGTTGGTGTAGAGGCAGTGGGAGTAGTCGCCGTCCTCCCAGCGCCCGGTGCGGTCACAGCGCCGCCACGCCTGCTTCTCGCCCGCCGAACCCGCACCCACCGGCCCCGCGGCGAACGGGTGCTGCAGGCAGGGCTGGTAGGCCGTGATCCCCGCCAGGGTGCGGGGCCACCTGCAGTGGCCACCACACAGTGACCCCGGGGCAGCCCTGCCCCGAGCCTGCTCCCCCCGCCCGGCCCCTGTGCAGCTCCACCCCGGGCACCGCAGCCCCCTCTGCCAGCTGCTGCCACGCCTGGGCTCTGGGGAGGCTGGTGTGGTGCTCCCCCAAAAGCCCCCACCCTCTCCAGCCCCGTGTCCTGCTCGGCTCTGGCAGCGCGGGGGAAGCAGCGGGCAGTGGGGGGCATCGCTAATTTAAGCCACATTGACTGTGCCAGTAATTTATATTCTGTAAGGGCCCCGCCGGGGTTACGGCGGGCGCCCGGAGCCTTTCGTCTCGTGCCAGAGAAATTCCAACACCTCTGCTGCTGGAGCCAGGCTGCGCCGCCGGCACGGGAAGCCCTTCAAAAGCCGTGCCGTTAATCACTACCAGACGCGCGGTCACCTGCGGCGAGCGGAGGCCCCCGCACGCACCGCTCGCTCTCCGTGTGGCACCGGCCACGTGCGTCCCCCCTGCCGCAGCACCTGCGCCACCGCGCTCCCCACCTGAAGTCCCCGCGGTTGTTGGTGACCCGCTCGGCAGGGCAGTAGGATGCAGAGGTCTCCAGCACCACGATCTCCACCTTCTTGCTGACGTTGCCCTGGGAGGTGGAGACGGCGCACTCCCACTCGCCGTTGGCGGAGACGTGGATGTTGGAGAGGATGAGCTCGCTGCGGGCACAGGAGAGGGGCTGGCATGGCGGGGCTCCCTCACAGCGATCCCCCAAGCTTGGGGACAGGGGGACACAGGCCATGTAGCACCAAAGGTGCCCACACTCAGCAGCCCACCCACGGCACTCAGTACCCACGCACGTGACTCCTGCGGCCACGAGAGGTCATCTCCATTCCCACACCGTCCCCATATCTGTCCCCATCTCAATCCCAATTTCATCTCCATCCCAGTCTCAATCCCATCCCTGCTCCCATCCCAGCCCCATCCCTGACCTGGTGATGAAGGTGCAGTCATGGATGAGACTCTCCTCCACGATGACACCCATCTGCTCATCCTCCCGCACGGGCTCGCGGTTGTGGAACCAGCGGATCTGCGTGCTGTTGTCCAGGTACGTGGCCGTGCACTGGAAGGGCAGCCGGTCGCCCTGGAAAACCACCTGGCGCAGCGACGGGATGAGGTGGTGGGTGTGCAGCTCCGGGGCTCCCGCTGCGGGGGACACAGGTGAGCCCGCGCCGCCGCCGCCGCCGCCGCCCCCGCCCCGGCCCCGGCTCACCGCAGCGGAGCTGCCCGTCCCGCGCCCCTCGCAGGGCCACGCCGCGCAGCTGCCGGGGGACGGCGCACGCCGTGCGCTCCGAGATCTGCGCCGGCCGCTCGCGGGCCCAGCGCAGCACCCAGCGCAGGTTGCAGTCGCACGTCAGGTACTCGGTGGCAAAGTCCCTGCAAGGGATGGTGTCACTGCAGGGCTGGGGCAACCGCCGGCCCTAAGACCCTCAGCAGGGACCCCCCCCGGGCGATGAAATCCCAGGGCACCAACTCACACGACTTTCAGGGAGGGGAGCTCGTCAAAAACACCGGGTGGGAGGCTGGAGAAGATGTTTCCGGACATGTTTCTGTGGGACAGGAGAGAAAGATGGCATGGAGGTGGCCAGGGAGCTGCTGGGAGAGGGGACGCCTCCCAGGCCCCTCGCTGTGCCCACACACGCCCCCTGGCTCTCAGGAGATGGGACAGGGCTGGCCAGGATGTCCCCAGGGAGCCACTTACAGTCGGAGAAGGTTGGGGAGGCCCTGGAAGACGCTGGCACTCAGGCAGCCGATGCGGTTGTTGGAGAGGTCCCTGCGAGGTGAGTGGAGGGGCCATCAGGGCTGGGGATGCCCCACTGTCCCCGTTGTTGTCCCCAGGGCCAGCCCCGGGGGTCCGAGGGGCTGCACCGGCACTTACAGCCGCTTCAGCTCGGGGAGGCCAAGGAAGGCGCCTGGCTGGACCGTGCTGATCAGGTTGTTCTTCAGGTCCCTGCGGGGAGACGGGCACAGCTCTGGGGTGTGCTGCAGGGAGCCCCATCTCCGGGAGACAGAGCTCCGGGGGCACCAGCACACCCGTGCCACCCCTGTCCCCATCCTCTCCATGGCCCCCCCACGTGCTGCCCACCCCCTGCGAGGGCCTCACGAGCAGTTTTCCATCCTGTTTCTCCCTTGTTATCTCTCCGAGGGATGCAGGGAAGGGGCAACCGCTGCTCCCGGGGGGATGCCAGCCCCTGGGTGCCCTGCGGAGCATCGGGCGTCCCCGCACGCTGGCGCTGGCTGCCGGCACCGGCCCCGCATTGCTTCCGGAGCAGCCGCGTCCCGGCAGCTTATCTCCCGTGTGAGGGATAAGAGCGCGGCCCCGGACAGCTCGTTTGAGCAATTAGCTCAATTGCAGGCGCACATCTAATCAGGGGCTCGTCTGGCACACGCTCTGCCGGTAGAGTGGGGAGCACTGGTGGCATCGGCCACTCTGGGCAGCCCTTGGAACCCGTGGCAACTTCAGCTGAGCACCGGCGCTGTCCGGGAGAGGAAATGGGATCCATATGGACCCGTGTTTATTTATAGCAGTCTCCGCGGAGCTCGTCGCTGGGTCTCCCGCTGCTCTGCCTGCAGCCCTGGGGACACCCCGTGAGCCACAGCCCCGCCGGAGGGCCACAAACGTGCGGCCGGGATGGAGAGCCGTGCCACCTCTTCCAGCAGAGCCGTGGTGCGAGGGGGGAGTCCCGCCGGAGACACGAGAGGGGCCCCTCTCGGCCAAAGGAGACGCAGCCGGGTCATCCCGGCCCTCTCGGCTGATGCAAGAGCCCTGCCCAGCACGCCTGCCGCTCCCGGCGCTGCTGACGGACAGACGGCCGTCCTGGCAGCTGCCAGGGCAGACAGGTGCGCGGGCAGGTGTGCACAGGTGAGCGCTGGTGCTGAAGGAACAGCTCCGCTCACCTGCACCGCCACCTGCACCAACAGGAGTCCCCTTGCCACAACCCCCCCGTCCTGCAACCCCCTGGCTCCTGCCCAGGGCTGCCAGCCCCCATCCGGCTGGGTTTCCCAGGAACTCCCACCCCCAGGGCACCCCCAGCACACCCTGCCAGCCAAAGCACAGATCCAGCGACAAACCTGCGGCCCCTGGCTCAGGTCTGGGGGGTCTGGGTGCTGCAGGACCACCGGCTGGGGATGGGACCCGCCAGGGACCCTGCTGGGCCCCAGGGCTTTGCAGCCAGGCTGGCGCTCAGCCAGCGGTGGCCTTCCTCACTCAGGCACTTCCTCCCGCGGGCCGGGGCCGGGGCTGCTGCTGCTGATTTCCAATAAGGCTCCTCTTTTCCCTGCTCTGCGCGTTTGCCTTTGCATTTCCTGCGGTCCCGAGCCCCCTCCTCCCCCAGCAGTGGCTCAGTGCCACGTGTGCACGGGGACCCCAATCACCACGAGGGCACAGAGACCCCCACTGCAGCAAAGCCTGGCCCCAAGGACCTGAGCCATCCTGATTGACTGCCTGGAGCGAGCCCACAACTCCCTGTGCGCCCACTGCAGCCCAGCACAGACAGACGGATGGACGGACAGAGCCCATCCTTGTCCCTGCTGTCACCCACCGAGCCCCCTCGCATCCCCCCAGGGCTGTTCCCAAGCAGGGCTCTGCTAATGAGCCGCCGCAGCATACCGTCCCTGCTCAGACTCATTAATCTCATTACGCCGCTACAAATCACTGCAGATGCCAAGCCAGGGGGAGGCGGTCCGTAGGGGCACCCCTGACATCCAGGGAAGGGGTTCTCCCCGCTCTGCCGGGACCCCAAAACACCCACGGTGGGTGCCAGGGTGGGCAGGGGCCTTGCCAGCCCCAGGCTGGGGGGTGAGGGGCCCGGCAGCCCCCACGGTGTCCCCGCCGTGCCGGCACGGGCTGTCCATGGGGCACGGCTGCGCCACGGCCCCGAAGCGACCCGACGAGAGCAATTATGGCTCCTGTCGAGGGCAATCAGGCACGGCGTGGCTGAGGGAGCACTGCCCGCCCGCCCCAGGCCCCCTCTGACCCCGTGTGAGCGGGAGGTGACCTGGGGCAGCTGCTCTCCCAGGACATGGAGACCTTTAGGGGGACCCCGGGCTCACGGGGGGTGCAGAGCCCTGCTCCTCCCCAGGTGTCCCCCTGGCTGCTCCTTCCTGTGTCCCACGAGGGGGAAGAGTGCCCAGAGCAGGAGGTGACCCCACACCCTGACCCCTGCTGGGGAGGGCTCTGCTACGTGGGATGGTGTCCCCAAGGTAAGTACTCTTCACTCAGCCCAAAACCAGTCCCGTGGGGGTTTCCACGGGAGCCCACAGAGCGCAGGAATGCACGAGACCCTCGCAGGGCACGGCGGGGAACAAAACCCCCTCAGTGCCGGTCCCCGCGCCTGCATACCTACAGATCAAACCCATATGGGGGCCATAAATCTCCCCTTCTCACAGCTCCCTCTATAGAGATGCCTTTCATGGAGAGATAAGAAAGTTGACTTTGTTCAGGGGGACAATGTCTCTTTTCATACCGGCCCTCACGGAGGGGCCCCCCCGGCAGCTCCCGGGGTCCCCGCGATGCCCGGGGGTGCCAGGGGCAAATTCTGCACCGCAGTGCTGCTCCTGATGCAGCAATCAGGGGCAGAAGGTGAGTGATGGTGCTCCCACCCACCCTGGAAGCCCAGCCTGCACTCCAGTGCCCCCCACCCTCCTGCCCGAGCCCAACTCACAGCTTCTCCAGAGCCCGCAGCCCGAAGAAGGAGCCGTTCTCCAGCGCCGTGATCTTGTTGTTGCTCAGCAGCCTGTGGGAAGAGCAGAGGGAGAGGGGCAGCCCCGTCACCTCACCTGCCACAGCCCCCGAGCAGTGCCCTGGTGGCCCAGGGGCTGGCAGGAACAGGGACAGACAGACCCCCACGGCCCCAGCTGTGCCACTGTGGTGGTGGCCACAGAGGTGTCCCCTGCATGGCCAGGTGGGACCAGGGAATGCCATGGCCACGTGGGGATGCAGGAGCCATGCTGGGATGCTCTGCGTGCTCCTCATGCCATGGACCACAGGGACTGACTGCCATGGGATCCCCGTGCTGCCTCCTGGGGCACCACATTGGTGAGAGGAGTTACTCGGCCAGGAGGTGACCCCCACCCCAGCACCAAGGGGGCACCCCAAGGACCTGCAGCTGCAAGGGCCCCCCCAGCTCCTGCTGGTCATTGTGGCTATCCCAGGAGCCTCCCAGCAGAGAGATTTTACCCCAAAATAATCAGCTTTGCTGACCAAAGGGCCCCTTGCGGGGTGACGGGAGTGGATGGAGGGCACCAGCACCCGGCGATTCAGCCAGGAGCTCATTAAAGCTCGTTAGCCCAATTAGCAGAGCCAGACCCAGCCCTCGCGGACCAGCGGAACTCCCGTGCGGGCACCGGCGACGCCAGCGCCTGCAAAGCGACCCAGAGACGGAGCGGGGGCAGGCGGCAGCCGGGCCGGGAGGGCATCCTGGAGGCCTGGCCGGGGGAGCCGCTGCAGAAAGGGCTCATTGAGGGCCGGGCCGGGGCTGTTTACACACGGGCGGGCCCGGCTGAATGGCCGCTGTGTGCTGCCGCCCGGCCCCTCCGGACGCGCTGCCCGCGGAGCCGCCGCCGCGCTCGACTCGGGCAGGACCGGGACCTAAAGGGACCCGCAGCCCCCCGCAGGCGGGGTGGAAGGGGAGGGGAGGGAAGGGCCGGGGTCTGGCAGCGCTGCCCCCGCATCCTGTGCTAATGAGCAGCCGCCACCGGGCACCGGCGCGTCCGCGGGGCCCTGGACCCGCCGGCGGGGAGCGGAAACGTCCGGCGGCCCCGAGGGCTGCAAATTGCTTCCACACGCCGGCGGCCGGAGCTGCCACGGCCAGGGCCGTGCCTGGCCCTCTCCTCCCCGCCGGGACCACTCTTTGCCGGGGCTCGGCTCGCCCCAGCTCAGCCCAGGATCCTTCCCAGGGCGGGGGACAGCTTCCAGGGATGTTTCCATGGCTGCTGGCACAGCCCCTTTAGCCCGTGGCGCGCCCCAATTCCCCGCCACGGCATCGATGGGGGCTCAAGGCCGAGCTGTCCCCGAGGGCTCCAAGAGGTTTTCATTCCAGCGGCAGGAGATTTCACAACCGAGGGCACGGGCTGTGCCGGGGCTGCAGCCGCGGCCGGGGTGGCAGAACCGGAGCCCCGGACCCGCAGCCCTCGGCCGAGCCCGGGGAGGCTCGCTCAGACCCTCGGGACCATCTGCACCCCTGCCACAACACCACGACTCCGCCTTTAAAGATTTCCAGCAGGATCGGCTGCCCCTGGCATCTGCAGCCCTACCTGGGGCCACCCTGGCCGGGGGCAAAGCCACCCCCGGAGCCCCTCCAGAAAAAGGCCGGGATGCCCTCAGGGCTCAGGGCTCCCTGAGCTGCAGGTGCTGCCCAGGTGCAGAGATCCTTGACTAAAAGGAGGGCTTGGCACAAAAGGCTGTGCTGACAGTGACAGTTTGCCCAAAACTTTTCTCCCCAGTAAAACTTTTCCTGGGTAGGGATTCTGGCTCTTCTCTCTCCCACAGCAGCCATCTGGGTCGCACTCCCCAGTTACAACCCACATCCTCCAACACGGGTTTGTTTTGTTTTCTCTAGTTTCATGGAGATTATGTTCCAAATTGTTTTCTGTTTGGGTTTTTTAGGGATTTTTTGGTTTTTTTTTCCCCAGGAAGTCCTCATCAGGCTCCACAGCACTTTCCATTCCCACATGTCCACAGGCAGCAGAGCTGTGTGTGGGTCCTTGGCACCGTCCCCTTACAGGACATTAACTGAGAACCCCCAAAACACAATGGGGTCCCTGTGCCCACGAGGCTACCCCGACCCAGCCCACGGGGGTCACAGGCCAGCAGCCCCTGAGCCACTCTGGGGGCCCAGCTGTGGGGACAGACCCCGAGCTCCCCAGTGCATTTCAAAACCCTGAGAGCTGCCCTGGGAGGAGGGACGCACCGGGGGGAAGGGGCTGCAGTGCTCAAAGCCAGCTGGGCTCACTGAGGCCGAGATCCAGGCAGGGCTTGCAGTGGTTTCCCACACGCCCACCGAGGTCTGGGGGTGCAGAGGGGACATGGTGCCCTCCCATCCCACCCACCTAGAAGCTCGGCAGGCCATGGAAACAGAGCCGTGGCCTTTGGAGCTGTTGCTCATCTCCCAGCTCGGGCTGGGACCCCTCAGCTCAGCAGGAGCAACCCCCAGCCAGTCCTGCAGGGAGGGCTGGGCATCCCTCTCACCCCCAGGCCGCGGTGCCCAAGCGTTTCCGTGCACTCCAGAACCCTCCCTTCTCCTTTGGGAGCGGCTCCTTCACCCTGCCCGGTGCCCGGGGACCCTCCGGCCCCGCCGGCGGGGGCGGGCGGGGTCTCCTGCTGGGGACAGCCCGGCCACGGGGACAATAATCGGCTAATTGAGCGGCGGCTGGAAAAGTCCCTCTGGACAATGCGGGGATTAAGGACTGGAGCGCGGAGTCAAACGGAAACGATGGGGGATGCGTGGTGGGGATGGCGGGGAGGGGGAGCCGCAAGGAGCATCCTCCCATCCCGGGGATGCAGGCCTGGAAGGGGCTCAGCATCCGTGCTCCATCCCCCCCCGCGCCAGGGCTGTGGTGGCTTGGAGCCCTTGAGGCTGCCGGCAGAGAGATACAGATCCCTTCTTCTTCTCCTCCTCTTTTTTCATCTCAAAAAGAGGAGCCAAAAGTGAAAAAAACAAGATTGTTTTTTCAAGCGTGCTGGAATCCACTTGGATAAATAACAGCTCCAGAAACTGGGCTGCTGAAACAATAAACTTCCTCTGGACCCAACCAAAAAAGGACGCGGGGAGACGGTGGCTCCCCAGGCCGGGCAGGGAAGGCAGCGGCGTTCCTGGGGGGCCGCGCTGGGGGCGGGGACCCGGCCCGGCTCCGCTCTCCGAGCGCAGTAATTCAAAGCATATGCCGGGAGCAGATACGGCGCGGGCTGCGCCCCGAGCACGGCTCGCTGCTCTGCACGGGGATTTCGGGAAGGGAAAGAGGGGCCCCGAGGCCGTTGAGAGCTGCTGAAGGCTCTGGCAACGAGAAAGGCTCTGGGGGAGGCAGAATCACGGCGGGGGGGGGGGGGGGGGCCCCCCCCAACCCAGCAACCTAGAGGGACCCCACGGAATCCCAGTGGGGCTCTGCAGCATCCCAGAGGGGCCTTCAACGTCCCGGGGAGAACCCACATTCCAGCAAGGACCCCACAGTCCCCAGAGGGAACCTTGCATCCCAGTGGGGACCCCACAGCATCCCAGAGGGGACCCCACATCTTCCAACCCGGGGGGGCTGGAGAAGCCCAGCCCTGGGGGATCCCCCTCTCCCTGCTTTGTTTGGGTGCTCGGGGGCTCTTCCCCTCCCTGTGCCGTGCCCGGGCGTTTCCTCCAGCCTCACGTCACGCTGGGCTATTTTGGATGGTGAAAATTATTGTTCCAAGCCTCGGCTTTTGTTAGCACAGGAAAAAGAAGCCCCGGAGAGAGGGCGAAGCCTCCTGAGCCAGCCTGGGCCGGGATGCTCAGGGCAGCACCACGACCTGCAGCCCCTGAAAAACCCAAACCTGATGGAGCTGCAACCCAATAAACAACAAATAAAAAGCTGAAGAAGGCTTGAGAAAGAAACCATCTGCAGGGCCCAGGATAGAGCAGCCTTGGAGCAGGGAGTTCAAGTAGAACTGGAAATTGGTCATAAGTCAAAGCCCTCTATTCCCTGCAGACAATCTGTAATTTCAGTGCAATCAAGCTGTGCACATAAATGAGGCCTGTGCTGGGATTCCACATCTGGAAGAGGTTTGGGCTCCCGCCCGTGTGACAGCGGGGCTGGCCCAGCCTCTCCAGCCCTCGTTAGGGATGTGGCGCTTTTTCCATGGGGCGATTAGCACGGGGTCAGCTGGGGGGGATTAAAGCCTCGTTAATCCCTGTCTGCAGCACCCCAGCACCTCACAGCCACGCTGGAGGGACAGCCCCAGAGGTGCCAAATCCCCCAATTCTAGCTGGAGCAGGATGTGAGGCTGGGGCCAGCCCTGCCAACACAGCCAGGTGACCCCTCTGGGGCCATGAGTCAGAGCAGGGTGACAGCCCAAAGCGCCGAGGCTGGCACCCCTCCTTCCTCCCTGCAGGGAGCTGGGCACAGGAATAACCTGGGTATGAACTGGGGTGGGTGTTGGAGAGCACACACCGAGAAACCTCTGCTGGGGCTGTAGGGGATGTGTGAGCATCACCCCCTCCCCAGCCTTCCCTGCAGATCCCTGTGAGGGGACGAGGGGAGAGGAGCCACAGCTCTGCTCAGCAGGGACTCCCCACCAGCCACCAGCCACCCCTGGGACACTGGGGCCATGCTGAGCCCAGCAGTGGCTCAGGGCAGGTCCCTGGGGCTACAGGCATCCCCCACCCCCTGTCCTTGGTGCCCCATCCCTGCCCTGCCCGTCCAGGGCGATGCCAGGGCGCGTTTCTCAGGCGCGGGGGGCAAACGCGCAGCAGCTGCAGCGCAGGCTGATAATTGAAGATAAATAGAGAGTGTGGGAAAAGCCAAATGGGAGGCGGGACCAGGGACCCACAGGGTGGCAGACGTCCTGCAGCCACCCAAGCCTCTCTGGCCGCCCATCTGTCCCCAGCTTGGACAGCTGGACCTGGGCAGGGCCAGCGTCCCTCTCGCCTGGCGGCTGCGGGAAGAGCCTCCCCCGTGCTGAGCACTCCTGGTTCCAGGCTGGGCCGGATGAGCGCTGGAACACAGCTCTGCTTTGAAGTGTCACTGCCCCAAACACATTTCCTGCAGCAGGGGCAACAGCAGTGCTGAGAACCCTGGGGGACAGAGGAGACCTGAGCACCCTGGGGGACAGTGGGGACCTGACACAGACAGGACCTGGCACCCTGGGGCACACGCAGGAGTCCTGCTCACACCCAGCTCATCCGCAGAATTCAAGATTTGGCTGTCCCCAGCAGGATGTCCCCAAGACACGTGCAGCCCTTGCCACATGCCTGGGCCCCTCCACTCCCTGCCCACACCCCAGTGGCTCCAGGAGACGCTCCCAAAGTCGGAGCCTCTGGTTTTGATTGTTCCATCTGGAAAGGGTTTGGAATAAATCATGTTTACTGCACGAGAGCAGAGCCAGGGTCACCGCATATTTGTAGGTTTCTGCCTACGCCTGTAGGTTTCATGTCACGTTTTAGTGGGATCGTGTAATGCCCTAATGCTTCTGCACAGTCATCCCAGCCCCTCCAAGAGAGCCAGCACAGCTCAGCACAGGCAGCACAACCCCGTGCCCTGCTGGGAACAGCTGGGCAGGCACTGGAGCAGGCCTGGGATGTGGCATGGGATGCTTTCCCCAAATACAAACTGACAAAGGACTGAACGTCCCCATGAGTGTTTGCAAGGGGCTGACACACAAGGAAGGGCCCTAAGAGGAAAGACATGAAGAGCAAAGCTCACAAGTGGGTTGGAGAGCCCGGCTGTCACCTGCCTGAGGCCCCCCAGTGTCCCCCACCAAGGGAAGTCCAAGACACCCATCAGCACTGCTGTTCTGGGACAATTTATGCTTTTAGTGTGGCTGTTGTACTCAGGCCCTGCTCATGGCACCATCTGTAGCACTGGTGCCTTCACAGCCACACTCCAATGGGGACAGTGGTGCCAGTGGGGTCGCTTTCGCTGCCACCATCACCCCAAAGCAGAGAGCAGCACCCGAGAAACCAAAGCAGTGGCAACACTGCCCACGGGTTTGGGCACGTGAGAGCAGACAGGACGAGGCAGCCCCCAGACCCACCTCTGCAGCATCCCACCCAACCCAGCCCCAGCCAGGAGGGCAAGGTGGGAGCCTGAGCAGGCAGCACAGCCACCCTGATGGGCTCTGGGGAAAAGCCACGCTCCCCCCAGCTGCAGAGCTGCCAGCCCAGCCTCCAATCCAGATTTTAATTCAAACATCTCCTCTGGAGTTATAAATAAACCCTGCAGCGAGCAGCACACGGCTGCCAGCTCCAGCCGAACCCCAGCCCCCGGCACGGGGGCCGCGAGGAAGAGGAGCCTTTAGGGATCGAGCAGCAGCCTTAGAACCTCTGCACAAACCCCAAACCCATTAACCGCTCCTGATGGCCTCTCAGTAAATATTTCCAGGGACAGCAGTCACTTTCAAACAAAAACATGTTCCCCAGCACGCAGGAACGCTGCGGAGGGCAGCAGGAGAAGGAGCCCGTTTCCTGCATTTCCAGCTCACGTCCACACCAGTCCCGCTCAGCCGCCGCGCCCTGGGGACAGCGGGGTCCCCCCGGCAGCCCAGAGCCGCGACACCCCCTTATCGCGATTTAAACCACGCTACGCAGCACCGAGCGACGCTTCCGCGGCTGCAGAGTCGCTCACTGAGAGGAAAAAGGAACTTCACTGCGCTCCGGACCCCGCGGGGCTTCACGCCCAGCCCCGCGTCCCCGGTTCCCGAGTCCCCGCAGCATCTGCCGGGCACGGGGCGATAGGGGGCTCCGGCATGGAGAGGGCTCAGCGCCACCCACGCGTGGGCTCTCGTCCCGCTGAGGGTGCCCCGGGGCAGCGGGCGCGGGGCAATGCCGGCCCGGAGGGAGATGCCCGGGGGAGATGCCGGGGGCAGGGGAGGATGCCCGGACGCTGCCGCTCGCGGTACTCACAGCGTGACGGTGCCCTCGGGCAGCAGGCGCGGCTCGGGCGGCGCGGGGAGCCCCCCGCCGCTG
>JAYDZK010000080.1:2204788-2225103 GCA_034509185.1 Euphonia xanthogaster
GTGGAGGAGCCGGGGAGACCCGCACGGAGCAGAGCGGGACCCCCGCGGGCAGAAGCCCCAGCCCCGTGGGGTCCCGCAGGACCGAGAGCGACGGTGCCCGGGTCCCACGGCAGCCCCGCAGCGCTCCGGCTGCTCCCAGCCCGGGGCCGAGCTGAGCCCTGCGTGGGTCAGAGCCCGTGGGGTCCCTGTGGGCACCCTGCGGTGCCTCGCTGCGACATCCCGGCTGTGACAAAGCACAGGGCGCCGTGTCGAGGGTGGTGACACACACGTGGGCCCAGCAGATCTTTTTGTGAGTTTTTTGGGAGTTCTGCGGTGTCCCACTGCCTGTGGCACCCCGCGCCTGGAGGAGCTCCCACAGCTCTCACAGTTCACTCCGTGGTCACGCTGCCCTATCCCCTCCCAGCCTCCGCTCTGCAGTTAACACCCGTCCCCCTCGGCTTCCCTGTTTGCTTCACTGCTTTTCTCACTAAGTTCAATATTTTTCTTCCCGCTCCCCCTTCCCACGTCCCCGCAGCCTGACTCCAGCCCTCTCGGCCGCCCGGGGCTCGGCTTCTCCAAGGCCACGGCTCGCTGCAGCGCCGAATCAAAAGGGATCAAAAGCCGGCAATGAAGTCTGCAGGACCCCGTGCCAGGGAGCGGAGGAAAAGGGTCATGGAAGGACGACGGGACGACGCTGGGAATGTGGTTTCTCTCCAGGACCAACAGTTCGTGGAGGGGAAAAGAAATTTACTCCTCTCTGCAAATAAATAGGGCCCGGCGTGGCAGTGGGCGCCGGGGAGCAGAGAGCTGCTCAGCTCACACCCAGAGATCTGCTCAGCTCACACCCAGAGATCTGCTCAGCTCACATCCACAGAGCTGCTCAGCTCACACCCAGAGATCTGCTCAGCTCACATCCACAGAGCTGCTCAGCTCACATCCACAGAGCTGCTCAGCTCACATCCACAGAGCTGCTCAGCTCACACCCAGAGATCTGCTCAGCTCACACCCAGAGATCTGCTCAGCTCACACCCAGAGAGCTGCTCAGCTCACACCCAGAGAGCTGCTCAGCTCACAGCCAGGCTGCTCCCGCGGGTGCTCTCCAGCACAATAGCCCGGTGCCCGCAGAGCTCCCGGCCCGGGCACCCAGGCAGGGACAAGGACTGTGGCCCCAAGGGCTCTTCTGTGGCCAGTCCCACCCCCTGCAGACCTCCCACCTTGGCACCGGGGATCAGCTGTGGGACCCCAGAGCTCTGGGGACCAGCATCATCCTGCTGGTGAAAGAGACAATGAGGTGTCCCATGTATTTCTGTCTTTTTTTTTTCTGCCCGTTTTTCCCACTGAGCAGAATTTTCCCTGCCTGGGGAATGATGCTGCCCCAGGAGTGAGTCCTGGCACAGGACACCCCTGGCTCAAGGAGAAGGGTCTCAGGGACAGGGTGGGATTGTCCTGTGGCTGTCCTGTGCAGCACCAAGGGCTGGGCCCAACCATCCTTGTGGGTCCCTTCCAACTCAAAACCTTATTTGATTCTGTGCTGCTCCCAGATTCTGCAGCTGAAGTGGAAGAGCAACAGGAAGCTGCTTGTGTCCAGCATCCGCTCTGAGACCCTGCGAACATCAGCCCAGCAGGGAGCCCTCCCAAGGCCCCCCTTCCAGCACTGCACAGAGCAGGAGTGGCCTTCCCTCCCTCTCATGGGGGGCACGAGCCTCCAGACTGAGCCTGCTGCTCCCCCTGGGCATTCCCACAAGGGAGAGGAAACTCCTTGTCTCAGGCACTCACAACACACCCAGCACGGCACCACACAGGGACACCCCAAAACACCTCAGGGTACTGGCCTCAGCCGCCTCCTCTCACTGCATGAACCTGAAATGAAGAAATCTGTGTCTCCGAGAGCTCCAGTCCCAGCACTGGAATTGCATCCATGAACTCTGAAGCAATCAAACTGCTGTGCCTGCTCTTCAGAATTTCAGCCTCTAAACTCCCTCCAAGAACAGTGAGAACCTTGTCCAAACTGTGATGTGTGGTATACCCTGCCCCAGCCCCGCTGGAGGAGAGGAGCTCAAGCAACACTTTCCACATGCTTTGAGCCTGAGACTTCAGGTTCTTTCAACTGCTTCCAAGCCCCTCTCCCTGCTTTTCCAGCCCCGACCCCTCCTGATGCCTCTGGCCCAGGAGACAAGGCAACCCGTTTGAAACTCCATCTCCACGGCGCCGGATGCCAAATCCCTGTGTCCCTCCCTCCCACTCGAAGGTAAAAACCCCCCCTTAACTGCAGGCACAAGGAAAGACAACAAGCACGAGACTCTCTCAGTTCCTTTCACCGGGATCCAATAAAAACCTTGGCAGTGGCCGTCCTTCCTGCCGGAAAGGCGATATCCCAGAAATAAACACGCTTCCCGCTTTGAAGGGCTGCAGGGGGATCCGAGCTGCTCTGGGTGTCCCAGCTCCCACCTGGGCAGCACCCACGAGCAGCAGGGAGCCGACCCCCAGCTCCCCACCTCTGATCTTTGGGCCCTGGTGCTTCCCCGAGGGTGAGGATGACTCATTTCCCAGGAGCTGAAGAAGGAGCAGCAGCAAATCACCCTGTCTAGCACCATCAAGGGGTTTAGTCTTCCTAGAATCAGCCAAGTCTGCCCATGGATGTGCTCCAAGCCCCCAGGAAGTTTTTCACCACAGAGCATGTGAAGTGCTGAGGCTCTGGGGGGGTCAGCCTGGTCTACCCGCACCAAAGGGACATGTGGGAACAAGGGTGACCTCAGGGGACCGCTGGGAATCCTGGAGCCATGCCTTCGCTCCAGAGGGGACAACGCCAGCACCACCGGTCACTGGAAGTCACGGGGGCGGCGGAGTCCTGCAAGGCAAACCCTGCCAGGGCCGGCTCGGGGAGCCCGAGCTGCCGCTGCCGGCGCGGCCGGGGCTCGGCTGGACGCAAACCCAGCCGGGGGCGGGGGCCGAGGCTCCGCGCGGTTCATTCCGAGGCCGAGGACTCTTTCATCTGCTGGCTGCACTCCAGTGACCAGCAGCTCCCATCTGCCGGCTGAGCTCTGCCGAGGGAGTGGGTGGTCTGCGCCCCGCGCCCCCCGACAGGTGCCCGGTGCCACCGACGCCGCATCCCCGCTCCCGCCCGCCCCGGGCTCCAGGCGGGCGCCTCGGGAGGTGCCCCTGGGCAGCGCCCTCTGCTCCGGCCTCGGGGAGGCTCAGACCTTTGGGGAGCGGGGCAAACCTTCCGTGCACAACGAGAAAAGTCAGCTGGAAGCCGCACGGGTGGGAGAAGCAGCTGCGGGGGAAGGAGCAGAAGCTCTCGCAGATCCCCGCTCCTCTCCAGAGCCTTGCCGCAGCCCAGCTCGGGCTGTCCCCAGGCTGTCCCCCAGGCACAGCAGCCAGGCTGCTCCCCGATGGCCACGTGGAGCAGCCCAGAGAGAGCCCGGAGAGCCCCGAGAGAGGTGTCCTGGGCAAAGCGCATCCCCAGGGCCGCCCAGACGCGCTGCTCTGCCCCAGCCCCTCGCAGGGAGCCCCCCAAGCCCCCTGACGGCCTCAGCCGGGGCTCTGCACCTGAGCAAGGTGAGCACACGGCGACTTCGGGGCCCGGACCCCGTGCCCGGGCCGGCAGCGCCACCCAGGGGCTCCTGCGGGGACAGCTCGCGACACACGACAGCTCGCGACACGAGACAGCTCGCGACACGAGACAGGCCGCCCAGCGCCACAGCGAGTTGTGGACCATCCTGACCAAAACCCGCTTCACTTTCTCTGCCAGCTCCATCTCGGCTGCTTTCAACCACCCTGCTCTCCCCGCCCCAGCTCTAGGAGCGGCCCCAGGCTGGGGAAACGGCTCCCAAGGACAGCTCAGGGCATTTATTCACCACGCTGGGACATAAAAATAACATCTTTAATAGCTTTTGAGCTGGCACAGATGGCATTGAACTGAGCACTGTTTATTACTAGACTATGAACCACACACGGTGCAGCACGAGGGGGGCAGCCCCGACCCCTGGTGCTTCTGAACCACAGAGCTACGACAGGTTGGCGGTGGAGTTCTCTTTTCATTTACATTCAGCTTTTAGAGAGTGAAACCAACAGCGAGGTTTAACCACACAGAGCACACAGAGCAAAGCCTGGAGAGGATGTTCCTGCTGGCAGCCGAGTTCTCCTCCTCTCAGCAGACACAAAAGCCCAAAAATGAGCTGGGACATGGGTTGTGAGACTGGCTGAACACCACAGGACACGGCAGGAGCTTCTGCTCACACCTGAAGGAAAGTTACTGCAGTGACAGTCCCACTTCCCTCTTCCAAAAGCAGGGAGGATGTCAAGACACAGCCTAGAAGCTCTCTCAGTGGCCAAATGATTTTTTTTTCAGGAACCCAGAATGAAGTGGGACAATAAAAGTTCATTTTTTGAAGTATTTTCCCAAGGAAAACTCCCTGCTGCCCTGAGCCAAGCACTGCTATCCTCACACAGGTGTAAAGGAGATGACAAAGGCACCAAACCATGAGGGACTCACCTTGGAAAGCAGCAGCAAGCTGGTGACAGAGCAGAGGCCTGGCAGAAAACCCCCATTCTGACCAAAAAACCATCAGCCAAACTGCTAGGCAGGATGAAAATAATTCCCAGCAACAGAGGAGGGGAAAAGAAGGGAAGGGGGGAAAGCATTCCATGCTTGGGCAGCCATGGGAAAAGTTAGCATCAGCCTGAAAAGGACCAAATTGAGCTAAAAGACACTCCCACACTTGTGATGTGCAGCCAAAGCCTCACAGCAGGAACTCACAGCGGCAGCTGAGCTCCTCACAGTCCCCTGTGCCTGTCACTCACCCCTTCCCCATGGCCATGGCCTCTCCTGTGCCACAGCAGGGCCCCATCCCAGCTCCTGTGTGACCATCCCACAAGCAAAACTTGTATTTGGGGAAACATTTACAGGTTTCTGGCAAGATCATCACGTGTTGAATGAAGCATTTAGTCCTCAGCAAAAACAACCACCAGCACTGCTGCAGTGCCAGCCACCTTGCTCAGCAGCAACTCCAGCCTGACAAACACCTGTTTGTCCAGCCCAGTTACCCCAAAGTCTCTGTCCTTGATGATCCTGAGGAACCAAGACACCACAGCCACTTCCAACCCTCAATTTCCTTGTTGGTTATGCAGATCTCCAGTTTCTAGGGGTACTCTATAATCACAATGATCATGAGGCATTCTGGCCTCTGCTCTGAGGAATTCCCTCTCGCCATCAGGATGGGCGCCGAAACGGAGGGAGGTACAATGCATAGTGAGGTCTCTCCTCTGCTGAGGCCACTTGTCTTCCCTTTAGTGGCCTTGCACTGTCACAGCCTCTGTTTGGCCTCCACCCCCAGCAGGGGCCTTGCCCCCAGTGGTTTTGTTGGAATAATCCCGCTCTCCAAAAATAGTGCTCCCGATCCTGACGTTCGTGGATCCAACCTCTATCTGGAAGAGACAGAGAGGAGCAGCTCAGGCCAGGGCTGCCACCACCCCACGGCCCAGCCTTGGCTCTCACAGGATGGTTCCCCACAGACTCAGCACCCACAGCTACACCCAGGGGCTGATTTGATCTCAGGAATCTCCCCCCAGGACCAGGAGAGCTGCACTGGGATCTTCACCCAAAGGGAAGCCTTAGATGCCTGTCTGGGTGGCACCTGGGCTGGAATTTGGGGTGCAGGCACGTTTGTTCCCCCAGGGAAGGGGCAGGAACACACTTACTGCGTGCTGGAAGTCCGTGGACATGCCCATGCTCAGCTCCACCTTGTCCAGGGGCAGGTTCAGCTTCTCACACACCTCCTGCCTCAGGGACAGCAGCATCTGCAGGGCACCAGGGGACAGCAGAGGTCACACACCTGGGCAGCCACGGCAGCTCTGTTCCACTGATCCTGGTTCCTGCCTGTCCCTGATGTCTCCTCCACACAGGACCTGCAACTCCCACACTTCCCATGGAAACACCATAACAATGTCTGGAGGTTCCCCAGAGTTACTGACAACACACAGGAGGCTCAGACCTCACCTAGAGCTCCAGCACAGCAACTGCTGCCCTGCCAAAATCCTGGCTGCAGCTTCAGAGGATGGCTGGGAGCAACACCCTGCAGAAAGAAGCCTCACACCTGACCTGACACTGGTACTGAGGGCTCTGCACAAGGTGTTTCTACCTCCTGACAGCCTCAATTGCACTGGTTCAGCTGGGACAGACAAACTGTGCCAGGAAACCAGCCCACAGGGACATTTTCTCTGAGAAAACCTTACCTGGAAGTCAGGATTTGGCCCCTTACTGAGGTCATGCCCGATGCTGCCAATGGTCATCAGCCCCACGAATTCCAGGCTGGGGCACTTGTTGATGACATGCTCCACAGCAGCCGTGGTGTCCCCGGGGGCAAGGCCATGCTTGCCTGCAAAAGGACAGGGAGATCAGTGCCCAGCTCTGCTTTCAGAGCACACACCAGCCCAGCCTGTCCCAGTTCCCTGCCAAGCCATGCACTTGTCACAAAGAGCCACTCACTGTCCTCCCCGCTGGTGTTAACTTGCACCATGACCTTCAGCTTCTGGGGTGCTCCTTTTTTCTGCCATGAGCTGTTGACTCTGTCTGCCAGTTTCACAGAATCCACTGTTTCCAACATGAACAGGTTTGGGACAGCTGGGGAGAGAACACAGGCTGAGGGAACTCTGCTGGCACAGGATTGTTTGGGAGCTCATGGGGACTATTTCAGGGAACCATGAAATATCCTGAGCTGGAAGGGATCCCCAGGGATGGCTGAGTCCAACTCCTGCTCCTGCCCAGACACCCCAACAACCCCACCCTGGGCATCCCTGGGGGCATTGTCCAAACCCCCCTGGAGCTCTGGCAGCCTCGGGGCTGTGCCCTTTCCCTAGGGAGCCTGGGCAGTGCCCGGTACCCTCTGAGGGAAGAACCTTTCTCTGAAATCCTGACCCTCCCTGACACATCTGAGCACTGGAAGACCACTGCCCACACCAAACCAAGCAGGACTCACCAATCAGCTTATTGACATTGTTCTTCTGCAGGTGGCCAATGAAATGCCACTTGATGTCTGGACAGGATGAGAGAATCTGAAAGCAGAGGGAATGCTCAGGTTGGAACAATTCCTTCTCCCCCCACACAGCACTTCAGTCTTAGTTTGCCCACAACCAAATACCAGGCACCCAATTTCTTTGTTTGTTGACCCTGAAGACTCAGCCTGTGGTTGTGCTGAGGTTGAGCCTGGAGAGGGATGGGTTTGTGGCTGCAGGGAATGCTGTCCATGGGAACAGCAAAGACAAAGCTCTTGTGCAACAGTCATGGAATGATATTTTCCCCAAACTCAGTGTTAACATGTGTTTTTTCAACAAGGACTATGCTTCTCCTAAAGAGAGCACAGAAGGCAGAGCATTGTGCAGACAAATCATGACTAAGGCAGATGTATTCCCAGACTCCCCTGGAGCCAGCAAGGCAGAAGGGGGAACAGGGCAGAGGCAGTGAGCCAAGAACAACCCACCATTTATCTGCACAGATAAGGATCCAAGTAAATCCCTAACAAACCCCAGGACTTTGCCTGAGCAGCTCCCAGGACACAGCTATACATGGTGAGAAAGCATGAAGGGAACTGTGTGCTTACCCTGGAGTCTGATGCCTTTTCCAGCAGCTCCTGAACCTGGGAGAATGAAGGAGAATTAAATTCTGTTAAACCCACAGCAGGCATAGGATTGGTGTCCTTGGGATGTGTGTTCTTGGGGCCATGCTGAGCCTTAAAACCACGAGGCCAGGGAATGCTGTGTCACCCACAGAGCCACCCAAACTGAGCTGGCCCAAGCCTTCAGGAGGAATTTCTTCACAGAAAGGGTTGTTGGACATTGGAAAGAGCTGTCCAGGGAGGTGCTGGAGTCCCCATTCCTGGAGGTGTCCAAGGAAGGACTCAGGAGGTGGCACTCAGTGCTCTGGGCTGGGTGACAAGGTGGGGATTGGGCACAGCTTGGACTCGATGCCCTTGGAGTGCCTGGAATTATTTTGAGATTCTGTGCCTTCTGCAGGGGCCCTGTCCAGTCCTCCTGACCCTGTCCCAGTCCTGCTGACCCTGTCCAGTCCTCCTGACCCTGTCCCAGCCCTGCTGACCCTGTCCAGCCCTGCTGACCCTGTCCCAGCCCTGCTGACCCTGTCCCAGCCCTGCTGACCCTGTCCCAGCCCTGCTGACCCTGTGCCAGTCCTCCTGAGCCTGTCCCAGCCCCCTAACCCTTCCCAGCCCCCTGACTCACGTAGTTCTCCCCGAAGCTGCGCTGCCCGTGGCTGTAGGCCTCCATCACCATCTCTGCTGGCTTGGTCTTGCTGACAGCCACGAGCCGCGGCTGTACGGCCGGGAGCCCCTGCGGGAGCACGGCGGATGAGCACGGGGAGCCCCAGGCAGCCCGGGCTGCTGGGGGAACCGAGGGGAGCCCGGCCCTGTCGGGGAGCGCCAGCTCGACAGGAGGGAGCGCTGTCGCGATAGCGGGCCCGGCTCCTCTGCTGGGGGATGTGCACGCCCATACCCCCGGAGTGCTGGCCCTGGGGCACTGCGGGTCTGTGCCCACGGTGACCAGCTGTGCCCACGGTGGGACCGGTCCCGGTGGCACTGCGGGCCTGTCCCCATGGTCACCGGTGGCCTGTCCCCATGGTTGGACCCACCCCGGTGGCATTGCGGGTCTGTCCCCAAGGTGGGACCCATCCCGGTGGCACTACAGGCACTGCGGGTCTGTCCCCACAGTGACCAGCGGCCTGTCCCCACGGTGGGACCCATCCCGGTGGCACTGCGGGCCTGTCCCCACGGTCACCGGTGACCTGTGCCCACGGCGCGGGCCCGCCCCTATGGTGACGGAGGTCTATCGCCGTGGCAGCGACCCCGCCCCGTGGGTCCCGCCGGGTTGCCCGCCGTGTCCCCGGGGCTCACCTGCGGCCGCCGCGCCGCCGCTTGCTGCACCTGCTCGGTGACGGCGCGGAGCGCCGGGCCCAACTCGTTCCCGGCGGCCATGCCCGCTCTCCACATCCCCGCCCGCTCGCCGCCACTTCCGCCACACACCTGCCCCGCCCCCGCTCTCCGCCAATCGGATCGCTCCCACCAGCGCCGCCAGCCAATGGGAGCGGCGGGGCGGGGCGAGGGCGGCCATGTTGGGAAGGTCGCGGGCGCCATGGCGGCTCCGGGGGGTGGCCGGCCGGGGCTCCCCGCTTGTCCCCTTCCCTGGGTTTTGGTGACAAATCCCAATCATTCCGTACCCTCAGTCACAGCAGCGAGCGCTGCCACAGCCCACCCGGCAGTTCCGGTCCCGGCCGCCCTCCATGCCCACTCCCAAAGATGATGTTGTTATCCCTGCATGAGGAGCCGCCTCCAAGGTGTGAATTTCAATTTCTGCGGGGAAAAGGCGTCGTGAAAGCAAGGCAGGGACCGGGGCTTGCCCTGCAGGCCCTGCCTGAGGTGTGGGCAGCGCCTGGAGCGCGGCCAGAGCCCGACAGCAGCTGGAGGGGCCGGAACAAGGCCCGGCTTTATGGAGGAGCTCCCGGCGCAGAGTGGGAAAGCGCCGGCTGGAACACATTAACTCAAATATTTGTCTCAATGTGCAAAACTTCGCTGGTCCTCTGCAGATTCAGTGTTGACACAGCTGGCTAAAAACACCCAGAAGGTTCCTGCCCTTTGCCTGGTAAAACACGACAAGGGTTTTGTGCAAACTTCACCAAATCCGAGGTGTTTGCTGCTCCAGTCTGGTTCCTGTGTTTTTTGCTCAGCGCCTCTAGCAAAGCAGGCGCTGACAGAAATGGGATTCCTTGGACACCTCCACCCTTCTTCCACCTTCCTCCTCCTCACTGGAAAGGGAGAACCGACCCCCAGCACCCCAGAGCCCCCCACTCCCACCGAGAACGTCGACCTTCCCTCTGCAAAATCCTCCCCTGCAAACGCATCTACACCTCCTGCCAAAGTCCATCCACAAACCCTGATGGTAACATTGGAAGATTCTAAAATTGAAGGCCATTTTATTGTCATAGCAAATACCAAAATAAAAAGGCTTTGAATTCAGTAGATAAGAAGATCAAGGACTGCTATGGCAGAGCATTTCCATGCTCCCAGGTATCAGCAGTGCCACAAACCTCTGTTCCCTTTGCTATGGAGTGGGTTTAAAGTTCAGATCTTCATCTCAAGATAAGAGAAACAGAACAACTTGCCTGTTAGAGACAGAGTAATAAAGGTTTACATGGAGAGACTGATCCACTCTGGAACATTCAGGACACTTTAGAGTGAAGAAACCTGAATGAAGACACAACAAAGGATTTTGGCTTATGAAGACTGACACACTCACAACTTCGCTTTTGTTTTTTTACTCTTAGTACAACTTAACTAAATTACACTAATACTTTAGCAGTCGGAGTTTTAATTAAAAAAAATCATTAAGAGCTCTTTATCCCAAGCTATTGTCTTGCTGTGAAATCACACATAAAAAAAAGCCTTTATAATACCACTTTGGCTTAGTAGGGTCCTTTTGTTAGTGAAAAATACTTGTGTAAAAGGAGGTGTTAGATGCTGATGGAAACCTCGAGCACAAACGCAGAACAATCTCAAGTGAGCTCATCCTCATGGCTAAACTTCTGCTATTCCCTGTTAGGATCTGCCTGCACAGACCTAGTTATGAGTCAGGAATATCACAGCCTCCCTGGGGATGCTGTTGAGTCTGATGTAGGTCTGGAGAGGGGACTTCCCTTAGCTCCTATTTTCTAAGGAATACAAAGAGGATGGGACTCTAAGCAGAAACTGATGCTTCATTTCTATTTTGCATTTTCAAGCATCAACAGGGAACAGAAAACTGCTGTAAAATCCCTGGAGCCAGCAGCTGAGATTCACCTGAGCTCTCTCAGAGCAACACAGAGAGATGAAGGTTTGAACACTGAAGGGTGAGGCCAGGGGTACTGGGGAGCAAGAATTTGGGCACAAGCCTGGGAATGCACCAGGCTGCTCTCTGACAGTGAGCACTGGCATCAGCTCAGAAGAGGATACTGGCCTCTAATTACATCAGCAATTAATCACCAGGCTCTGCTGCCAAATGCAGATGGATTGGGTAGGGAAAAAAATGTTCTCTCTAGGCCTGGACTTTTATCCTCCAATTTGCATGTGTGGAAAAGAAAGCTCTGTTCCCTTCTTGTATCTGGGATGTGAGGAGCTGATCAGCTCTCTGGAGGGGAACATTCTGGAACATTGTTCTGAGACAAGAAGGGGAATCCATCTTTGGGTAGTTCAGGAAGAGCTGCTTGTCTCTGCCCCGTGGCCTTTCAGGATCATGGTTTGTCCTTGGCCAGTGGGAAATCTTCCTTCCACAAGGTCCCTTCAGCCCCAATCCCACAGGAGCTCACTTCAGCTCACCTGAAGGTCCTTTTTCTAGTCAGACACTGTAAACACTGAGATCCAGCTGCTCCCACTGCTGAAAAACTGTCTGGTCACTCCAGCAGCTCCTCCCCAGCAAGGCCTTTTGTAAAGTCAGGGTCCCTGAGACAAAAATTCTTTCCTCCCTGGTCTTCTGTGACAATTTCCATCGTTTCACTGAAAATCCCACCCAGCTCTGCACTCCAGGATGCTGCCCAAGCCCTCCCCCAGCAGCTGAACTGCTGGGACAACTCTCCTGTGCCCCACAAAAATATGACAATGGAAATGGAAAACAAAGCAGAGTCAGGACACAGAAAATGAAGAGTTTGGGTCACTCCCTGTGTGATGTGGTCTAAGGCTTCGATCCCCCTGTGGGTGGGACCTGCAGGACTCCTCTGTCCTCACGGGGTCACCTCATGTGGGCTCAGCAACCACTGGCCCCAGCCTGGAGCAGCCACTTGTATGTAATGTACAAAATCTAGCACCTTATTTTCAGAGGGGATTGAAATAAAGTACTTGGAATTTTCAGTAAGGAAAAAAACCCAAACCAAGTTGTAGCAGCAATTCCCCTCCCTCCAAAACCTCAACATTTCTTTACCTGCAACTGTTCTGAACCATCTCAATCCTAAATTAGCTTCCCACCCAGCTGATAGCCCTGACAGCCTCTCCCAAATCCTTGGTCAGGGTGACCAAGAGCTGGGGAGGTGCAGCTACAGAACACACCTGGAGCTTAGAAATTACCAGAAAACCCACCCCATAAATACCAAAGTCCTTATGTCTAATTGTCATATAAAAGATTGAAAGGATTAAATCTGATTCATCTCTTTCAGCACAGGAAAGGGGGAAAACTAAAAGGAATTTCCCAGTTCATGACTTTTTGATAGAAAATGAATAGAAATCTTTCTTTTCAGTTGATGTTATGAAGTAGCTTTGTGTCCTCACTGGTTCCTGCCCCGTCCTCCTCTTGGATTCCTTCTGCCAGTCCCTCTGCAGATTTGCTCTGGCTCCCTGCAGAGTCCATGAACATGTTGGGAATATCTTTGCCAAAGTAGATCTTGCTGTTGGCTGCAATTGCCTTGTACTTCATCAGCTGCAAGTACTCAGGAGTTAACTTGAGCTGCATGGAGAGAAAACGGGTCACAACAGCTCGGCTTTGGGAAAAGGGAATTCCTGCCTGAGCACACGAGGCACAGACTTTCCATGAGCCCAGTGGGCATGGCCAGCCCTCCCCAGGGAAAAGAGAGTGCCCAGAGCCAGGATTTCTTCCAGCAGGGCTGAGGGCAGCTCCAGATCTCAGGGACTAAAAGGCAGAATGGAAAGGGAAGGGAGCAGCTGGGGAAAGGCTCAGTCCAAGTGTGATGGAGAGGCTGGAGAGCACATCCCTCACTGCAGCCCCTGCAAGGAGAGCTACTGAGGAGGGAAACATTCCTGGCTCTCTCCAGGGAGCAGATCCACCAGTGAGTCTGGGTGAAAGGAGCTCATTCCTTCAGGATAATGACATTGTAAGAGAGGACAAAACCTGGGCACAAACACCCCAGCCCTCTGCCCCTTCTCACTGACCACCACACAACTGAAACGTCCTGCTGGGATGTCCTGGGAGTCTGCTGTGGGCAGGAACACACCTGGCCATTCTATCCATGTGGTTTTTCTATTTCCACGTTGGATTTTTTGTTGTTTTTACTTCTGCAGTACTGAAGCTCTTCCAGGGTGTCTGAGATCAGTTCTTTCCCTGCACCGTGGTTTATTCTGCCCCTGCCTGTCACCCTGGAGATCTCCCTGCTCTGACTGCCTGCCAGCTTGAGACTGGAATGAAACCACACAACAGTGTGAAAGGGCAGCACTGAAAGTAATATTTCACAGAGAGCCATGGCCCCCTGAGCACCTGGCAGAGCAGAGACTTCACATACCCTGACACTGATCCGCCCAGAGAACAAAATGATCTCGCAAATAAGCATCTAATTGCTGACTAATTGTTCCAGATGAAAGCTGTGCTGAGTGGAGATGGCCTTGTTTTGCTTTTTGACTTAAACAAGGATCACTGCCTGCCCTTGTGCTGATATTTCCCTACAGCCTGGTGCCAGGGGCCCTGCTCTGAGGCACAAAGGAAAGCACAGTACCTTGTTGGCCTCAGCCACCTTCATTGCAGTGTAACACTCAGCATCAGCTCTCGCCTTCTCTCGTGCAAGAAAAGCAGCATCTGGAAGCAAACACATGCTCTGAATCATATTTTTATTTCCAGCCACGTTTGCACCGTTTGCAGCTGGTAACTCTTCAGAAGGTGGCCAGTGCCACCTCTGAACTACACCGGGTACAACCAAGGGAAGAAGGAACAAAATTGGAAACCCAGAAATGGGAGCTCAATTTACAGCTAAATGGCTGCAGGACGAGAGCACGAAGAAGCAAATTGCAACTGCAGAGCTCCAAGAACTTGACAAACATCAGGGTTTGATTATCCCCATCACGTGGGCAGAGCTCAGCCTTTCTTCTCGAGCCAGGGCTGACTCTGGTGCTGAAATGCAGAACTGCTCTCCTGCAGATGTGGGATTTACCCACAGCCCCTGCCCAGGACCCCGGGAGCAGCCTGGGCAGCCCAGCAGACTCCCTGCAGATGAGGTCTGTGCTGTGCATGGGATTCCCAGATGCGATTTGGGATATGCAGATGAAGGTTCTGGCACAAAGAGCAGCAGATTTTAACCTCTACAGGCTCTGCCAGGATCTCTGAGTCCTTTTCTCTGCAGTATCAACAACTGCTCCAAGGCTCTGACTCTGCGGATACTGAAATTCCTGACTCCTGGCACAGACACTTAAGGAACACTTCCTCTTTCTGTACTGCACTCCTTTTCCCCCTCTGCCTCTGCATCCATCCAGTGATAATGATGGGTACCAGGCCAGCAAGTTACAGATAAAATGAGTGGAATCCTGCCCATGTCCTGCCACTCCTCCTGAGGCATGGAGCCACACAATTGCAACATGTCAGTCTGGGTCTGAGAGCTGCACAGCTGGATAAACCATTTGTTTACTTCCCCTAGCAGGGAGGCCTGGGAGCTGCTGCACTTAAAGATCCTGTAAACAGCTGGATGGTCTGGCCCACAACTTCCTCTCCTGGCTAAAAGGAGAGCTTGGTCCCAGTCAGAGACACCAGGAAAAAAGGAGGAGGCAGGAATCCTCTGCCAGCACAGACCCAGACTGAGGGCTGACACCTGCTGACACAGTTATAAGGAATAAATCCCATTGTATTTCTGCAAAGAACTTCTTAATGAGAAGCTGCTGACCTGAAAACTCTTAATTGGCTCCTCCATGGCTTCTGCAAAGCTTGTCAGGGCCTCTAATGAATGTAAGGGGAAGAAAGGCCTTGCCACTCCTGAGCTGGAATTGCAGAGCCCTCTCCATGACCTGGAGTTTCTTTGACAAAGCACTTGATCAGAGGGGTGAGGAAACATCTCCTTAAGTTCAAACTCTTACAATGATCACCTTGAGAGTTTCAAGAACAGCCTGCAAAGAAATTCCTACTCCTGCCTGTGGTCAGGAACTTTACCCCTGTGAACGTCAGCCTGGGCTGAAGAACAGTCAACACACACTTCAAGAACTCCTTGGTGAAGTGCTTCAGGATTTACTTACTGGAAAGCTCACCCCCCACTCACCTTCAATCTCTGAAATTCGCTTCTCTGTCTCCTTTTCCATCACCTTCTGCCCATAAGTTATTTCAGCAACTTGTGCAATCTTTTCTGCCTCTGAAATGAAAACAAGGACACGCCCATGCTGCCATCACACGTCCTCCTAACACCAGGAGCAGCCTCACCCTGGAAAATCCTCACTCATCACCCACTTCATGTGGAAATCAATGGTGGGAAGAATTTCCAGCCCGCAGAGAACAAATCTGGAACCAACCTGAAAAACTCTTGAGTTTCTCTGGGAAGGTTTCAGATCAGGGAAGGTCCCAGAGTGAACCAGGTGCATCCCTCCCTCCCTCCCTGGTGTCTCCCTGCTCTCTGTGCCCCGCTCCCTCTCCCAACCCAGCCCCACAGACCGATCAGAGCTTTCTTCCTCTCTGTCTCTGCCTCCTTCTCCACCACCTTCTGCTTCTGGGCTGCTATCAGCAACTTTGTCTTCTCGCTCTCCCTGGGGAGCAGGAAAAACCAGTTAAAACCAGGAGCTCACTGCTGTGGGACTCACAGCACACCCCCAGAACCAGCTGCTGGCTCTCCCCTCCTTCCAGCACGTGCCCAGGGCAGGTGGGATCAGCAATGTCAGGGCAGGCACCTGCACAGAGCTTTTTGCCTGAATCAAAGCATTCTTTTTTCCCCTCCATAGCAGGAAGATTTCCCTGTGACACACTCCCTGCAGGCTGCCCTGGTGCCTTTTCTATCTTACTGGTTTTTACTTACATTCATGAGTTTTTAAAGTGAACATAAATAAAAACTCTGCTCCTGCTCCCAGTCGGAAAAGAGACTCTGGAAATGAGTCTCTCAACACGTCCTGCTGTATTTATTACACAGGATTTACCACAAGCAAGCCCAAAAGGTGACATGCAGTGCTGGGGAAGCAGAATGGATGAGAGGGATCCAATCCTGTCTGAGCAAAGTGCTGGCAGCGGGCTCAGGGCCCTGCAGAGGGATCAGCACGTCAAGTGCTGTCAAAGAGAGTTATTTCAAAGCTTTGCAAGTCTTCAGCTTGTTGAATCAACAGTTTCTCCATCCCAGTCAAACAAGAGGATTAGTGGTGAAATCCATCCCTCTGCCACTCAGGCTCAGCTCTGGGAGGGTTCTGGAGCACAGGGCCAGGGGAAGGAGCCCCAGGGCAAACCATGCCTGGGCTCAAGGGCTGCAGTGAGGGCCCTGCCAGTGCTCAGAGCTGCTCCTCCCCAGGCCCATCCTGAGGGGCAGCAAGAGCTGAGGGCACCACGATGCCCCAACCCTGAGTTCTTCTGCCCTTCTGGGTCCTTTTGGGCACACACAGGCACTTACATGAGCTCGTAATTCCTCCGGATGGTTTCAGGGATGTTTGGCTTTGTCACTCGAACTGCCTGCAGAGAGAGAGGCACAAGAGAACCTGGGCCAGCAGCCAAGTGGGCCCTGGGGCTGCAGGGGACTGGGGGTGGCACCTGGGACATCTTCTGCCACCAGAGCTGCACAGACTGTGACCAGGCCCAAAACCCAGAGAGAAACAGCACTGAAAGGTCTCCTGACATGACAGGAGAGTGTAACCTGGGCAAAGCAGCACCCAGAGGAACTCCAGGAGAAACTCAACACACCAAAACTGTGAGGGGACAGGAAGGACACTGCTCCTACTCCCCAGGTTAAATGAAATTTGTGTTGTAAAGCAATTTCCCAAACAAATCTCAGTTTCTTGTTTCCTTTTAGCCCTTTCCCCTCTTCACAATCTGCCCCTTCAAAATCTCAATCACACCCTGATTACCTGTATAATTAATCCAGGGGCCATCGTGGTTAGGTCTTGCTGCAAGGCCAGTTTAAGGTTTTCATCAATTTGATCTGATTGGGGAGAAAACAGAAGGGAATGAAACATCCCCCAAGGCAGTTTGCTGTCAGCACCCAGAGTGAGCTGGGATGGCTCACGTTTCTTATTCCTGGAAAGAGCAAATGGGAGTTGGATGAAGAAGTGCTGGGCTGACCCCGAGGCAGGCTCCCAGCAATGGGACACACCACAGGAATGTGGCAGGCGTGAAAGGAAACCCTGCAGTTTCCCTTAACCTGCAGCCTGGCATCTTCCTGAGCCAGATAGAGCATCTTCACAACCAGCAATCTGTGCTCTAACCCCCTTCCCCACTGAACTTCCCACTAGATCCTGGAGGGACGAGTTAAATCCTGACTGATTGTGACCTGCACCTGTGCCAGCAGGACACGAAGCACATGGAAAAGCAGGAATGGGAAATGGCAGCGTCAGTTACTTTAACAGGCTGCAAAAATCATCAGCAATGTCTCTTTGGCTCAAGGAGTCCCAGAACTCCAGCGTAGCTGAGGATTTCAAAAGGAAACATAACCTAAAACCCTGCTCTGATGAAAGCTCCAAGGAGGGCAGTGCTTCCAGCTGGGGCCTGCTGGGAAGTGCAGAGGGAAAATCAAACGGTAACAGTCTTGAGAGAAATCACATCACACTCCTGGACTGTTTGCTTTGGTCCCAGTTTCCTATCTGGAACTCCTAACGAAGGCCAGCCAGGAGTTTGGGAAGCAGCTGTTATCAGTTCCCTGCACCTGCTGGCAGATGTGGGGGCAGAGGGTGATGTGAGGCTGCTCAGAGGGGCTGTGCCCCACTGCAGAGCCCGAGCCAGACCCAGGGCTTCCAGGGAGTTTGCACAAGTTCCTTCTGTGCAGAACTTCTTTCAGCCCATTTCAAGCAGCAGCTGCCAACATCTGGAGCCTCCATGGGCCAGGAACCTGTCCAGCCACCAGCAGGAGCTGGGAACTGGGGGGATCTGAGCCCCAGTGTGGGAAGGGCAGCCAGGCTCCTTGGAAAGCCAGGCTGAAGAGACAACAGGAGCCTGCAAACACCCCGTGCTCACCCAGGCACAGAGCCTGTCCTGCTGGGCCCCCAGCAGCCCACAGGCAGCACTGCTGAAAGCCTGGGAGGATTTCCTGTCAGCCCAGAGCCAGAAACAAAACACTCAGCTCTGGCAGCTGCTGGGCCAATCCCACCAGGAAACCACAGCTTTTCCTCAGCCTCTCCTGCCCTGTGCCTCCCTGGTGGGGAGGGCAGCAGGCTCCTGCCAGCACTGCAGCCACAGGTACAGCCCAAAGCCTCTGGCCAGCAGGGCTTGTTCAGTTTCTGTGACAGCAGAGGCACAGCCAGGCTCTTCCATCTGGATCAGACAGTCCTGCAACCAATTCAATCCATCCCAGCTGCTGCACGCACAGAGAATGCCACAGAATTCCTGCTCACTTCCCTAAAGGGAGGCTGCTGGCAGGGCTGGCCTTGCAGTTTATTGTTACAATGTACTGAGGCACTCAGCTCCAAAAGATAACAGGGATAAACAATGGCAACTGGCTAATAACCCTGGCTACAAGCAGAGCCAGCTCAGGATTCATGGATAAAACATGGATAAACCCTCCCCCCCCCACCATTACTTGGGGGTTCTGCACTGACAAGCCCACGGGGAGAGCCCCCAGAAGCAGCAGCTCACCAAACAGCTCGATGTACACCTCCTGCAGAGTGTGCACGCTGCAGAACTGGTTCAGCTCGTGGTGGATCTTGTTGAAGATGAGAGCCTTGTCATAGTCAGCCGTGTAGTTCTTGACGATGTCGTACACTGGGAGAGGACAGGAATCTCAGAATCCCAGAATCCCAGAATGATGAGGCTGGAAAAGACCTCTGAGATCACTGAGAACCTGTGCCCTAACACCTCACCTAGACTGTAGCACCCAGTGCCATGTCCAGTCTTTTTTTAAACCCATCCAGAGATGGTGATTCTGCCACCTCCCTAGGAAGAGCATTCCAGTGCTTTATTGCTCTTTTGGTGAAAAACTTTTTCCTAATATCCAACCTGTACCTTCCCTGACGTAGCTTGAAAAAGCAGGAGAAAAGGGAGCAGGGCGAGCAGGCTCAGCACTCTCAGGGAAAGCCCTGGAGCTCAGTCTCAGTGCAGTATGAAATGAGGGACCCCCTGCCCTCAAACCCT
Organism: Euphonia xanthogaster; assembly: GCA_034509185.1. NCBI lineage: Eukaryota > Metazoa > Chordata > Aves > Passeriformes > Fringillidae > Euphonia > Euphonia xanthogaster. The sequence continues at coordinate 2,223,752 of JAYDZK010000080.1, forward strand.
CTGCTCAGGGCAGGTTTATTCACTGCTGGTATTTTGTGGCACTCTCGCCAATATCTGTCCCCTGCCTTGTGAACAGGAGGATCTGAAGCACCCCCAGGCAGTGCTGGGGCTGCACACACACACAGACACACAGACACACAGACACACAGCTCCCTGCTGAGGCAGGCACTCCCACACTCAAACCCACAGGATTTGGGAAAAGGCTGCCCAGGTGGCTCTCCAAGAGCCTTTGCTCACAGCCCCTGGATGCCCCTGCAACCCCTGGGATTCCAACCTGCTGCACAAAGCTCAGGGGGGCTGGGACAGAGACAACCAACAGCCCAAATTCCCGGAGGAAGGAGCAGAGGTGAGAGCTGGAGCTCAGGGCTCCGCCAGGTGCTCGGGGCACACCTGTGGGACAGCCTGGCTCCCTCCAGGCAAACCCAGCCCAGCCCCTCCTGTGGGACAGCCTGGCTCCCTCCAGGCAAACCCAGCCCAGCCAAGCCCCTCCTGTCACTGCAGCCCAGCCCCGGGGGCAGAACTGTGACTCACCCGCACTCTGGATGAGGAAATTCACCACCTCGATCCTGTCGAAATAAATCATCACTCCCCCACTGAAAAAAAAGGAGAAAACACAAAATGATCTTTGCAGGAGGCTGAGCGGCTCCAAGGGGCACTGTCCCCTCCGCGGGACAGGTGTGGGACCAGCCCAGCACACGGTCCCGGGGCTCACTGTCCGGAGAGACCCTGCAGAGCCTCCCAGTGTCCCCAGTTTGGGGCTGGGGGGAGCTCGGTTCTGAGGAGCCCCCAGCCGGGACGGAAGCACCGACCATCTCACCTGGTACCGCACGGGACATTCTTCACCTCGTCCGTCTGCAGCGTGGTCTGCAGGGGATTGAAGGAAAGAGGCTTAAGAGAGGGATTTCCCCGGCACCGATCGCACCGAGAGCCGCCCGTCCCCGGTAGCGGGCACGGCCCCAGCCAGCCCCGGGTGCCACCCGGGTCCCCCGGTGCCCGCCCCGCCCGGGCCCGCGCCCAGCAGCACCTGCACTGACTTGTAGGACGTGATGAAGGGCAGCATGAGGTGGAAGCCGGGCCCGCTGGTGGAGGTCAGCAACGCGCCGCCGCTGCGGAGGGAACGGGAGAGAGAGAGAGAGGGAGGGAGGGAACCGTGAGCGACGGCGGCGGCTGGCCGGGGCCCGGCTCTCTCCCCGCAGGGAGCCTCGCCGGGCTGTCTCACCGGTAGTAGACGCCGATGTGCCCCTCGTCGATCTTGTGCACGGCCGAGAGGAGCGCGGCGGCCGCGACGCCGAGGGCGAGGGCAGCGATGGCGCCGAGCTGGGCCATGCCCGGCACCGGCGGCGGCACCGGCG
>JAYDZK010000080.1:2247990-2278180 GCA_034509185.1 Euphonia xanthogaster
CGGCCACGTGCTGTGCACGAGGGGCAGCTCCCAGCGCTGCAGCTTCTTCCTCATGCAGCCCTTTGCTGTATTTTTGTTAAGGTTTAATAAACCTTTTTAAATTTTCAGTGAGCAGTTGTCTCTCACAGCTGGTGCCATGCGCAGGTGCTGGGCTGTGTGGGTTCCAGGGATGCTGGGCTGTGGGGAAGGGAGAGCTCAACTCCTGGCTGGCAGAGTGGGAGCAGCTCCAGAGGCTGCTCTGGGAAGTTGCTGTCCCCAGGGATGGTCACACACAGCCCCCACAGCCACACTGGGCTGCTCCCAACCCTGATGTGCTCTGGGCAGGTCACACTCACACCCATGGCCAGAGCAGGGATTGACCTTGGGGAGTGCTCAAAGGGAAAGGAACCAACAGGTTGAGCTTCCAGATGCTCCTTGGGTCTGGATTGGCAGCAGCAGCCGGGGGACGTTGGGTTTTCCCATCAGGTCACTCGAGGTGAGGACAGCTGGGGGTCTCCAGCGCCCACCCTGGGGATGCAGCCTGTCCTGGCAGGGCGCAGGGCCGGCCCGGGGGAGGAGGGCGCTGGGTGGGAGGCACCGGGGCACTCCTGCGGGAACAAACGCTGCTATTCAAGGGGAGGCAGGAGCCAAACTGCCCTGAAAAGCCTCAGAGCTGCGCTGGGAGCAGCCTCGGGGCAGGCAGAGCTTGTGATTCCTGTGCACAGGCAGAGGACTTTCAGAAAGGAGAAGCCAAGCCTTGCATCACATGAGGGCTGTGCCATGGAGTGTGGGAGTGGGGCAGGCTCCAGGCTGGCTTTGGGGAAGGGGTTGCGTGCTCCTGTCCCTCCAAGGGCTCTGCTGTCCCCATGTGCTGGCTGTGCCCCAGGGGAGAGGGGCTCTGTCCTCTGGGGCTGTGGGGGCACAGGGTGGTCCCAGAGCAGGAGCATCCTCTGGGTGACTGGTGGCCAGGGGCTGCAGGAGGCCGTGCAGGAGGGAGGGACCGTGCTCCCCTTCTGCCCAGGACTATTATTAGCATTTTCCCTCTCCCGCCGAGCCTGGCGCTGGGTAATGCAGCTCTGGCTGGCTCTCAGGAGCCGGGGCTGCCCTCCCGTGCCAGGCACTGACGCCTGGGAGCTCTGGGAGCTCACCCCCAGCCATGGGCTGCGGTTTGGGGGTGCCACCAGGGCTGCCCTCCCTGCCCCAGCACCCCCATTTCCAGGGTCAGGGCTGTCTCTGAGCGGGTGCAGTCTTGGCACCCCTGAAAGCAGCACTGGAGGGGGACAGGGGCTCTACAGAGCTCAGCAGAGAAACCGAGGCTGCTGTGGCCTCGTGTGGGGAGGGGACAGCTGAGACAACAGGGCTGTGCAGCAGAGGTGACACCACACAGAGACACTGTCACCGTGCCACGTCTGATACCAAATCTCTGCCCATAGCGGCGTCACCTCGCAGGGGGATCTGTCACCCCTCACCTGCCCTCAGCTCTCCCAGCATGTCAGGCAACGCCTGCTGTCCCTGGGATCGACCCCACCGTGTCCCCCCTGTGCTCCCTGTGCTCCTGCCAGGCCCTGCTGGCTCTGCCTGGCCCCGGCCCTGCGCTGGGAGATGCTCGAGCTGGTGGGAAGGGAAGAAAGGAAATTCCCCCTCTGTCACCCACTGTCCCATCCCAGCATGGGCATCTGGCCCTGAGGAGTTTATCTCCCACGCATGATCAATGCTGAGTTTAAGTAAGGTTTATTGGTATCTGTAATTTAACATGACATATTTCTAACACGAATTACTCTGAGATCATCGTGTGCATAAAATATGACAGGAATCTTTTAAGTGCAAGCATAGTTCCCAGTTAATTTAATAACTGAGATGGAAAATGGAATAGCATTAAATTTAATATTTTACATAATGCTCCTACACTTCCTTCACTTGCTGCTGGCATCATTTGTTTTCCCTTCTTCCTCATTTACAGCCCACTCAGCCCGAATTGTCCTGGAGCCCGGCCAGGGAGGGAGGTGCTGACCCCTGGAAGGGCCACAATGAGCAGCCAGAGTCTCCCCCACGCTGTGGAAAGGTGCTGGGCTGCTCTGTGTGCCCCCTCCCCACAGACTGGGGGTGCTCTCTGGGGTCTTGGCACGTCCTGGAGCCCCAGACCCGAAGCCCCCAGGACACCCTTGCTGTGCTCCATGCCAGGTTTTGTGCTGGCTGCGGGATTTGGGAGCCCGCTCACGGCAGAAGGGATCGATAGCGCTCTTAGCCCTGTCCCTTCCCATTGAGCCTCGCCGCTGATTTAAGGGGCTCCGGTGACGCCGCGGACAAGGTGTTAACACCGATCCGCGGGGCTGGGGCTGCCAGGGGCTGCAGGACCCGGCCCTCCAGCCTTGCCTGCTCTGGCTCAGAGGGTCCCCAAGGTGGGGATGAGGGGGGATGAGCTGAGGAGGAGCTGCCGGCTCTTTATCGGAGAGCGCAGAGCCTGACAGCGCCGTAACTCTCTCCTCCTAAGGAGATGAGCTTGCAATAAACCAGGGAGCGCATTAGAGGTAACGAGACAAAATGGCAGGGTTTGGGAAGCCCGGCAAAGCAATAATCCAGGCTGGAACAGAGAGAGCACTCAGCTCACCTCTGCTCCTGGAAACGCTGCCAGAACAGTTCTTTACTGTGACTTGGAAAGTCTCGGCCGCGGGTTTCAACACCTCGCGCTCACACCACATCATGCAAAAGTTAATTCCACTTTCAGGCTGATGTCAACATTCCCCTTTACTGCCACGGCGAAATGTGAGGACTACATTAATTTGCATTTGCTGTGTGCAAGTAACGTGTTCCAGATAATCACAGTAACTCCTCTAAGGTATGGACGAGAATTTCCTGGATAATGTGCAGGATGGAAAAAGCCGATGGGGTCCAGGAGAAGGAAACGCCATTGTGTGTTTTCATAACTGCACCTGGAAGCAGCACAGCCAGAAATGCAGGCTGCAGCTCCTGGCTGGCTCCCCTGGCTGTGCAGAGGGTGATCTGGGGGCCTGGGCTGGGCACTGGCACCCACTTGCTGTGGCAGCACCTCCCTGGGCTCTGTGGGGTGTGAGGAGTGACCAGGGAATGCCACGGGAAGGGAGATTCTGCTCCCAGCCAGCCTCCAACACCTGGCAGCCACTTCTCCACATAACAAACAACCCACTGCCAACTGGAGGCCGAAGGAAAATACTGCTTTGAGCAACGTGCTGGAAACATGGATGCTCCTGCCTGGGGTGGTAACGACCCTTTGTCCGTGGAGCTGGGAAATAAATGGAGCCCCAGGTGCCCCTGCAGGAGCTGCCTCTGCCCCACAGTAAATAACTGGCCCCAGCTCAGAGGAGCCTCCTGCACTGAGCTGGGCTACAGCAGCCAGGGAATGGATTTTCCATCTCCCTTGAGGAACAGCGTGCCCCAGCCCATGGCAATGATCACACATCACAGCCATGGGCTTCCAAAGGCTCTGCAAACCCCACAGCTCCAGGAAACTCATCCCAAAGGTGCTGCAAGGAGAGCCAGGGCCTTGGCCAGCCTGGCTGGGGCTCAGGGCTCAGTGCTGGGGCTGTGGCAGGGGACAGGGGACCCTTCCAGGGGGGATCACCCCGTGTCCCATGCCCATGGCTGCGCTGGCCACACGCCTGGCACTAAACTGTGAGCTGGGATGGCGTGTGGGAGCGATGAATTCATTTCCATTTATGATCTGTTATGATGATACCCCTGAAGGATAAAAGTCTATACATAATAATCTCCCTCTTCAGCTTTGTTAACAACTTCAATTAACAGGGAGCTGTGTAATGCTTCATCAGCCGCTTGGATTACAGATGAAATTAAGCCATCATATTTATGAACTATGCAGCGAGTTCGAGGAGGACTCCACATATTTTACATTTAATAACTTGCCCTCTCATTTTATTTATAACGTTAATAATGATTTGGTGGCTGCTTTGGGGGGAAACAGCAATGACAGAGCGAGGTGGCTGGGCGGGAGGGAAGCTCTGCTGGGCTCTCCAGAGCCTGGCCGTGCCCCTCCCGCCTCTGCTCCCTTGCCTTTGATTTTCCATTAAATCCCCTCTGAACGAAGCGACTTCTCCATGGAATTGCTTTCCACTCAGCACTTTTAAGGCTGGGATGAGGATTAATGATTGAATCCTGTACCCACCAGCCGAAGCATTGGCAGCCGGCACACAGGGCCCGGGGTGTCACCAGGTTTGGGGGCATCCCTGAGGGTCTGTGCCCGAAGGAGGATGGATGCCCCATGCTTCCCATGAAGGGACAGAGCTTTGCCATGGGAAAAACCAGAACTATCCTTCCCTGAAGTGGGGAGGGGCGGTGGGAGCTGGGGGAGGGTTTCTCCTGCACACCCCGCTCCTTCCCATCCTTCCCACGCTGCCAGAGGCCGGCGGGGTGGGTTTGGGGTGGTTCCCTGCCAGGGATACCCAACATCACCCCCCTCTCTGCCTGGGTACACAGCACATCCTCCCCAGCCCTGGCACAGCCAGGCTGAGCAAGGTTAATTAATTTGAGCAGAGACTGAAGCCCCAAAGATGGGGAGCAGCACGGTGAACGATGATGGCTGGCAAAAATCATTAGAAGCATCTTTCAACAATCTATACACCGTTATTGATCCTGTTATAGATCATGTTCCTTTCCCCTTTTTTGCAGGATCTTCTGGATCAATACAGCAAGTGCATTGAGACTGTAGCAACACATTTAAAACCTTATAAAAGGTTATTTAGTTGCTAACAGTGCAGCAGTTTCTGCAAAGCCTGCCAAAAGGTTACAGCTTTTTGGGCATCATAAATTACAGACGACAGGGAAAAAAAGTAAGTGCGGTTTTCTTTATTGTCTGGGTGATGGATGGGCTCCTGAACAAGACACAAAATACATCATATCACCTTTAATGGGACCACATTTCTGTAGCCATAACTCACAATTTTAAAATAGAAAATGGTGAAATATGGCGTTGTATATTCCACTCCTGACATATTTATGAGTCCTTCCCTTCTTATAAATACAGTGATTGCTATTTCAAAGCAGCACGTCAGGTATGAGCAGAGCACAAACAGCTGGAGCGAGTGAAAAATTATGGCCAGAGTTGGACATTTTCAAAAACTCTCTCTAGCAGCAGTAAATTTACAATGTTTGCACTAACTGTTATTAAAACCAAATCCATATCTTGGCAACAGGACTCCAGCTGGAGTGATGGTGCCGCTGACAGCTGGGGCGAGCCCGGGGGCTGCTCCCGGGGAAGCGTTAAAGAGCACCGGGAGGGCTGCGGGGCCCTGGGGGCAGCCCCGGGCCGCTCCGGTACCGGCAGAGCCCGGGGCCAAACCCGGGACGGGTCCTGGAGCTCAGCCCCGCCCTGGCACCGAACGGCACCGAGGGGCGGGGAAAGGAGGAGGAGCTGGGATGAAGCTGAGATGGAGCTGGGATGAAGGTGAGGATGGAGCTGAGATGGAGCTGAGATGGAGGTGAGAATAGAGCAGAGATGGAGCTGAGATGAAGGTGAGGATGGAGCTGGGATGGAGCTGAGATTGAGATAGAGCTGGGATGGAGCTGAGATGGAGCTGGGATGGAGCTGGGATGAAGGTGAGGATGGAGCTGGGATGGAGCTGAGATGGAGCTGAGATGGAGCTGGGATGGAGCTGGGGAGAAGCTGGGATGGAGGTGAGGATGGAGCTGAGATGGAGCTGGGATGGAGCTGGGATGGAGCTGGGATGGAGCTGGGATGAAGGTGAGGATGAAGGCAAGGATGGAGCTGAGGATGAAGGTGAAGGTGAGGAAGGAGCACCGTCACTCCCGTGTCAGCAGCACCCCCAGAGCATCACGCTCCAGCTCGGGCCTGTCTCGGTTCATCCTGGAGCTCGCTGTGACTCCGCCCCACGGCTCCGCTCCGCTCCCGGATCATTATTTCCATTCACTCGGGAGAGGCTTTCACCAGCAAATACCTCTGCAAAAACTAATCCTGCCAAGAGCCCTCCTGGGCACCCCTCACCCCTGGGAGCAGGGGGAGCTCCCCGGCCTCATTTAGGCACACAAAAGGCCTCTAATTAGCTTTTTGTTTAGTCCGATTATGACTGTGAGTTTTGACCTTTCAAAGTGATTAGCTTTTGAAGTGAACTCATTTGCATAACATCGGTTTCCAAACTACATCTACAATCTGGGATCAGACTTTTTGTTGTTGCTGTTCGCTCCTTTTTTCTTTTTCTTCTTTTTAACAGCAGCCAGCCTCTGGTTTTGGTCCCTGGATGAGGCTCTACTCCTGCCCTGTGCCATCTCCAGGGCTCTGGCTCCAGTTTTGGGGCTTTCTCCAGTTCTTTCCCAAAGCTCCGGCTCTGCCTTTGCTGGAAAATCGCATCTCCCTGGAAGATGCTCACCTGCATCCTGCTGTCACCACCAACGCATGGCCCACCCCAGCTCCTGGGGACCCCCAAGAAATCCGGGAGTCCTTCCAAGCTCTCTGTCCAGCCATCCCGGCCCAGCTGCCGCCACAGCCACGGCCAAGGTCACCCCCAGAGCCTGGGGGAACAAAGGGCTTTAAGACCTTCTTTGTGGCAGCTAAATTCAAAACTCTTTATCACCACAAACGTTCTTTTATCTGGGCAAAGCCCTCCAGAGGTGCATTTTATTACCCTGGGTTATTAAACAAAAACTTGCCGATAATGAGGCGAGTTGATCTCGGCGGTTGCTTCGGGGGACGGGGGAGATCCAGCCCTGCCCGTTATCAGCACTGCTGTCTCTGCCGGTGATTATCCTGTCCCCCTTCGAGGGCTGGCATCTCCCGGGCCGCCAATAACAGAGCAGAAATCTTTGCTCTGGGCGAGTCTTCTTGGCGAGCATCTCCTGGTACAACAGCTCAGGGCTTGGGGGGCTCCAGGGGCTCCAAAGGTCCTGGAGATAAGCGCCCCCCTTGCCTTGGAGAGAAGAGCCAAGGGCTCAATGCAGCACTAAGACCAAGGAAACGCTGACTTGACTCTGAAAGAAATCCTTGTGTGGCCAGAGGCCGAGCTGTGCCCACTGTGCCCAGCCCGACCTGGGTCCTGCAGCCCCTCAAACCCACCCACAATCTCCTACTGAGGCAGCAGCTTCAGGACTGAACCCCCGGCCCCCCATCCCTGTGGGACAGACACACGGCCCCCATCCCTGCACAGCAGCTCCCTTCCCCCTCCCCAAGCAGGGCTGTAATATTTCCTTCCCTGCTCACAGCCGAGGAGCTCTGTGCTGGCTGCTGGGCTTTATAACATCCCTGTTTCCTGGCCTGCCTTTATTACATCTGTTCTTTGGGGTATGGGGTTATAAATTGGGCAGGTGATGACGTGCAATCACTAACTGCAAAGCCAATACATTTCTGCTGCTACAGCAGCAAGACAAATAAAGGTGAGGGGGGAGGCTGGCGAGGCTCTGACAAAGGGAGATGCACGGCCCTGAGAGCTTCAATCCCTGCCTGGGGATCCAGGGTTGTCCTAATTGAGCTGCTTTGCTTCCTGGGACAATGTCCTTAGCTTCTGGGAAGTTTGACCTTTCACTATGAAGCCCAACTGCACCTTCAGATCTTTTTTGGGATGCTTGGGGCCTGGCACTGGTGGTGCTCCCCATCCATCCTGCCCCTACCAGCACATTCCCTGATTTCCTAGGCAGAGCCAAAGCCAAACCAAGGCAGGTTCATGCTGGTGTCAGCCCAGCTGGTGTGGGCTGGGTGTTAGGAAAAATCCCTTCATGGAAAGGGTGGTGAGCACTGCAACAGGCTGCCCAAGGCAGTGGCGGTGTCACCACCCCTGGGAGCATTCAAAAAACGTGTGGATGTGGCACCTGGGGACAGGGAGTAGTGGTGAAGGTGGCAGGGTCAGGTTAGTGTGTGGATTTGACAGGATTTGATCTTAGAGAGCTTTTCCAAACACAATGATTGCATGATTCTGTCATCTCAGGGGCAGAGCCCTGCCTGCTGCAATGGGAGCAGTTTGGAATCATCACTCCTGGCACATCCCTGCCCCAGCAGGATCCCCCAGCCCCTCACCCCATGCCCAGATCAGCTGCTCCAGGTGGGAGGTTTCACTCCTGGGAGTGCCCAGGGCTGGAGGGAGGCTTAAACCAACCCAGACACAACCTGGTTTTGGATCTGCACTTCCCAGGTGCTTCATGTCCATCCAGGCAGAGGTTCCACAGCTCAGGAGCCTGGCAGTGCCTCTCTGCCCTGCTCCCACTGAGGCTGGGCCTGACTCAGCCCTGGGCTGGTGCAGGCTGAGCTGAGAGTGGCCCAGGACTGCTGTCCTGAGCAGCAATAATCGCTTGTGCAACCGTGCAAACGTGGCCAGCCAAGATGGGACAGGTGATAAATGGGAGGGAGTCAAGCAGCTGCAGCTTAAGATGTGCCTGTGTGCTGCCATACCGGTTTATCATGATAAATGTCATCAGAAAATCAATTCTCTGTGTACTTTTGGGAATCACAACTATCATTTTGGTGTGATTTATTTCCTGTATAACGCGGACAAGGGCTCTTTGTTCATCATTTTGAAAGTTCATTTAAAATTGCTCTGAGTTCTTGGTTTCCCGCCGTGGCATGGCTGATGGGGATCTGCTCTCCTCTGAAATATGGGCCAAGGCAGGAGGAGGCTGGGCTGGGAGCTCTGCCCCTCCTTGCCCTGCTCCTGTGGCCGTGGGACTCATGGAAAGCCCTGGTAGAAAGAAATGTCATGGGGACATCTCTGGGGACAGAGCAGGGGACACTGACAACTGCCCCAGTGCTGGGTTGGGATTCTTTTATCCCTTTTTCTTTCCCACACCACCCACCAAACCTGTTTGTCCTGCTGAGGAGCCAAGAAATTTCCCAAGCTCTGAGCACAGCACGGAGTGTCCCATCTCCTCCTCGTGCCAGTCTGTGTGCCAGGCTCACCCTGGTGCTGGCAGGAGCTGGCCCACCACCCTGCCCAGTGCCCTTCCCACCCCAAACCTCGCCCCTCGTGCTGCTGGAGCTGCAGGAATGGGGACTGGAGCTCCCAGAGGATGCAGGGATGGGGATTTTTCCCATGCCAGGCTGGCACAGCAGCTGGGGCACTGGGGATGGGGGCAGTGGTGCCAGGGAAGAGCTGCAAACCATCCAAGCTCAGGTTGTTTATCCATGAGCAGGGAAATGATGGCTCCCATAAACACCCAGGGGTAAACAACAGGCAGGGGATGAGCTGGCTGAGTGAAAGGACATTATTGGCACAAGCACAAAGATTGAGGCTGGAAAATGACAAGAAAGCTGGAGATCATCAGGAGAGAGGGGTTCTGGAAAAGCCTCCAGAGCACGGGGATGGAGGGATGGAGCCTCCAGGGCTTCCAGGATGGAGCCCAGTCCTTTTCTGGGTGGGTGACCTGCACTCCTGGAGCTGCTGCTCTCCTTCTCCCTGACCACCTGGCCAAGGGGCCCTTGCTGCCTCCAGGGACTGAAATATTCCCACTGCCCTGACCCCATGATATTGGGGAAAAGTTCAGGAAAACCATCACTGCATAAATCTCCCAACCATGAGGCACTTCAAACATCTTGGGCAGCAATCATTTGTCTTTAAAGCCCAGAATTCAGGCCTGGGCTTGAGATTAGCACCCTTGGAGGAAAGCAGCTCCCTGGGATGCCCAGGAGGGATGTGTGAGGAAGGGATCCCTATTTCTGCCCCAAGATCCATCCCTAAAACCCAAGGGAAATGGGAACTCAGCTTTGGAGGCTGCAGAGGGCCCGGTGCAGCCCTGTCCCACGGGGGTGCTCGGGTGTGTTCCTGCCCAAGCCCTGCAGATGTGTTTTTATGGTTGTTTGTCCCAGGTGTGAGCTGTGAGCTGCGGTGGGACGGGGGCGGAACTCCGAAGAGGAGGAGGAGGAAATGTGCTCCGTGGTTTTGCTTTACAGATTGGAGCTGAAACCTCCAATAAATCACAGCAGCAGCTGTCAGGGAGCAGAGCTGTGGCGGGGGGAGCCCCAGGACCCCGCGCAGTGGGGGGACCCCACATCTGTCCTACTGCAAGTGCCCGAGGGGGGGCTTCTCCTGCCATCGGGAGCTCCCGGAGGTGCCTGGAGGGAAGGAGAGTGATAAAACCGAGAGCAGGCTCCCGGTACTGAAGTGATTTCAGCATTTATTTCAATAAAAGAAAGGCCCAAAGCAGGGGCAGGAGCGTTCCCGCCGAGGATGGAGCAGCGCCGGCGCTGGGGCTGCTCAGCAGCCGTGGCCCTGATGGAGCAGCACAATTCAGGGGGTCAGGAGCCCCTTTTTATCCTGTTTTTCGTCCCTTTGGATTGGTTTGTGTTTGGATCCTTCATCTGCATGAAGGTTTAAGGCGCTTGATTGGCCATTGCAGCTCTGTCCAGGCTGGCTCCTGGTGCACTTCACTGAGGTGTGTTCTGGTACCTTGAGTACTGGATTTCTTATAAACACCCTTTTAACCCCTTTTACAATATAACAACCAAACCAACAGGACATGCTCAACGATCTATCAACTATTTTACAGCAGTTTTTAACCTATTTTTAACAAGAGGAGCTGAGCCACCGTGTCCTCCTTGTGTGCCAGACCCCACCAGCAGCAGGGCCCCAGGGGTGTCCAGCTGCCCTACCTGTCCTGCTTTAGGGCTTCTCCAGCCTGTCCCTGTCCCCAGCCAGGCTCTCCCAGCTCCTTCTGCTTTTCATTACCCTCCCCCAAGCCCAGCACCAAGAGCCTAATTTGGAATAACAGGGAGTGAGTGTGAAGAGGAAAAACCCTGCACTTGCTCTGTTCCTGAGCTAATCCCCTGACAAATTCTGCAGGCCTGGCTGTGGTCTGGTTCCAGAGATGCCCCTGATTGAAATGGAAATACTCCCCGATCCTCTCCCTTAAAGGAGAAGCTTCCCTCTGTTTATAAACCCTTCCAGAGGGGGTTTTACGATTCTCTTTTACTGGCTGGCCTGCCCGAGGAATGTGGCAGCCTCAATAGCTGCAGGAAACATCGCTGCCCATAAACCCCCCCGGACAGAGCCAGGGCCTGACATTGTCATGAAACGAAAATATTCCTGATGCTTATCAGGGGCTCACATCAAAGGAGCCCCGGCTGTAAATCTGCCCGGCCTGTGCCATGGAGCCCAAATAAAAGCAGCTCCCTGGGCAGCTGAGGGTCCTGGCGGGCAGGGCAGGGGCTCAGGCTGGGGTTGCCTCCCTGCACAGACCAGCACAGGGCGAGCAGGCTGTGAGCTCATTTCTTGGTGCAGTTTTGAACCTTTTGGGAAGCTTTTTGAGGTGCTTTGCCCCCTCCTGTCCCTCTGCCTGATCTCTGCCACCAAGACACAAATGGACCTGGGCACTTCATCCCCGGGGTAAAACCTTATTGGTTCTTGGCTTGGCATGTTTGGGGAGACAAATGCCACCTAGGCAGGCTGCCTCCAACCTCCCAAAATTCAGAAGTGACAGGAGACATCCCAGCTCTACCCAGCACACTCTGCCCCCAAAACGCTCATTATTTCAACCTGAACCAGGGTAAAATCAGACATAAAAAATAAATCAAATATCAGGCATGCATGTGTGTGGGTGGAGAGAGCCCCGTGGGGAGCAGGGGTGGTGGGAGAGCTGGAATGTCACTCCCAGGGATGGGGGGCAGAGTGTGCCCAGCCGCTGGCTCGGGGTGACCCCGCTGTCCCCAGGCCCGGGCAGGCTGACAGCACATTATGCAGCTGGCCTATCTTTTGTTGCCAGTTGGAGCCAGGAGTGTTCCTGCAGATCGTTCAGATTCGGTAAATCAGCGTTTTCCAGTCCCTGGGGGATATTTCCCACCTGCCGGGCTGCGGGGTCACCTCCAGGAGCTTTCAGCAGGGTATCGCTTGCTCCTTAAAGACCTTGAGTGACGGATACTTTGTCTCGCAGGTGAGTTGTTCCCAAAGTTAATTATCTCCCTGGTTGCTCACTTGGGAATTCAATCACACTCTGCTGAGCTGCTGCCCTCACCAACAATTACAGAAGTGCCCAAAGGGGAAGTTTCTATCTTGCCCTGAGCCTCGTCATGCCCTGATGGCAGCAGATTTACAGCCTCAGAGGCGCCCAGGAGCCCTGGCCGGGCACTCCTGCCCTCCTGAACTCTCTCAGGGCAGCACCATCCCAGGGCTGCTCTGAAGCTGCTCCCGAGCAGGAGGAGAATTCTTTGCACGTGGCCTCTCTTCCCTCCCCGAAGCAGGGCCACCGAGTGAAGCCTTGACGAGCAAAGCTTAAAATGCAGAAGCTCTGGGAGAGCCAGACACTACTGTGACATCTCTCTCCAGCACTTGCCATCCCCTCCCTGCCAGGGCTTTGATGTTAACTTCTTACAAGCTCGGAGAGACGCTGGAGGATCGGCTGGGAAGTGGCGCATGTTAATAGGGAAAGCACAGGCAGGCACTAGGCTCCTCTCTCTGCCCCCAAACACCAGGGGAAAGGACAGGCTGCCTCCCCCAGGCACCTTCCTCTCTCCTGGGTGCCTTGTCCGGGTCTTTTGGGATGATGTGAACCTTTGGCCTGCTGCTCCACACCTCCCCAGCTCAAGTGGGTTATTCCTGGGTCAGGAGTCCTTGATGGGGGCTGAAACCAGTTTGGCCGCAATTTTAGCATGTGGCTCCTGCCTCTCTTCTCCTCCTTCCAAACTAGGTTAGTTTCCCCTTGGCTATCAAGGGAGTGTTGGAGATGCTCAGGCAGGTTTGATATTTAGTGCTGCACCTGTGTTGGATGGGTCTTAATTATTTATAGCTTTCCTATCCTGTTTTCTCAAGTCAGTTGGGGAGAGGTGACAGGTGAAGACTCCTTGCAGCAGATGCTTATGAGGCGGGTGAGGGGCCTGCCGCTCAGATGAGAAGAAAAGAAAGTGCCTTCAGCAGGAGAGAAATGACAAAGCTACAGAGGAGCTGCCTCATTTAGTAGTCAAGGAGGAGGGAAAAAAACCCCTCCTTAGGTCTCCAGAAGAGAAACACATTCCTGCTCCAGAGATGGATGTTGTGGGGCGCAGAACTCCCCTCTTGGTCCGGGGGATGTGCTGGAGGTGCTGAGGGCAGGGCAGGGCCAGCGCTGCTGTGCTGTGACCCTGCTGCCCTGAGGGCTCACCCCCTTGGCTTGGCTGGGCCTGGCAATGCCAAAAACCCCTGGGGCATCCAAAGCCACGGCTGTACCTCACCCTCCACGGGGCGGGCTTGGCTGGAGGCTGCTGGATGCGATGCTGGGATGAGCTCAGCCTTGGGCTCCCAGCAGCTCAGCTTTGGTGGCCCTGAGGTCGGGGAGATCTTGCCATGGAAGCCATTTCCCTGTCTGTGAGGGCACTGGGGCAGGAGGGAGCCCTGCCCTGCCCTCACCACCCCTCTGCAGCCCAGGACAGAGCCCTGCTGGGTCCCAAGTGTCCCCACGGCCCCCAGCACGCACAGGGGATTGTCACCGTGCTGTGCCTCCTGTTACCTGCTGCTCTCACACCTGAGGGAGAGCTTCCTTCAGCTCCAGTGCCTGGTGCCTCCTGCTCTCTGCTGACAGAGGGCTTAATCTCGAGTGACAGCCAGACTGCTCCTCTTCAGGGCTGCATTTGTCACCGTGGCCCTGGCCTGTGCCCAGGCTCGGTGGCTGAGCAGTGCAGGGCTGGGGCAGGAGGGAGAGCGCGGCTGGAGCCTGGCAGATGCTGCTGCTGTGTCTGGGACACGCTGTGGAGGAGGATCCTCGCTGGAATGTGACAGCTGGGCCACCATTTATAAAGTTTGTGCTTCCCCAGGAGAGCTGGGCAGGGGCAGTGAGCTCTGAGTTCTGAGTGCTGCTCCCAGCCCATCCCACCACTGCAGATGTCAAGTTGATTATTTTAACCACATTAGATCCCTGTTAATTAATATGAGTTAACCACCCTAATATCCCTGGGTAAACAAGCTATTAGGTGCAGGGAGGAAAGGAAAACCACCTTTAAACCATCACTAATCGATCCCTGCCAGATCCGGGGCTTCGTGCAGCCCGGCCCAGCCCAGGCACCCCCTCCGCACCGCCGGGCTCTGCGGGGCTGGGCGGGGCTGAACTCCCGGCACCTCCTGGCTGCCGCCGGCTCCAGGTATGACACACACACAAAGGTACCTTTTTATAGTTAGGAAATTATAGGTGCCATGACTTCAAAGGCTTTTGCAACAAGAGCTTTCCCTTTGATAAGTGACAGCATCATTAATGGTGATTTATTACCCGGGCTATTTCACAAACAGAAATAACCAGTTTCTTTTCATTTGGCTTGGTGGGTTTTTTTGCTCTGGGCTACTCAGACATACAAGGTGGCTGGTAACAGCTGTTTTACTGCTGGTAAGACATCTCATTTATTAACTTGTCATCATGTGTCATAAAGTTTAGCAAAATGCGAGATGATTGTGTACTTAAGCTGGGTAATTACCCCATTATTAAAGCTGCCTTCTTTATTTATTTGCTCTTCTGGTGGTTCGTTCCTACCTTTGCTCTACATGTTGCCTTAGTCACAGGGCACGCAGATGCGCTGCCTTGTAATTATCCATGTGCTGACTTCCACTGCTGGAGACGTGAGAGGTGTCTCTGCCAGGTGCCACCGGCTCACGGTGATGGGGACCGGGCTGCTGCATCAGCCGGTGTCTGGAGAGCTGGAATGGCGCTGGGAGCGGGGGCTGGGGTGCGTCCAGCGCGGTCCCGGCTCCAGCAGCACCGACAGCGGCAGCAGCGGGGGTGCTGCCCACGCTGGAGCAGCCCCAGGTCGCTTCTCTAGGGGAGGAAGCCCTGGGGCAGTGCGGGGCTCCCGACCCGCCGGCGGGATGGCTGCACAAGCATTGGCTCGTCGTGCCAAGTCGCTAATTAAACTCCCGAGCGTCACTGCCAGCGCCTAGACACGGCAGATCCACACCTTGATGGAGGAGCTGCCTAGACAGAGGAGAAACCCACGGTTAGCACAGAGATGCTAATTGCCCTGGGAACTCCCAGAACTCAGGTGCACGTCTCGCAGGAATGTCTGGGACCCTGCCCGGGCACGTCCGTGCCCTCCCCGGGCAGGGTGGGGCACGGCGGGCACCGGCCCGGACAGCGGCACCGCGTTCCCAGACAAAGGGAGACGCTCCGAGCCCGCTCCCTCCCTGCTCCTGCAGCCTGCCCGTGCTCCGAGCCAGCGCATAGATCCGGTTCACAAACATTTTGTAAGAGGTTAAGCACCTGAAACCGCCCAATACGCGGCTATTATCCGGGCGAACAGGAGCTGCACCGCAGGAGCTGCGGCACCCAGGTGGCTGCTGTGCCCCGGCCCTGCGGCAGAACGCCGCAGGTCTGCGAGGGAGGGTGCCAAACCCACGCGGGGCAATGCCAGAGGGCTGGCTGCTCCGTGGGGATTCATTCTTCCCAACCTCTTCTCCCAACGCCAGCCTTGGGATGGAGCACAGCCCTTGCCTTCCTTCCTGGAGGGGGAAGGAGGCAACACCAGGGGCTGCCCCTGGACCCTGGAGGTGCCCCTGGACCCTGGAGCTGCCCTGCCCTGGCCACTCTCCCACAGCCCCATCTCCTTGGGCAATAAGAGAGGATTTTGCAGCACCACCAGGGATTTTTGATGTCTTGTTCTTTCACGGGCAACCAGCATCTCCCTTGGCAGGTCCCCATGGGACAGGCTCCATGTTCAGCCTTTCTGTTTTCCTTTTACGTTCTCCAAGGTCGGGCAATATTAAACCAGAGAGAAGTAATTGCTAAAAAGAATTAAAAAATATTCCCTGCTACCCCACATGTTTCTTCCTGGTGCTGCTGTGAATATTGATCAGGGAATTTCATCCATAAATCCATCTCTCACATGGTAAGAGGTTTTATGTTGTAATTAACGAGCGGCTGTTGCACGGCAATTACAAAGAGGTGAAGATTCCATTTCCAGCACTGCCCAGGGTGCAGTGAAGGGCTTTTTTCCATCCGTGGAAGAAAAAAAATTGTTTAGGCCCATCCCCCCCTTGGTGCACCTCATTCTGCGGGGTCAGGACCCACCTGGAAAGAAGAGAAGAGCTGGTGGGATCAGAGAGAGCAAACCCCACCCTGTGCCAGGGGCTGACACCCACACATCTGGGCACGGGGCTGAATCCCTGCTCGAGGCATTGGGAGGGTTGGAAACGCGGAGGCTTCACACGAGGGAACTGCCCCGGAGCAGCAGAGGGAGCCAGGGGGGCAGGGCCATGGAGCTCTGGCTCAGTGGAGAGGGACAGAGGATGAAAAGGAACAGCTGAGCCTCCTCCAGGGGCTTTGCACCGGCAGAGCTCAGGGAATGGCGGTGGGGATGACAAAAACCCCAGTGCTGCCGAACCCACCACTGCCCAGTGAATCTCCCCATTTCCATCTATGAAAATAGTGTTTTTTCCAAAGAGATGTTAAAAGTGAAAATGGACAGGATCCATTTTCCATCCCCCATTGATTTCCCGGGATATTTACAACCGCAGAGGTATCGATCTCCCCGGAGTGCCGGATGCGCTCGCTCCTCACCCACGACACTTGCAGTGATCAACTATTTTTGGCGAACAAACCACCAAAACCTGCCATGTAAATTGATCTGGAAAGGCTGTGGGGAAGTGCCAGTGCTGTCCCCACCACCCACCCTGGCTGCCATCCCTTTGCTCCCAGTGTGCACCTGATGGGAGGAAGGTGGGTACTGCCCTGATCCAGGACACCCCGCATCCCCCCAGCACTGGGATGGGGATGGAGACCTTAAATTCCCCAGGCAGGGGGAATTTCCCTGGGAGCACTGTAATGCTGCAGTTTTAATGGAATTGTATCTGTTGGGGTTTGTTCCAGATGTGGGAAGCACAGCTGTCAGCCCTGGGTGGGGAGGAGGGAGTGGGGAGACCTCAGTGCCGTTCCCCACCCCACAGAAACTCTCAGGGGACTTAACCCCCTTTTTTAACTTCTCCTCCTCCCCCCAGACCCATTCCCACAGCTCATGCTGGCCCTAGCCCATCTCTGCATGTCTCTGCCTGGAGTCAGCTGGGAGGCTCTGCCATGCCTGGCACAGCTGGAGGAGGTTTTCTCCCACCTCCTTTTGCCACACACATGGGATTCAGCCCAGATCCCAATGCCTTTATTCCCCCTTCCAGCAAAATCGTGCTGAAGCGGTTTTGGGGTTTCCAGGCTCCAAGCCAGTGCCGTAGCACGGTGCTGCAGAAGAGGTGATAGGGGTGGCAGCACTCCCCAGTCCATCATCCCCCTTCCCTGCCAGACCCACACTAGAAACACCCCAAATCCCGGGTGCTGGCAGCCCCAGGAGCGCCGCGGGGCCGGGATGGTGCAGACGGTGCGTCAGGAGCTCCCGGGGCCAAAGGAGCGAGGTGCGAGCTCAGCTCCGGCTTCAAAGGGCGCACCGAGCTCCACCACACCCGCCCCTGGCACCGGGCCGGCCCGCCGGGCTCTGCCTGCGCCTTCCCTCCGAGGCAGCGGGGATTTGGCTGAGCCCAGCCCTGCCGAAGCGCCCTGGGCCGGTGTGAGGTGCCCGTTTTGGGAGGGGAGGCCGGGGCTGGGCGGGCAGCACGTGGCACCGCCGCGCCTGGTGCCCTGTGCCGGGCACGGCGTCGCCTCCGAGCGCGGCTTCCAGGAACGAGCCGGGCGGGCGCGGGCCGGGAAAGCGCGTGGTGTAAAGTTTCCAGAGCCCCTCTCTGCCGCTGTGTCGGCCCGATTACATCAGTCAGGTCGTGTTACCCGCCTGACGGGCACTAACGAGAAGTGACAGACGTGACAGGGAGCGGGCAGGCTCCAGGAACGGCACCGCGGTCCCCAGGGACGCGTCCCCTCCCTTCCCGGGGCGGCTCGGCGCCAGCTCCGTGCTCCGGCTGGCCCAAGGCAGGAGCTTTGTCGGGGCCACTGCCCAGCTCTGCCCCGTACTGGGGTGGTGGCACCGGCCTGGGGACCAGGGAGCCACGGCTCGTGGGCCACCATGGAGCTGAGCCCACAGGAGCCGCCTGCTTTTTTGTCAGAGCATGGAACCAGGGTCAAGGCAGGAGCTCCACGTGTGGCTGAGCCTGCCCGTGGTGGGGAAGGGCTGGGGGCTCCTGCCTGGGGAACCTCAGAGCGTGGGGGGTGCCCAGCAGTGGGGATGCCCCCCCGGGATGCTCCCGTGTGGAGCTGTGGTTGATGGGTGGACGAAGGGGAAGGAGGGGGGGAGGCGTTGGAAGTCACACAGCTCTGTTGTGATTGTGTTGCTGTGAGGGCCGGGAGAAATCTGGGAAATCTGGCAGGAGGCAGGGGAACACCGACAGCAGGGAAACACGAAGGAATGAGCAGGGAAGGAGAAGAATGATGGGCTGGAGGGAAGGAGTCAAGTTTTCACCTTGAATCCCACCAGTTCGGGGCCTGTTGCATGACAAGTCTCTGTGGGAGGGCTGGAACCTTGGGGACACTGCCCCAGGGCAGGTGATGGCCTTGTCCCACAGAGTTCTGCGAGAAGAGGGGCACTAACAGCTCCAGGTGTTGGTGCATTCACCTGGGGAAGGTTTTCTGCTTCCCTGAAACAGCTCCAGAGGACCAAGAGGAGGATTCCTGGGCTCAGGCATGGCACATTCCTCCCTGCCTGAACCTCTCCCATCAGGAGCTGCCTCTGTCCCACCATGGCTCATCCCTGCTCCAGCCCACACCAGTGGCCAGGGAGTTTAATTGGCATCAATCTTCCCCGACCTTCAAGGGCTGCAGTTATTGGCATTTTGTTCTGACTGGGTCAATACCAACTTCTCGGGCCAAGAGACAATAAACAGAAAATAATAAGCAATGCAGAGTTAATATTGATTTATGATTATTTGGGTCTTTTGCATGAGTTTCTCCCAGGCACAGCAGCTCTGTGTCCACAAGGCTCCTGCATTTGTTTGTGCTGAGAAACACAAGCAGGAGGAAGAGAGGTTTGCTGCAAGGTTCAAAATGCTGAGGCACCTGGCAGGGCCCTCTGACTGCTTGGAGAACACTGGCAGCATCTTCCAGCTCTTACAACACACTAAAAATGCTGAATCAAATGAAATCCTCCACTTCGCCATGAGCAGTGATGAGGAAGAGCTTGAAAAACAGCATTAGATAAAGTTCACAGGGGGGATTTTATCTACACTGCGATTGTGAACCAACTTTTTAAGGCATTAAAAAGAATTGCAAAGAAAACTGGGAAACTATGAGACATTGCTGAAAAAACCCCAGAGAGTGGGAACATCTTGAGGCTGGGCTGGTGGGGGCCAGTGAGCAGCACCCACAGCTCTGGGGGTGGCTTTGAGGGGACACGGAGGGGCTGGGGGAGCCCAACCCATCCCATATTCCCATTCCATATTCCCATCCCCTATTCCCATCCCATCCCATCCCACCCCATCCCATATTCCCATCCCATCCCACATTCTCATCCCATCCCAGCTCCGCGGTGAGGGTTTTTTCCCCTCCTCCCCTCTGCCCTGCCCCGACGTCAGGATGTTTATAAAACTCGGCACAGTCTGAGGCCAGGAGACGCTCAGCCGGTGCTGATGGGGTCAGGGGCGGTCGCCAGCGCGGATCGCACACCCTGACGGATTAATCCGAGCTGTCAGGACCAATCTGCGCACAAGCGCCCGGGGAGGTGCGGGCGGCGCTTCCCAAAAATCGCGGTGCGCCTTTTCCCACCCGGCACGCAGCGAGCGGGGAGCGCCCACATCCCATCCCGGAGCCGGCGGTGCCGCATCCCCCGGGCCGGACCCGAGCCGACCCGAGCCCACCACGGCGGCAGCGCTGCTCCTCGGGCGGCCCCGCTCCCTGGCACCGAGGCAGATCTGAGGAACTGCAGGAAGTACATTTGTTACTGGGAACGCTTTGATATTTCTCATGTGAAACGTCTGCGTGCCGGAGGAGTTCAGGCATCTGGCAGGAAATTACCATGAATCCTGTTTCTCTGAACAGTCACACACACGCCTCCTCGCTGCTTTCCTTCCCCCTTCTCCCTGCTCAGCCCCTCTGGTTGCCTTTCCTTCTCCCTGCACCAGGACCTAGACCCTGGAGAGGGTCCCAGCACCCCCCAAAACCCTCTGTCCCTCTCCTTGCCCCCTCTGCTCC
Organism: Euphonia xanthogaster; assembly: GCA_034509185.1. Classification (NCBI taxonomy): domain Eukaryota; kingdom Metazoa; phylum Chordata; class Aves; order Passeriformes; family Fringillidae; genus Euphonia; species Euphonia xanthogaster. The sequence goes on from JAYDZK010000080.1 coordinate 2,267,959, forward strand.
ACAGCATCCCGGGGCCATGGGGCAGCTGTGATAACAAATCCTTCCCCTCTTCATCGTGAGCCTTGGTAGGGTCAGGGTGCCCAGAGCACCCACTGTCCTCTGTTCTGCCAGATGCACAACCTGGGGGTGCAGGATTTGGGGGCATTTTGGGTGCCAGGCTGGGTTCAGGTCACCCTCTGCATCTGTGGCCTCCTCACTCGTGGATGGCACCTTTGGTTTGGCTGACAAAGAGTGGAACAAGCCACATGCTGGGCACCATGCTGATGTTGGGGCACAGGTGCCCCCAGGCACCATGCTGATTTTGGGGCACAGGTGCCCCCAGGCACCATGCTGATGTTGGGGCACAGGTGCCCCCCAGGCACCATGCTGATTTTGGGGCACAGGTACCCCCAGGCACCTCCTGAGCAGGGGGGGCTGCAGGTGGGCATGGACATCACTGTGGGTCCAGGCAGCATCAGGAGCCAATCCCACATCCCTGCTCCCTGCTCCCCAGGCTCTCCTGGCACAGCCCCTCCCCAGGAGCACCCAGGGAGCTTGGCTGTGGATCAGAGGCACTCTGTGCTCACACACCGGAGCGGGAGCTCCAGGCTGGATTTTCGTGTTGCCTCCTGCTGGAGCAGCCCCGCCGGAGTTATCGGGGCCATCGCTGCTGTCACACGGCTCCGCTCCCGGAGCTGCCCTTGCCCAAAGAGCTCTGAGTGCACTCAGTGATTCTGTCCCATAAACTGCAGCTCCCCAGTGATGCAGCTGCTGCAGGGCACCTTGCTGCAGCCAGCCCCGCCGGGGCAGCAGGCTGTGCCCCCTGCCCGGCTTCCAGGGGCTCTGCAGACCCTGGGCATGGGAACCTGGCTGGGACATCCCCCAGGCTGAGCCCCCCAAAGAGAGGGGGCACCCAGAACCCTCCCAGGATCTGGGGGGGCCCTCGTGGTGCAGAGCACGAGCCTGTGCAGCAGCAGAGCAGCCAGAACAGAGCCCTTTGGCAATAAATCCTCACTTTTATCTGCAGTGATACAAATCCACGGAGCATGGGCTCCCTTCTCCCCCTCCTGCTCTCGCAGGTTTTGGTTTGGCCTCGATTCCAGTGAGTTTACTGACAGATTACTTCATTTTAACTCTATGGCTTTCCCGTCTTGGGGGAGGCATATTTCTAAGTATCATATTTATCAAAAGACCTGTGCAAAAACAAGGGCCAGAATTACTCTTTTGATGGTTCTCCCAATAACTACAACCACAATAAATTTTTCAGGCAAGAAAACTCAAGCGGGGCCCTTTTGGGGCAGGGTTTGGGAGCAGGGTCCAGCTCTGGGCTGTGCAGCCCCCCTGGCCTGGCTGGCTCCCCCCGCCCACACCAGCACATCTGGTCCTGCTCGCAGGGCTGGGCTCCCAGTTCCCAGGGGTGACATATTTCCCCCTCCTATAACTCTAAATCAGAGCAGCATTTCAATAAATCACAGCGAACACTTATTTATTGGACATAGTTTTGGGGCTCTTAAAGCACGGAAAATAAATTTAATGGAGCGTTTGGAGCATTTCTCCAATCTTTTGAGGGATTACTTGGGGAATTTGTCAACGGAGCCAAGCACAGCAGCTTGATCCAGAGAGATGGGAAAGAAATTATGGGAGATACTCTACAAAGGCCCAGGTGTACCCTAAATCACATCAGAAAAGATTAATGTCAGAGGATTGCTTGCCAGCAGAGTTGATTGGCAGCGCTGCAGTTTATTTAATAAACTATCAGTTTAGCCAGAGGGTGACTTTAATCTGAATTACATTTTCTTGTTTTGGCCTACGCCATGCCAAGCGATTTATTGAATCCTGTAGCATTCTTCTTAACCTCAAACACTGGCAGAAAAAAAGAAGGAAAGCCTTGAGAACCCCTGGAAAACCTTGAGGCAGCAAAAGCTGCTCAGCTCGGAGGGCAGGAGCTCACTCCAGCAGCAGGGACTCGCTTTGGACTTGCAGGGAAGAGCTGGGAGCGGGAGTGGGATGGGGCTGCTTTGTGCTCACTCACATCCAGGTCTGGTTCCAAAGCTGTCCTGACTGCCAGGACCCCCCAAACCAGGATGGACAGGGAGCTGGGACAGGCAGGGAGCTGGGATGGAGGCAGAGAAGCATCCAGTGACCACTTGCAGAACTAGAGAAGAAATGAGCTCATCCCTGCAGGTCCCCTGGGCTTTATCCAGCACTAATCCCCCCTGGGGAATGGAGAGTCAGCACAAACCTGTGCCTGCACCCAGCAGGACCTGCCTGCAGAGAGAAGCCCCCCAAACACCTGGCTGCCCCCAGACCCTGCTTTCCACAGAGCTGAATGATTGGGCAAAGATTTAAAGCCTTGGAAAGGTTTTGGGAATACCCTGGCTGGGGGGGGGGGGCAGCTCCCAAGCCTCCCCTTGCTGTGCCCTGCCTCCCTCCCAGCAGAGACCAGCAGCAGCAGGGCCTGGAGCCCCAAGGCTGGGAGCTTGCTGACCTGCTGGGCTCTTAAATAATGTGTTTGTGCAAACAGACAAAGAAATCCCAACTAATAATAATCCTTGTTCCAAGATTATGATTGAGTTTTTCCCCTGTTCTGCTTGATATTTCTGCCAAAGAAAGAAAAATCCTTGCTGAAGTCTAGCAGGAAATCCAATAAAATTTCTTCAAAAGATGGGTCTGACATTGAAAAATAGCAAAATTATAAAAGTAGGCCTCAGAAAAGAAAAGGGGAGAGTTATTATATCTGGCACCTAGCGAGGGCCCAGAGCTCCCTCTCCAAATGAGCCATCACAGATTGAAAGTGTTTAGCTTCCCGTTGATTAAACACGGTGAAGGACCCGCAGCGTGCCAAGCCTCGGGGATCGAAAGTTTGTTTTCAGTCAGAATGTGTTTTCAGTCAATGGAAAAAATGGTCGGGCTGTGCCGGGGTATGTAACTGAGAAGCCTCAGGTTTGGAGTGAGTAATGACTGCGATGCCGAAATGCGGGAGGGTTGTTAATCATCCGACCCCAGCCCCCGTAATTCAACTCAGCAACTCTTTGGAAGCCTGTTCTTTTTTTTGCTTTTTTTCCTCCCCTTGCTCTTTTTAACATATAAAAACCCAAATGTTTTTCCTTCTTTTTTTCTTTTTCCTTTTTTTTTTTCTCCCTGAAGGAACAGCACTGGCTGCATGGCTGCTGCCTTCCTGTTCTTTCTCCAAGGTAACGGGGAGCTGGCAGCTCCATGGGGCTGGAGCTCGAATGTGGGGCTGGGCACAGTGGGATGGGGGGAGTGGGATGTGTGGGATGGGAGGAACAGGACATGAGGGATGGGGGGAACAGGACAGGACTTGTGGGATGGAAGGGAGTGGGGCTGGGGAGGCAGGGCAGAGCAGTGGGGCTTGGGTGTCAGTGGGAACTGGGTGATGGCAGGGCCTGGGTGACAGCAGCAGTGCAGGGGACACCGAGCAGCTCCAGCCCCGCTGCCAAGGCTCACTGGAATGGCTGTCCCAGGGCAGCGTGTCCCAGCAGGACAGAGGAGCCCCTGGAAAGGGCTGCTGGAGCCTGGGGGCAGAGCCCCGACCATGAGCAGAGACTGCACCACACGAATGGCAAGAGAATGTGCACGGAGCATGGGCCTGTCCCACAGTGTCCCACAGGGTCACACACCCGTGTCCCACAGTGTCACACAGGGTCACACACCTGTGTCCCACAGTGTCCCACAGTGTCAAACACCCATGTCCCACAGTGTCACATACCCATGTCCCACGGGGTCACACAGTGTCACACACCCGGGTCACACAGGGTCACACAGTGTCCCACGCCTGTGTCCCACAGGGTCACACAGGGTCACACCCCCATCCCGCCACTGTCACAGAGCCGTGTCCCACAGTGTCCCACAGCATCACACACCCGTGTCCCACAAGGTCACACTCTGTCACACACCCATGTCCCACAGCATCCCACACCCCTCACAGGGTTTCTGGGGGCACCTTGTGCCCTCCTGCTCCCCCAGCCTTGGTGGCCCCTCGGGCACAGCCGCTCCTCAGGCCAAGGGACAGCCCTGAGGAGCAAGGAGCCCTTTCACGGGGGGAGAACTTGGGCAGATGGCAAGGATCAAACACACCTCGGGGCTCAGCTGAGTTCAGCGCTGGGTCAAGAGGTTGCTGGAGGGACCGTGGGGACACAGGGACAGCTCAGCCAGCACCTGATGCCCGAGGAGCCCCCGTCAGCAGCTCCACAAAGCCCTCCCACAGCCCCCCCACCATCCCTCTCGCCCCAGCAGACGCCTGCCCTGGTTCATTAGCTGGCTTTGCTGGGCTGCTTCTCATTAGATAGCCAACAAATTCCAGGAAGACAGGACACCCACTGGGCCTAAATGAAATTAGAGAACAGAGCGCTGCTACAAGTGGTTTAATTCAAATTACAGCAAGATATTATCGCCAACTGCAAGTGCTCAGAGCCATGAGTCAGACCCCCACAAGGAACGAGCTGGGTTTAAAAAAATCATGACTTGTTAAGTGTATAATTAACTTTGGGGTTATTTTTATTTACCTTCCAGTTTTTAGCCTTCAGGAATCAGACTTTTGAGCTTGTTGGGAACAGCTTAAAATTAAAGAGGGGAGGAGGAAGAAAAGAAGAGGAATGTGCCCACATGGAGCTGGGCATTTAAAACGACACCATGTGAGAACCATCCTAGAAACAACAGGTTTTGGGGCACAGGAACATGCCCATGCCTCACTCTGGTTCCAGGCATGAAGCTCAAAGTGAAGCACAAGAAACTGGATGGAGACTTTACCCACAGCTGCCGACGTGCCAGCCCCACATTCGGGGCAAACCCTAAATGCTCCCCCATACCTGCTCCTCACAGGAGCTTCACCTTCCTCCTCAGCTCCCAACCAAGCCCATCCCACAGCTGTTGGAGCTCTGGGTCTGCAGGGGCTGGGTGAAATTCTTCCCTCAGACACCGCATGAGAACAGCTGAGGCTGAGTCAGTGTGAGCTCACCAACTTCTGTCTGCCCCAGCTCTACCTTGGGCAAGCACGGCAGGATCTGCTCCCCACCCATCTCCTGGGACAGGAGGGGTTTCCTGGAGGACAGACCTGTACAGGACACAGCTGCAACAGCTGGAGCTGCCACAGCATCCTGGGACCCTCGGAAGGGCACGTGACTGTGGGGAACAAATGACTGGGAAGCCCAGTTAGGGTCCCTGCATCATTTCATCTCCACCAAGGAGAGCAAAAAGCAAGAGGGAGGACACAGCCGAGCAGTTTGCAGGTGAGGGGTGACTTTCTCAGTGTCCCCAAGCTGCTCCCACAGCCTCAGAGCCATCAGCCTCAGCTGGTTCTCGTGGAGGCTCCTCTGCTGCTGCCTCAGGTGCTGTCTTGCCCTGTTTCCGCTGAGCAGAGAGTACCCTGCTATCTTTCATTGAAACATCATGTCCAATTTATCCCTTGATTAAACCCATATTTTGCTTGGCTATAAGTCAAATATAAGAGGGCCGCACTCAAGTGAACTAATCTTGGTTTACTCGCCAGTAAGTAATTTGATAGACAATTTGGCAGACATCCACTCCAGAATTAAGCAAACCTGAGCAATAAAGATGTAGGAAAACAATCCTGAAAAGCCATAACGAGACGTCGAGTTCCATTCAGCAGCAACTCCTTGCACTTGGGTTTGTGCTGACACTCAGGACTGCCAGTGCCCGGCTAGGAGGGCACATCCAGTGCCCAGGCAGGTGCCAACAGAGCTGAGAGCCACCAAGCTCTGCTGGTGTGACCCTCAATGAACAAGGACTCCAGCTTTGGCAGCCCCAGCCCTGGGGCCAGGTGAGCTCTGAGGAGACAGCTGCAGGGTTTGCCAAATCACAGAGTCATTTAGGATGGAAAAGGGCTCCAAGATCAGCGAGTCCAAACTTTGAAATCTCAGCTGGGAGTGCCTTGGAGGAAGGAACAGCTGAAACACCCACAGCACAGGAGCTTCTCTTGCCACCTGTAAGCACCTCCCTCACCATGTCCTGCTGTTCCAGCTGTGACCCTCAGAGCCCCCAGCCCTGCCCTAGAGCAGCTCCCACGCCAGGACTGGAGCTGCTGAGCTCCTGTTTTTGACCTCCCACCCCCGCCTGAGTGCCAGCACCTGCAGCACCCCTGGCTGGGATGGGGGACAGCAGAACAGGGTGGGCTCCACGGGGGGTTTCTGTTCAGGCAGAGCCTGCTGGGGGCTGAGAGGTGTGAGGTGAGGGGCAGAGGGGCTGCCAGCCCGTGCTGCTCCATCCCTCATAATGCCATTATGAATTGCTGGCATTAATCACCCCGCTAGGTAAGCATTATGGCACTTTTATGGTAGCTTTGAAGCTAATCTGTCACTAATGCCTGCTGGATTATCATGATTTCTTACAGTTGTGATTCATTAACTCAGATGCCTAATAGAATTAGTATTAAACATCTTCCATAGATTTCTGCCTCAACATGTTGAGTTTTGAAAGCCTTTTCAATATTTCATTGTGTTGTATTAAATGGCATGTCAGGCACATTGTGTGGTCTCCCAGAGAACCTGGCACAGCCAGAGCAGGGGAGGGGGCTGAGCTCAGAGGGGTTGGGGTGGCTGGAGGGGCAGCAGCACCCTGCTGGCTCCTGGGGACCCTCCCAGCCCTCCTGGGGCCCTGTGTGCTGCAGGGTCAGGTGTTTTAAGTGTGGAGAGCTCTCCCGTGAAAGGTGTTCCAGTGGCACAGCTGCTGCCTCCAGCTGGGTAAGGAAGGTGGTGCAGAAGGGGTTAACCAGGTTTGGGGACACAAAGTACAGTGCACACACTAAATATGATTGTGATTATTACCTGGCCCTGGAGGAATCCTTTCCCTAGACACTGCAGTGCCATTTCTAGTATGAATATTATTCCTAATAATCAATATTAATTCTCAATGCATTCTCCAGGGTTTAGAATGACTTTCTTGTTTAGGATAAGATCTAGATCTTGAAGCAGGCTAAAAAGAGGAATTATTATATTATTGTTATTAGCATTATCATTATTATCTTGGGCTTAAAAAAAAAATCTTATTTAGATAACAATCTCCCCCAGGAGCAGATTGTGGAGCTCTCAAGCCTTTATCTGGCTACTTAAATCCACGTTGTGGGTAACAGAATTTTACAGTTATTATTATTAATAATGTAAGGCCAAGACCAGAACAACATTGCATTAGGCTGTGTGTGTGAGGCTGATGGACCTGCACCCAAACCCTGCCTTGTTTTTTTTTTTAACAGGGAAGACCCCTGTTAATTTGGGACAGCCCAAATTTCCAAGCTGCTTTGGTGGCGGTTCCGTGGCAGGGGCCCCGGTGGGAGGATGCTCGTGCCGGGCACTGGGAAGAGCCTGAACTTTTGGGTGCTGCCCTGAACCCGCCTGCGAGCCCTTTTTGCTGCCCTGACCCCCGGAACCCCGCCAGGAAAACAGGGAGGGGGGGACTTCAAAGCGGGGATTAGGAGCAGCTGTGCAAATTGACAAATCCGTGCGAGGAGGACCCGGGAAGCGCCACCGGGAGCCAGCCGTGTCCCCGCCACGGCCACCAAATTCCTGTGCTGGGGCTCGGGAAGGAACGCTGCTTTTAGAAACGCTCCTGTGGAAAAAAAAGGTCAGGTTTGGGGTAGGAGCTGGAGCGGTCACGGGGAGGAGAACAGGGAGGCTGTCAGAGGTGCTTTGTGCCGGTGCCGGAGTCAACCCGGGCCGGCTCCTGCCCCGCCTCATCGCCATCAATCCCCGCAGGCTCGTTCCGCCCCGCTGGCCCAGGGCGAGCGAGCACCGAGGGCAGAGTGAGGGGCCACGGCCCCGCTGAGCATCCCCGGCTCACTCGTCCCTCCGGGTCTCCCCGTCCTTCCCCGGCTGCAGCCAGGGCCGAGCCCCGGCCGTGCCGAAGCTCTTTGGAGCGGGTTTTGCCATGGCAATGATGGAGCACCGAGGGCAGAATGAGAGGCTGCGGCCCCGCTGAGCATCCCCGGCTGCACCGGCAAGGGACAGCCCGGTCCCCCCGTCCTTCCCCGGCTGCAGCCAGGGCCGAGCCCCGGCCGTGCCGAGGCTCTTTGGAGCGGGTTTTGCCATGGCAATGATTGATTTCCCCACTGTGAGTGGCCTCGCCGTGAAACCGTGTGATCTTCCCCTTTCTTCTTCCCCTTGCGCACATTTAAGGGGAAGGGAAAGCCTGAAAACTTCTTCATAATGTGACATGTCTAAAATGTGCATTTAACCCCCCTTCCCGAGTTTTTGGTTACAGAAACGGTTTGGCTCTCCCCTGGATCGCTTTTATGCAGCCCTGCAGCATTTCAAAGCGAAGCCTCGCTGGAGGGGAGCAATTCCTTTGCTTCTCATCAAAATGCCGCTCTTGATGTCACGGCAAGAGGAGAATCTCGGCGAGGGGGACGGAGAGCATGAGGTCCCTCCGCTGTTCCGTGCGTTCTGAAAATACTTCTGAGTGATGCTTTTCAGCTGATCCTCCCAGTTTAGCAGGAGGAAAAGTGGGGAGTTCCAGGTGGAATAAATAGGGAATTTCGGGCGATGTAAAGGTGGGGGAGGCTGTGCCGGGGTGCCCGGGTGGGCGCAGGGCTCGGTGCGGTGGGGAAGGGTTCCCTGCCAGACTCCAGAAGAAAAGGCCGGCCAAGCATGGCCGGGGCAGCCGCTCCGGCTGCCCGGAGCTGCTGAGTGCAGCCTTTGTTTTAGGGAGTGAAAGGGGCGGTCATGGGACAGCAGTCAGCCGGGCAGGCACGGGGGAGGCCGGGGGAAAACTTTAATTAGGCTAACTTGAAGGCAGGCTTTAAGCAGCAGCCGCAGGAGGGCCGGTTTGATCTCCTTGTGGGATAGACCCTGTGATTAATCGCGGCCCTGTCGAGGGGACGGACACCTGCCTGTCACATGCTTTGATTCCCGGCACAGGCTTTGATCTCGGCCGGCTGCGTGGGAGGGTGTTGGAGCGATCCCTGCGCCCAGGGCGCTTTTATGCCGCCTGCAGGGGGTCCCAGGGGTGGGGAGGGGGGCTCGGCCGCCGGCCCGGGGTCAGCCCGGGAGGTGCCGGGGCCAACCTGAGTTCGTCGGAAGGGGAAAGTTCATCCCCAACCCGAGGGTCGCTGCTGTCCTGGGGGAAGGTGGCTGAGTGAGCAGTGGGGATGCTTGGCCCTGTCACAGCCACAGAGCGGGGTCCGGGGAGGTCACCTTGTCCCCTCCACCTGATCCAAGGAGGTCACCTTGTCCCCCTCCACCTGCTCCGGCCCAAAGGGCTGTTGGTGGGCTGAGGCTGGGGCAGACAATGGGGTACCCTGGGTGGTGTCCCCACCTTCCCTGCTGTCACTGTCCTGCTGAGACCCTGCACCAGTGGCCCCGTGATCATTTGCCACCAGCCTGGCACAACCAGAGGCGCTGAATCATCAGTGCTGGAGATCTCCTGGATCATCCAGTCCAGCCATCAACCCACCACCACCATAATCACTCCTAAACCACATCCCTGACTATCACACCCTGACTGCAAGTGCCACACCTGTGGCACCAGGGGGACAGCAGGCAGCAGCACTAGATGGTGTCCTCTGTGGGGTCACCCAGACCCTTCCCAGCAGGATTCCAGACCAAACTCACGGGGAAACGGGTGAGGATTGGGTCCAGACTGGCCTCTCACAGCACCCCCAGGGCCCTGAGGCTGCTCCCCGTGGGTTGGGATCATTCCCTGTGGGCATTGCTGGCTGCCTCTCCTATGATTGGCGTGGGCATCTTCGCCCCAGGCCCGGTCCGGGTTATTCTCAGCCCTGACATTTGTGCCAAGCAAGCAGAGCGGGAGGGGTCCCTGTGCAGCCTGAAAGAGGATCCCAACGTCTCTGCTTTCAGCCTGACCTTGAAACCCGAGCAGGGAGCTGAGCCCCTCTGGCTCACACTGCTGGTGTGGGGGAAGCACGCTGGGAGAGCCTGGCACGCCCCAGGCACGGGCCAGCAGCGCTGGGTGACAGCAGGGATGGCCCCAGCCATGCTCAGCCCAGCCCAGAACCTGCTCTGCAGGAGCTCCTCTGGGCAACCGGGGCAAGGATGCCTGAGGGACGGTGGGCAAAGGAGTTCTCATGGCCCTGGCTCCCAGGGCCTGCTGCAGACTCCCCAGATCCCAGAATCCCAGAATGATGAGGTTGGAAGAGACCTCTGAGATCGAGTCCAACCTGTGCCCCAGCACCTCAGCTAGACTGTAGCACCCAGTGCCATGGCCAGGCTTTTTTAAACACACCCAGAGATGGTGATTCTGCACCTCCCTGGGA
>JAYDZK010000080.1:2335817-2346558 GCA_034509185.1 Euphonia xanthogaster
GGTTTTTTATTCTACATGTTCTCTAGCTTATATACTCTTAACAAAGCGTGATCTTAAGTCATTAACTACATCACAATAACTTATTATGTTCATTGGTGCAGGGCAATTAGCGTCAATATAATTGGCAAAAGTTTTAGGGACATTTAATAAGGCACCTATACACATTCACTTATGCACCTAAGATGCCCATGGAGGGCACAAACAGAGCCCATGGAGGGCACAAACAGAGCCCAAGGAGGGCACAAACAGAGCCCTGGAGGGCACAAACAGAGCCCATGGAGGGCACAAACAGAGCCCTGGAGGGCACAGACAGAGCCATGGAGGGCACAAACAGAACCCAAAATTGTCCCGTATCTTTTCTAATCTGTTTCCATGCTGACAGCCTTGTTTCTTCCTTGCTATGGATACACTCGAAAATCATCAATTGTTATTTCTTCTCTTAACTCAGCTTTGCTTGCAGGCCAGCTGTCAAGCCCCTCTATAGAGTTCCTCTCCCCATGGCAGTGCAGGGCTGCCCCAGAGCCCACCCTGGCTTTGGGGAGGGCACAGCCTCCCCCTGTGCCCACGAGAAGGGACCCCCAGCCGTGTTTGGGGGCAGTGGAATCACCTCACAGCCCTCTCTGCTGATCTTCTGGGCAATTATTTGGTAGTAATGAAAGTGAATGCATGACATTTAAAAAAGAAACTCCGCTGTCAGCAGGAAAGCTGCCACATTCCTCCCACACCTCGGAGAATACGCTTAGCTTGAAATAATGTTCATTTTAGCAGAGTTGTAAATTACAAATGTGCTGGGGTCTTGTGGGATTTATTACCATTTGGAAAGAGGTTAGAGGCCTCGTGCTGTTGCTGCTGCATCTGGTGCACGCTACAGAGCAGAGTTTGGAGGGGAAAGAAAGCACCTTTTATAGCCCATCCCCGGTGGCTTGTAGGGCCAGGCTTACACACACAGCCCCAGCGCCAGCAGGGAAGAGGAAGGATTGCAGAATCCCTTTTCCCAGTTGCTCATCGTTATTGATCCATGGTTATTAATACCCAGTGACCCCACCTGGCTGGGCTGAGCAGGCAGCGAGGCCCCAGGGCTGGGCACGGCTGCTGCGTTCTGCTGGGACAGCTCTTTAATTTTCTCAGGTTTATGTTCTTTTTTTTTTTTCATTGCAGGTGTTTCATAAAAATGCAGCCACGGACCTGGCAGGAAGCAATAAGCTTCAGCTTCCTCTGCATGAACCAAAGGGATTTCTGCCTCCCTCCTGGCAAGGATGGAGTTGTGCTAATGTAAGATTAATGCTCTGCAATCCTGACCCCGCTGTCTTCAGTGTGTAAATGCTGAAGGGTCACCTTTAGTCCATGCCATTAGTGATTAATTAATCTCAGTGTTTATTTGATCCATCCCTCTCGGTGAGAATTCCTGCTCTAAGGCTTTTTGAGTCCTTCTGCTCTCCCCCCTTTGCACACTGCTCCCCATCAGAGCACTTTGATACCCCAAGGCAGCAGAGCTCTGCTCCTGGATCCCAGCTGCTCGTCCTCTGCAACGCTGGGGAACCAGCCCGGAGCAGGAACACAACCACAGGTCCACAGGGACGCCCAGGAGGAGGCTCTTAACCCACATCAAAGCACCACAGACAGGGAAATGGATGTCCTGGGGCTGCCTTGCCGAATTCCTCACGAGTTTCCGTGCCAGCTAATATAGCAGAGATTGATTTTTCAACTTTTACCAAACTAGCTTTCCCCTGAGGAGGGGGGCTGTTGGCCGAGGGAAGCTCATGTGGGGAGCAATGTTGAGGGAGGTGGGGGCTGTGGGGAGGAGCTCTGGGGTGCTTCATTTCTGCAGGGCTGAGGAGCAGCACCCCTGCCCTGTCCTGTCCTGTGGGAGCAAAGCCAGGCTGTGCCAGCAGGGCTGAGGCTGCAGGGGCTGGCAGGGGCTGTGGGACAGTGGCCTCTCAGGCTGGCAGAGCTCTGGGCACATTTGTACAAACTCCAGGTACAAACAAACATCAGGTACAAACATCCTCAGTGCTGTGCAGAGCAACCACAACTGCCACGGGCTGGGGAGGCTGAGAGGCCAAGGTGGGTGGCTGGCACCCAGAGCATCGACCTCAGAGAGAGCTCCAGCTCATCAACAGCCTCCCAGCCCAGGGATGGGATTTTCTTAGATCCTGAGCTCTCCTCCCCATATGTTTATCTCTGTGAATCCCATTAATCATGTTCTGTGCCTGGACAGTTTATAACACCACATCCATCCTCTAAGAGCTGTTATCGTACACCCTGAAGATCTGTCAGATAAATAGCCAGGTCAGCTGCAGCTGTTCCAATATCCTGAAGAAATCAGATTTATCATTTTGGATTAAAAAAAAAAAGAAACCCACACGAGCACATGCCCAGAAGATCCCCCACCCGCCCTGGGCTGGCTGGGAACCTGTGTGTCTTGGCCCTGCAGGTCCTGCTGCTGCTGCCTTCCATCTGCAGCCCGTGATAAATGGCTGCAGGGTGCCAGGTACAGTTCAACAGGGAAAAATCCCAACATGTGACTGAGGCATCTCCTCACAAGTCATCAATCTAAAAGGAGGCCGGTGCCAGGACAAGGTTCTCACTCACTTCATCCTGCTGCCAGAGGAGGGGAGGAGGAAGGGAAGGCCCTGCCATTTTCCACTCACACCGAAAGTGCTGCCCAGGATTAACCCTCCCTGCAGCCCCACAGCTCACACAGGGCCGGGGGTGCTGCTGGGCAATGTTGCCACATTTCTCTTCACAGGGAAAAGCAAGGCAGATTCAGTTTAGATGTAATGCAATGTAGTGTAATATAATACAGAATAATGTAGTATAATAAAGTAATTAATTAGCCTTCTGATAAGGTGGAGTCAGATGCACCATTCTCTCCCCCTCATCGGGGCAAAAATATCCATAGGGTATTTTTGGGTGATAGGGTGATGCTCAGCCTCTGCTCTCCACAGCCCCTCAGCCACCATTAACCCTTTCATCCCCATGGGAATGCTGTAACACCTTTGGGTTATTTCTCCTCTGTAACGCCCCCTGGCAGGGCCTTCAGGAGTCAATCAGCATGGCCCAGGGAGTGCTCCAGGCACATCCCTGGGGAGCTCAGCAGTGCTGGCTCCCTCGGGGCTGGTGCCCATGAGCCCTGCCCATGGCAGGGATGCCTGGGGGTCAGAGCAGGAGAGGCTCTGCAGCTACAGAAAACACTGCTGAGCCCTTCAGGTGTCCCTCCATGCTCCCCTCAGCCTTTTACTCATGCTGTGATTCCAAGTCCCTGGAATTCCACCGGTGCCAGCAGGAGCTGTGCCTGGGCTGGGTCCGTCCCTCTCTGCCTGGTGGCCCTGAGCTCTCTCTGGGAAGCCAAGTGTCCTGCCAAGGTGCCTCTGCTCCCCTCTGCACCAGCCACATCCCGAGGCGTGTGCCTGATGCCAAATTGAGTTGTAGCCGTGAATTATTTAGAAGCATCAGTGGAATATTGTTGTATCAGTAACGCAGACTATCAGTTTGTGGCCTTGGGGCTGCCTCAGTTACACACTCCATCACTATTTTCTCTCATGAATAATGTAGGAGTGGAATTACTCTGCATGTAGAGAATTCATACCCTGAGAAAACAAGGTTGCTCCAAAATTAATTTTCCGTACTAAAAGAGCGACAGAAAATCAATTAATCGCATATTATTCTATACGGAGACAGAGTAAGGGAAACAGGGAAAATGGCTGTAGCTATACATCAGCAAACGCTGTATTGGCAGAGAGCTTTGCAGGGAGGTGAGTTACAGCCAGCTACAAAGAAGGGAAATATATTCCGCCCGAGAGAGCCCTCGAACATCAGACTCGGCTCACACGCAGCCAGCTGGGCGCTGCTGCCGGCGAGGAGGAGCTCGGAGCTCGCAGCCCTGCCTTCCTCTGGCTCGGGGCTCCTTCCTTCGTGCTGCCGCTAGCGGGCTCAGCTCCCGGCCCGGCAGCTCGCCGGGAGCCGCTGCTCCAGCGGTGCCACCCTGGATGTGCCGAGCATCCCTCGGGATGCGGGGCGGGATGCGCCCGGCTCCGGCCGGGATGGGAACCGCTCCCTCGGCAGGAACCGCGATCAGGAGCTCAGAAACCTCATCTGAGTGAAACTCCCGCACCACGGAGCTGGAGAGCCTGGGGATGGAGCTCAGCGCCGGGGCTGGAGGGTGCGAGGAGCCGCGGTGCCCCGGAGCTCTCCTGCTCCGGGCACTTCCCGCAATCCCGGCTCCTGCCCCTGGCTCCGATTTCCCACGCTGCTGCTGTCAACAGAGCTTCGTTTTTAGCTCTTTAACTCAAATAGTAACCAGCTATTGTAGACCAGAGCTGAGAGACTTAATGAATATTTAAAAAGGCTTTGAGTCTCGCAGCAGAGCAGAGCATCGTTCCTCAAAGTACTTCTGGAAAGGAGGGGATGCTGTGAAACTGGTGCAGGTTCAGGCATGGCTCCAGATCAGCACAGAACCATCACAGACAGAGAAAACCTCCTGCAGCTCTTCCCTGGGCTGGGTGCTGCTTCCCCTCTGCTCCAGCACATCCCAGGGATCTGCTCCCCTCAGAGGAGAGGCGGCTCCTCAGTGGAGTTTGGGTTATTTCTCCTCTTCAACACTCCAAAGTGGCTCCAGCAGCACATGGCCACAGAAACACCCATGGAAAGGCTGAACCATGCTGTGACCTGTATCTGTTCCACTGCCTCGTTAGCTCTGATTATTAACACTCAGTGGTTTAACAAATGTTAGAATAATTACGGGATGAGAAGTTACGAGGTTGACCTTAAAAAAATCTGGTCAAACATCAACAGCATCTTCAGGAATAAAACTCAAAACCAGCTAATCTGGTCTTACTGCAGTAATTATCTTTCCCCAAGCTCTCAATTCTTCTGTCATCTCCTAGAACTGCTAAATTTTTAGGGTCATCACACAGTGGAGATCATTTTTCCAGCAAGGAAAACAGAGATTTCAAAGTGTCCACAACAACAACTGCAATGGCACGTACAAGTCTTGGGGTTTATTGCAGGGTTATTAACCAGGATTGTTTCTAGACTGAGTTTACAGGGATTTTTATTTTTCTTGGCACTATTAACAGGAAAATTTGAAGAAACAATCCTCTGTACCTCTCCCAACATGTCTTTTACCATCTCTAGATGTGGCTAAAAACCCACCACAGGAGCTGGAGGCCAGCATCAAATGACAGTGGGTGAAACCTCAGGTCTGACACAAGAATTGCCTCTTCTTTCAGTCAAATGGAGGGCGGAGTTTTCTCTCCATTTGTCCAAACCCAAAATATAAACCAGTGTATTTTGTGTTTAAGCCCAGCAACCACACACAATGGCCTGGGTGTCAACCACAGCCTGCTTTGGGTTGGGAGGGACCTTACAGCTCATGCAGTGTCATGGGCAGGAACACCTTTCTCTATCCCACGTTGCTCCAAGCCCTGTCCAGCCTGGCCTTGGACACTTCCAAGGATCCTCTACAGCTCCCCAGCTCTGCTCCTCCAAGCAGTGTGGGTTTTTCCCTGCCTTGGAGGACAAAAAGGGCTCTCAGCACGCCGAGTGCAGGTGTGTGCTCACGCTGGTGCCCACTTGTGCTGAGCCTGCAGGAAGGAGCCAGAGGCCACAGGGGTGACGTGCACGGGCACAAATGGCCCAAGGACAGCAGAAGCTGAGCCCCCTCCTGCTCCCAGCCCCTCTCTCTCTCCTCCAGCAGCAGTGATTTATCTGCAGGGCCCCGGCCAGCGGAGCATCTCCGCGGGTATGGAAGTGTTTAAGGGGTGTCCGCCAGTCCCCGGCCGCAGGGACATGAAAGGGAAGATGCTGGCTGTGATTTATGGCGTGCTGAGCACTTTGACAGTCACACTGCTTGAAAGCACTGTCCTCTGGCTCCCCCCGGGCGCGGGGAGGGCTCAGTGCTCCGTGCGGGGGCGGAGGAGCAGATTGATGGTGCTGCTCCCCTCCGCCCCCCGCCAGATGTGCGGCAGGGAAGGAGGAGCTGCTGCCGAGGGGGCACTCGGATCCCAGCCCTCAGCTCCGCAGATGTTTATTGAGTTCTAAATTCAGTCTTTGGCGAGGTTCCTCAGAGCTGCCGTGGTGGCTCTGCTGTCCTGGGATGGGGACATTGCCCTGCCATGGTGGTTCATGAGGGGTTAGGAAGGTGCCAACATTGCCCAGCTGCTTTTCTACCCCTGATTTAGAGCAACTGAACCTTCACCGTGACTCCTGGCAGCACCAGGCATGGCTAACAAGGAGGGCAAAGCCATCTCCTTTCCCCAGGAGCCATCCTGCTTCTCCCAAACTGGGCAGTGCCTTCCACCCTGGCAAACGAGGAGCAGTGTCCGTGTCCTTGCTTTCTTTGGCTTTTGAGACTCACAATTTCCCTGTGATCGTGAAGGATGGAAAGTTCCTCACACACAGAGAGAAGAGGTCAGGTTTGAGGCAACAGCAGGACTCTGGGAGTTGGGATTTTTAATGACAACAACTTTTTGGAAGTCTGTTGTGTGAGAACTGCCTGCCCCATGTCCAGCAGCCACCAGCACCCCACTGGAGCTGCAGCCACTTGGGCTCTGGAGCTCCTGCACACTGTGCCCGTGTCCTACAGCAGCCTTTGCTGGAGACCCCCAATCCCACCCTGCCAGTCCCTCAAGCTTTGATCCCGACACTTCAAACACTGGATTATTCTGTCCACCCCCTTTAGACTAAATCTGCCTTGGAAAACAAATGGCTCTGCTGGGCTCCCAACGCTCCCGCAGCTGACTCTGTAATGAGCTGTTTATTATAGTTCCCATAAGTGAAATCCATTAAGTCTGACAGAAATGCAGCGAAAGTTTACATTCCGCATCCGTTTGAGGGCAGTTTGGAATTAAATTTGCCCCTTCCCTCCTCCACCCCAGCAAAGCTGCACACGATACTCAAATGAATTTTCCATCATTATTTTCCAGAAGAATAAGACTGAACTTGAGTGGGCTCTGGATGATTTGGCAAGTTGTCCAACTCGTCTCCTCTGAGTCTAAATTTTCTCCCTTCCATTGTCAGTTTTCATGCTTGAAAACTTGAAAGGAAGAAAGGTGGTTTGGGGATGACATTGCTCCTTAAATCTTATGAGTGAGTGATTGGATGTTTTCTATCCTCCTCTCCAGATTAATCTCGGTGCATTGGGGTTACTGTTACAGCTGGATGAAAAATGGAGTTTCCATTGTATGAGAAGTTCTGAGGTTTTGTCCTAAATCTAGACAGAAAACCAGTGTCTGTTACTGTGTTATAAACTCAACAATTAATTCTCTTCTTAGGTATCAATTACATTATGATCTCAATACAGAACAGTGAAGTCAAAATGAAAGATCTGGGGATTTTATAAGCAAAATGTTGTAAAGCTTTAGACAAAAAGTTAAACAGAACCTAGCTGTTAAAGTGGAACCTTTTTTGTGCTGTTGATTTATCAGTTTTCCACAGAAAACCATTCCAGGTACATCCTTTTCACCCAGTTTTAGCATTGTTTTTAAGCACTGTCTGACACAGGCCTGGGGGGTTTCCAGGTCTCCTGACAGCAGTGAGGAACTGGGAATTGTGTGGAGCTGTAAAAGGTGGGAGAACAGGGGCAGAAGAGAACAAAATGGGCAACAGGCACCTGAGATAAATCCTGAATGCATGGAAGGATTCCGTGGCGGGGGTCCCAGGGAGCTCAGAGCTCCCCGTGCCCTCTGCAGAGAGGTGGGAGCATCACCTGGCTCCCCCTGGAGAGGGAGATGAGTGTGTCCTGCTGGAATGGCTCTGGGAATCAGGGACTCCAGCCAGGAGAGGCTGACTGGCCTTGGGGAAGCTCTCCATACCTCTGCAGATTGTAATCAGGTAATGCCTGAAGCGCTCCGAGGCTGTGGCCGGGAGCCCTGTGAGATGATCCCAAAGAAAATAAACCAGGGAGAAACACTGCCCAGCCACACACACAACTGTACCCTTGAAATCACATTTCCTTCCTCCCCTCTCCTCCTCCTCCTCCAAACGTGGCACTGATTTGTCAAGCCCGGACAGATAATCCAGGGCTGTGAGCCTGGTTTATCACCAGGAACGGCCACATCACACCTGCACTGGGCCGAAGAGAGGCTTTGATTAACACAGATAAATCCAAAGGGTGTTGGATGGCTGCAGTTTGTAAATCCAGCAAGAAAGGACTAATTTCTCCATGGCTGTGTGCGAGCTGGAGAGCCTGTCTGCATTAGCATATAAATGCATTTAAAGTGAGACAAATACTGGTGGCTTTGGCAATCGAAATACCTCTGGAGTCAGGAATGTAAACTGTTTAGAAAAGGAAACATTTCTGTTTAAATGTAAGGAAAAGGCGGCTGGGGAAGGTAAACATCCTCCCAGGGCAGCAATCACTGCGGGGAAAGGTGGATGTGGGAGTTCTGGAGCTGTACCTGGGCACGGGGAGCAAATCCTGCTCCAGGGAGTCGTGGGAAGAGCCTCGTGGGATGATCCCCATGGAGCAGGACAATTCCCAGGCAGAAAGCCCCAGCAGCAGAGAGGGATGCACACACACTGCTCCGAGGGCTGCCAAACCCAGATCCAGCGGGATAAACTCTCCCTCCAGATGGGGCTGGGTCATTTAGGAGCAGCTCATCAAGGGCTGGGCGGCTCCTTTGGTGTGTGCTTCTCAATTCCCACAGCCCAGGGCTCGCCAGCTCCCAGCACAGCAGAAATGACAACAGCAATGAGGAAGCTTCAGAAGTCTTCATCAAGCAGTGACCCGAATTTCTCCCTGTGAGGCTGGAGAAGTTTAAGGTACAGTCAGGCCTTGTGTAAGAGAAGTTACCCCTCTCTTGGGTTTCTGTTGCTGAAATGGCTCCCAAGGTATTAGAAAGTCTTTTTTCTCAGCCCCACGACTGAAGAAGAAGTCAAGATTTGTTGGTTCTGCTTTCCAAGGCTGTTTATTTTCTCTCATCTGTTCCATTCTTTCTCTGCCCTGCTGGGATCTGTCCAGCAGGTCGGGTTGGGGCACAGGCCCTGCCCTTGGGCTGCTGTTGGCTTTTTATACCAAGAACTGCCTGTGCTTTATTTACAATAATTTCCCAATACCTGTCACCTGTGTCAGACAGTCTGTCTGTGCTCTAAACCAATCCAGAAGTGTCACCAGCACAGCAGAAGAGGGAGGAGAAGGAGGAGAAGGAGGAGAAGAAGGAGAGGACACGCCCAGATCCCTCCATCTTGTTGTTTATTTTCTCTTTATTCCATTCTCTCTCTGCCCTGCTGGGATCTGTCCAGCAGGTCGGGCTGGGGCACAGTCCCTGCCCTTGGGCTGGTCTTGGCTTTTTATACCAAGAACTGCCTGTGCTTTATTTCCAATAATTTCCCAACTCCCATCACCTGTGTCAGACAGTCTGTCTCTTTCTAAGGCTGATATTTACAAGGCTTTCCTGTT
This sequence comes from Euphonia xanthogaster, assembly GCA_034509185.1. NCBI lineage: Eukaryota > Metazoa > Chordata > Aves > Passeriformes > Fringillidae > Euphonia > Euphonia xanthogaster. The sequence continues at coordinate 2,345,218 of JAYDZK010000080.1, forward strand.
TCATCTTCCCCAGCACTTCCCGGTGCCTCCATCCCAAATCCCTGGGATATTCCCAGAGCAGCCCCTGCCAGGCTGCATCTGCAGGAAGACTCCCACTGCTGCACTGGGCCCTCCAAGCTGCTCTAATCCAATTTATGCCCACTCGTGTTTGCCACCGGCTCTGCAAGCCCACGGCACCTCCTCCCTGCTCCCACACACATCTGGTCACCAGCACTTCCCTTCCCAAACAAACTCCAGCCAGCAAAGCCAACTTTCCCAGCTTGGGGTTTATTCATTGATTTTTCCTGCCATCTCTGAGCTCCAGCTGCCTCATAATCCAATAATTGTGGCCCTTCCACTGTGGGATTTGCCCTGTCGGGGGTAGGAAGTGCTCCCGAGGGTTCAGCAGGGCTCAGCCCCTCTGTTTGGCACTGGATTCCCACCCCAAACCCGTGGCAGCTCCAGTGAATCCCCAGTCCAGCTCCAAAGGGAATTCCAGGCTGGGCAGCCCTTGCAGGATGTGCACACCAAGGGAATTTAGGGAGTTGCAGGCTCAGCCCACCAGCTGAGAGCAGCAGCTGGGAGAGCAGCAGCACACACTGAGTGTGGAGCTCAGAGTTATCCACTGAAGAACTGCAGGATGGCAAATAAAGGGGAAAGAGAAAAGCTGAAATCCCGAGGCAGCACTGGCCCCAGTATTCCTGCCTGCCCGAAATCTCATCCTAAATCAGGATCAGGGCCTGGAGGGAAACAAATGTTTGGTCCAACCCCATAAATGTTTGGTCCTGAGAGGAACGGGGGATTTGTGTTTCCAAACCAGCTGTGGGGCTGCTGGGGGATCAAACCAGCACTGGGGGATAAAGGAAACCATGGGAAGGATTCCACTGAGTGATGAATGGAAAAAGAGATTTGCTTTTACAGATAAACTTTAGGGTTGCTGAAAAATGAAATTAGACATTGAGAGATGAAAGAAACAATGGGGAAGAAAAAACCCCTGAATTCCATAAGAATTCAAAATGAAAAGGGAGGGTTGTACATGAGAGGGGAATCTTTGGGATCAGGTGTTCTGGGGAGTCTGAACCTCTCAAGTGCCTCAGGAATGGGGAAAAACTCCTGAATTCCATAAGAATTCAAAATTAAAGGGAGGGTTGTACATGAGAGGGGAATCTTTGGGATCAGGTGCTCTGGGGAGTCTGAACCTCTCAAGTACCTCAGCCAATGAGTAAAGAGAGAAGGGAAATGGGGCTGGAAATTGGGATAAAAAGGGAGGCTGCATCCTCCAAAGCTTGGAGAGACCCCAGGGGATGCCCCATGGCCTCTGCCTTGATTGGAATAAAGCCAAAGGACTCCTCTGTCTCCTGT
>JAYDZK010000080.1:2356481-2369894 GCA_034509185.1 Euphonia xanthogaster
GGGAGCCACCAAGCAGGGACAGGAGGGGAGGTCCCAAGGGACAAAGGACACCTGGATGGCCCAGTGCCCCCCGGGGGTAGAGGGCATCCTTTGGATCTGCCAATCACTCGATGCCCTTCTGGGATGCCAGGACTGACAGACAGTGCTGGGAGGGGTCAGGGAGGGGAATGGAGAGGTGATTGATACACCTGGGAGGGAATCTTCAGGGAGGAGCCTGGGGTTCTGAGGTAAACCCTGAAATCACACTGCAACACAGCCCCACACCCTGAGCTCCAGGGCTGCTCCTCGGGCTCCCTTTCCCAGCTCCTGGCACTGCTCCCTCGCTGGGACGTGTGTGTGGCGGGGCTGGGATGGGATGGAGGTGACAGCCCCGCGCGTTTGATCGCGCTCCTCTCTGTCTGCTCGGGAGCTGTCAGCGATTTCACTACCCCCAGTAGCTGTCACTCCACTTTTGGCTCTAGGATCCTGTTTTGATTCCAGCCCTTATCGAGTTTATCTTGAATCCTTCTGCTCATTTAAAAGAAAAAAAAAAAAAAGCCACCCAAAAAGAAAATCTCTCTGATTGGAAGTGCTTTTGGAGTTAGTGCGAGTCTGCCCCTGGAGTGCCCTGTGTGGGTTTGATGCACTCCAGCCTAATTGATGTCCCTGGCTTTGAAGAGCTGTCTGGATGAGGGGCCCGCCAAAGTCTTTCAGACTAATGTGATTTGCTGGAGAGCCCTGGTGTAGGTTTGCAGAAACACTGCTGCTCCTGCTGCCAGCTTAAATCAGATACCAGCCTGACCTCGGCAAGCAGTGTCTTCTCCTATAAATTCTGGCATCACAGTGAGTTACATCATTCGAGCTGCATTATGTGCTGTTACAGACAAGAAGTCACGCCAGTTAATGTGGCAGCTGGCTGGGATTTGAAGGCAAAAAAGCACCAGGCTGGAAAATCCAGCCCCACCTTTGCCCTGGCACCCTGGTTGCTCTGCCAGCCCTTCCCACAGCTGGACATCTCTGCTCCCCCAGGGCAGGGATGTTCCTCCTCCAGGCACAACCTCCAGAATGATGCTGGGAGGCCTTTCCTCCCCCTTTGCCTTGGACAAGCAGATGAGGAGGAGTCCTTCATCCCGGCAGGCAGGAGCTGGCTGCTGGGGCTCTGGGAGGTCCCACTCGGGCTGTGCATGGGAAAGGCAGGGCCCCTGGCAGCCCAGGGCTCTGTGGGGGCACAGCTGCTCCCAAACACATCCATCTGCTCCCAAACACGGCCCCTGCTCGTTCTCCGTCTCCTTCTCACCAGGGCTCCCCAAATTCCCACCGCGAGCACTCGGCCCTCACTGCCCAGCCCGTCCTCCCTGAGCCTCCAGCTCCAGCTCCCGTGGCATTCATATTTTCTGAAAAATCCCTTGGCCCAGGATTTTCTCCTGGGAAGCTGGGAAACCTCAGAGAAAAAGGAAAACAATATTATCTGATTTGCTTCTCCTGTGTTGTGCTCACATGTGGAACGTGCTTGGAGATTGTTTACCAACATGTGATTGCTTCATTGGTTTCATGTGAATTGTTTTGACTTTGCTCCTGAAGCCCAGTTGCCCCTGGGTCAGAACAGAATCCCAGAATCCCAGAATGATGAGGTTGGAAGAGCCCTCTGAGATCGAGTCCAACCTGTGCCCCAGCACCTCACCTAGACTGTAGCACCCAGTGCCATGTCCAGGCTTTCTTAAACACATCCAGAGATGGTGATTCTGCCACCTCCCTGGGAAGAGCATTCCAGTGCTCTATTATTCTATGGGTGAAAAATTTCTTCTTAATATCCTATACTTTCTTCTTAATAACCTATTTCTTCTAATTTCTTCTTAATAACCTATACCTCCCCTGACGTAGCTTGAGACTCTGTCCTCTGGAACTACCCAGGGTTTTCTGGCCTGTCCCACGTGCCACAGCTCTGCAGAGGGCTGGAGAGAGCTCCTGCAGGACAGGGGTGGGGGCTGCTCAGTGCCCATGGAAATGAGGGTGTTAATGAAGCTGAGTGCATAATAAATGGGAATTTATTGTACAATTAGCACCTAGAACCTCGGATGGGCGCCTCTGCTATTTTAAATCTAAATAAATAACTACATTAACACTACCCCTACCAGTTGTTTTTTGGCAGCACAGCCATGGCCCAAGTAATTTACTAAAAATAATGAGCCTGGCTCAGTGAAGACCAGCGAGACTGAGACAGCTCAACAGGGTTACATCCACAAAGGGATGTGCTCCAGCTGTCCTGGGGATGGCTGGTGTGTGGCAAAAAGGCTCTGGAGCCCAGAGCTGCCCCAGCACAGCCAGGCTGGCACCTGAGCACAGCCCTGCAGAGCCCCCACCTCCCTGCAGAACAGCTTCCCAGAGAGGCACCGAGAGCCCTGAGCTGCTGCTGTTGTTGTTATTATTACTATTCTTTGAAAAAGTTGCCTGTGCAGACTGCTGTGCCTGTGACATTCCCTTCAAGCTGCAATAACTAACCTGTCACAGCTACAAACGCCGACAATGCAGCGCCGTGTGGGGCTGACTTAATAAACCTCATTTACATTCATTTTGATTCGCTCAGGCATTGAAAAACATTTCACAGGGAAAAAGAAATAAGCAGGAACCTCTCCAAGCTGACATGATGTTTGCTGATATGATACGAACGGACTTAATAGCAGCACGTATGAGAACATGCATTCCTTACAATATTTGCAAATGGGCTCCTTTTTATTTACTTCTGATTTTTTTTTTCCCTTTCTTTTCCTCCTTTGTGCTGCTCTGGAAGCAGTGCCATGGCCACAGCTCTGTGCCACGGGCATCCCCAGGGGCTGCTGTGCCAGAGTGACCTGTGGGGTGGGTGAGGCACAGGTTCAGGAAAGGTTTGGGTTGGGAGGGCCTGTAGGGATCAGATTGTTCCAATCCCCTGCTCCTCCTCCTCCTCCTCACCGTGGTGGGTTGGTTCTCACTGCAGATTTTCGTTGTGCTCCATAATCTGAGCTCCCCAAATTCCCTTCCTGCAGTCAGTCTGAGCTGCCCTTCCCAAACTGGGCCATTCCAAGGCTCCCAGCAGATAAAGGCCAGTGTGGGTCCCACCTTGGGGCTGGCAGGGCCTGGCAGGGTGCACTGCCAGCCCTCCATGGCAAGGCTGGCACGACCTGGGTGAAATGCACCCACTCAGCTCCAAGCCACAGAGTGGAAATCTCCCCAGAGTCACCTTTTTTATCCTCTGTGCATCCCTCTCACACCCCCAGCAGCACAGACGGGTTCCCAGTGGCCCAGGGGCACTGGGAGCTGCACCAGAGCCTGCACAACATTGGAGGGATCTCCAACTGAAAGTTTATTTTACCTCAAAGAGTGATAAACACACGAGACCTGGTGGTTCTGTTATTTCTGCTGAGCTTTCTCCTGCTGACATTGGTTTAAAATAAGTGCTCTTGATTTACATCTGTCTAAGATCAGAAGGGAACAGAAGGAGTTTCAGCAGAACAGGATTCTGCAGATGAACACACGGGGCTCGTTTGCCTTCTCTTGTCTGATTTGCATCACTTGGAGAGAGTTTAATTTCAAGAACTGGCCCTGAGCAATTGAGAACAGGAAAAAATAAAACTCCCAAGGCCTGAAATAGTCTCACAATTGAGGGAGCTGGGAGGTGTGAGGGGCTGGGAAAGCTTCTGGGGAAGGGGAAAACGAGACCACAAAATGAGAAACAACAGCGAGGGGAGGGCGGGGGGGAAGGGATGTTCTGCCATGGGGGAACTTCAGGAAAAACCCAGAGCCTGCTCAGCCACAGCACGGCCTGAACACACAGGACATGATGTCACCTGTGACATCACACCGCCTGTGACATCACATCACAACCCCTGTGACATCACACTGCCTGTGACATCACCCATGACATCACATCACCTGTGACATCACACCACCTGTGACATCACATCACACCGCCTGTGACATCACATCACACCCCCTGTGACATCACACCACCTGTGACATCACCCATGACATCACACCGCCTGTGACATCACCCATGACATCACATCACCTGTGATATCACACCGCCTGTGACATCACATCACACCACCTGTGACATCACACCGACTGTGACATCACCCATGACATCACATCACCTGTGATATCACATCACCTGTGACATCACATCGCCTGTGACGTCACATCACACCACCTGTGACATCACACTGACTGTGACATCACCCATGACATCACATCACCTGTGATATCACATCACCTGTGACATCACACCGGCTGTGACGTCACATTGCACCACCTCTGACATCAAACCACCTGTGACGTCACACCGCCTGTGACATCACCCCACATGTGACATCACCCATGACATCACACCACCCGTGACATCACATCACACCACCTGTGATGTCACACCACCTGTGACATCACACTATAACCCCTGTGACATCACACCACATGTGACATCACACCACCTGTGACATCACCCATGACATCACACCATCAATGACATCACCTGTGACATCACACTCCCATGATGTCACACCCGTGACATCACCCCCCCAGCTGCTCTGAGAGCTCCAGGGTTTGGGTGAGCCGAGCTCCCAGCTCTGTCCTTGACCCTCTGCCATCATTCCCTGAGAGCAGCTGCTATTTCTGCCCAGATCTCGCCAGTAACTCACCCTGACCCCCTTCCCTGGCCCTGGCTCTCCCAGCTCTGTCCCAGCCGCCCCTCCTGGCCCCCTGTGACCCCTCGGGCTGTTCCTCACTCAGGGAGGAGGTGCTGCCCACAGAGAGGGCTGGAAACTCCAGCTCAAAGCCCTGACCCTGCCCCTGAGAGCATCACCAGCCCGGGGTCCCTGTCCTTGGAGGTGTCCCCAGGGCAGGGACACTCAGAGCATTCCCAGGAACCCTCCTGGCACAGCCCACCCCTCAGCCAGGCGAGGAGCTGAGGGGAAAAAAATGAAAGAATATTGAACTTCTAATGCACTGTAATTACCAAATGATCCTATCTCAGAAGCAATGGGGCCCTGTGGGATTTATTGCTGTATTAACAGTGGTTTTCCATTGCATTACTTAATGAATAATGTCTAGGCTAATAGCACACACACAAGAAAAAAAGAAGAAAAAAAAAGGGGAGAGAACACAACTCCAGTGTAATTATTATTTCTTCTAATGCAGCCACTTCTTGCATAAATACCCATCTCTCTTTATTGGGCTGTTGTTTAAAAAATGTTCCCTATTAAATTGCCATCGGTGCAAGGCATATATTATGGTTATAATTTTTCCTTTTGCTCTGCAGAGGTATTTTCCCAGTCCCTAAAGCTCTCTCACACCCAGCTGACCACTCAGTGCCCTCCATCCCCCGGTGCCACCCTCAGCTCTGCCCCCTGAGCCCTGCCAGGATCTCAGCTGTGCAAACAGCCCAGCCTCTGTTTACTTTGGTAGCCACACAAAATATTTATGGAGAGTTATTGGAGCAGAAAGGCTGAATGGAGATCATTGCAATGTGTCAAATTAAAGAGTGCTTAATGCTGCCTAATCTGCTGGTAATTGCTGTTGTGGCAGTGATGGCATCGGGGCTGGGTAAGGAAGCTAATGACAGGGAAAGGGCTGCTCCTGGCACAGCCAGCTCCCACAAGCCAGCCCTTTCATCTCTTTTTTACATCTGTTTTGTGATCTGTTTATTGATTAAAGGACCCCTCACAAACAGGAGTTACCTGTCCAGGGCAATGCCCCAAATCCAGGCAGCCCCTGCCCCACAGAGCTCATCACCCCTGAAAACATCCCAGACAAGGGAGGTTTGTTATTGACATTGCAGAGCAGGGGAATTAAAGCATCCAGAGACCACCAGACCCAGCAAACAACAACAACAACAATAATAATAAATTAAAACCTTGCAGCTGCTGATGCTTCTCTGCACTTTGCAGAGTTTGTGCTGCACTAATTACCGGCGCTGTGTCTGACTGAGCCTGGGTTTACTGGGGGATTTTTCTCTGAGCACTGAGAGCCAAAACCAGTTCCCTGTGGGGCACGTGGGACTTGCACCCTCGTGGTCTGCCTCACTTTTGTCCTCGATGAGGTCAGTAGTGAGAGGAAAGGAGACGGGAGACACGGCCTGGCCCAGGGGAAGGACAAAGTGGCTGCTGGACACATTTCCAAGTGAAAACTGATTCTGCTCCCTAAGAACTCTCTCTTCTCTCTCTGTTCAGCAGTAATCCTGCTTTTGGAACAGCAAACTCATTGCCCTGGCAACCAGCTGTGATGTCAGAGGAAATTGGCTCTGACATCCTCTGGGGAAGGAGCAGGAGTCAATAACCCTGGAGCGAGGCAGATCCATATCCCAACACCAGGAGCAGCCCTGGGAAGGAGCTCTCTGAGCACTGCCCTGGGCCCAGCCTGGGCTCCTTTTCTGGGCACAGAAGTGTGAGGCAGCAGCAGCAGCAGCACTGGTGAGCCTGGTGCTCACCCTGGCACGTTCCTGGTGATGCCTCCTCTGCCAGGGCTGTGGCAAACCCTGACCCTCCCTAGAGCCTCAGGGTGGGGAGAAGTCCCTGGCTGGGGTGGGAGCTGCCACAGTGTAGGGGACACACACGGGGACACACACTGAGCTGTTCATGCCAGGAACTACCACTGGCTTTGGGTTTCCAGTGTTTTAAGCGGGGACTGTGAGCTGGGAGCAGTGAGATGTGGCCTGTCTCTGCTGCTGGCACTTTCTGTGATCACGAGCAATTCTGTTGCCCTTCCATTGCTTCAGTTTTGCTGTTCTAAAATTCTAAACCATTTATTTGCCTCTTACAGAGATTTGAAGAAAGCCATGCTTGGTTTTTGGTTTGTGTTACGTTATTTCTTGGCAGACTGCAGAAGGTAACCAATGAGCATATTGCCATGAAGCTTAAATTTGCTTTACAGTTAGAGGTGCACTTCCACTGGAAAAAGATTAAGATAAAAGCCAAATTTAGGGGTGAATTGAGGTGGGCTGCAGGAAGGGCTCTGCGAGGGGAGGGGGCTGAACCGGTCTGTTCCAGTTCCGGAGCGCAGCGAGCGGGAGGTTCATCATTAACTGTCAAACAGCGGTTTTAATCAGCCCTGCTCCTCGGTGGAAGATAGATTTAATATCAAGGCACATTTTCAGAGCCATTAGTTTAATTATGACAGGTGTCTGCAAACTGGATGGCTCTGCTTTCAGCTCTGAATGACAGCGCTTAATTCCACGGGCCCACAGGGGCCATGAGGGTACTTTACAAAAATGAGCTTCCATTAAAGCATAAGTGTTTCTTTCTTTCTTCCTCCTTTTTTTTTTTTTTAATACATATATATATATATATATATATTTCTCTCCTTTTGTTCTCTCTACTGAGAAAATGAGAGCTGATCAGAAAATTGCCCTTTAGTGGAAGTCAAAATAATTTTCCTTGCCCATTAGGATGGGTATTACAGGTTGGGAAGGCTGTGCCCTGTGCTCTCTGGCCAGGCAGAAGCACAACAATTTGCTGCTTAACCTTTCCATTATCCATCTCCCTCTCCAGTGTTTTCCCAGTAAATAGATAAATAACCAATAATAACAAATAACGGAAGGTTTGGGTGCCTGGAAGATGCTGCTTACCCTGAGCCCCTCCAGGTGTGCTGCTCCAGCACCTGCACAATTCCCACCTCCAGCACCTCCTATCCACCTGCTTTAGGCCCCAAAAAGTCTTCCCCTCACCCTTGTTCCCTAAAAACGGGGAGCTTTTCCATCCTCGGGGCAGGCAGGGGTAAATCCACGGCGACTTTTGCAGCTTTGGGGAAGTTTGGATTAACTTTGCTAACGTCACAGCTCCAGCCCAGCCCTGGCCGGCGGCTCTGGCAAACGTCCCAAATTCCCTGCTGGAATTTCGCTCCAGTTCCCCCCGGGGAGGAGAGAGGCCGCCTCCCTCTGTCCCATCATCTCCCGCCGGGATGCGGCTCCGGAGAGCGGGCGGGGGATGCGGGGAGCAGGAGGGACCCGTCCGCTCATCATCGGCAGCCCCGCATCCCTTGGCTCTCTCAGCCCCGCATCCCGGGGCTCTCCCAGCCCCGCATCCGGCATCCCTCCCGCATCCCGGGGCTCTCCCAGCCCCGCATCCCGGGACTCTCCCGCATCCCGGAGCTCTCCCAGCCCCGCATCCCGGGACTCTCCCGCATCCCGGGGCTCTCCCAGCCCCGCATCCCGGATCCCTCCCGCATCTCAGCTCTCTCCCGCATCCCGGAGCTCTCCCAGCCCCGCATCCCGGGGCTCTCCCGCATCCCGGGCTCTCCCGGCCGCACAGTGACCTCTGCTGCAGAGCACAGCAGCTGCCAGCCCGGCTCGCACAGCCGCCGGTCCCAGGCAGCTCCGCAGATGTGTCCCCGCACCCCTGGCCCTGGCCGTGACCCCCGCAGGGGCAGAGCCACCCCCCTGCGTGTCCCCAGCTCCCGCTGGGCGCTCCGGAGGGCACAAAAGGAGATTTAAAGGTGCCGGTGACTGCTCGGACTGCCCGGGACGCGCTGCCCGCAGGTTCTCAGCAAGGAACGCATTTCTCCAGCCCCAATTCCTCCAGCCCGGGTCACCCCAGCCTCGTCCCGCTGCTGTGCCACCCCTTGTGCCACCCCCTTCCCTGGGCAGCCCGCAATGTGCCCAGGCGGGTCCCGCACAGGGAACGGCCACCGGCAGCTCGGGATGAGGGGACAGAGCCCGGGGTGGCCCCGTTCGAGGGGACGGAGCCGGGGACAGAGCCCGGGGTGGCCCCGTTCGAGGGGACGGAGCCGGGGACAGAGCCCAGGGTGGCCCCGTTCGAGGGGACAGAGCCCGGGGTGGCTCCTTGCGAGGGGACAGAGCCCGGGGTGGCCCCGTTCGAGGGGACGGAGCCCAGGGTGGCCCCGCTCGGCCCCGCAGCTCCCGCTCCTTCAGTCTGGAGCTTTTCAGGCTCTTTCCAAAAGGTCAAAAGGAAATATCACTCCTACTTTTCCCCCAAGCCTGATGTTGAACGTTGAAGTCTCCAGCCAGCCCTAAAGGCTGTTATTTCTTGCTCCTAATTCGCAGGATCCCTCGTTATCTCCACATGTCCGTGACCTTTCTGTCAAGCGTTTAGGAGCTGATGGAGGGGAGTTCAGACGTGCCAAAGCCATTCTGCTTGTGAGACAAAGGCTGGCAGGGAAATCCCTGCTCACCCAGCCCTTCCCTTCCAGAGCCCTTCCAGCCCCAGGCACATTCCTGGGTCCCTCCAGTGAAAACCAGCAGAGCCACGCTGATTTCTCAGCATCCAAGGGCTCCTGGAGCCCTGCCCTGAGCACAGAGGGAATGGAGAGACCTCCAGGACCCTCCTGGGATCTGCTTCCACAATGGACTTGGTGCAGTGCTGGTGCCAAACTCGGAAATGCAGAACTGGCATTCAAAACTTCCAGAGGCTTGGAGGTGGGGAGAGGGGTTGGACAAAAGATCCAGGTGATGGAGGCACCCAGCCCAGCCTGGTTTTAAATGGAAATCAGCCCACAACATGTTATGGAGGTGCTGTACAGCCCTCCAGCACCCAGTCACCACTTAGATCAATCTGTAAGCACAGCCCAGGGGTGCTAAACTCCAAAGAGCCACCGGGATTTCAGAGGAAAGAGAAATTTTCAAGATCCATGACCAAAGTTAACAGCAAAGATGATTCAATTTCTGGTTTCAACAGTTTTCCAGTTCCTTCAAAAAACACAAACCGCCCCCAAAACCAAAAAAAAACCAAAACCAATGTTTCTCCAAAACACAGTCCTCCCCCCTTTGGAAGTGGCTCAGAGCCAGGAGGGGTCTGGCAGGTTCCAGCACCAGAGGAACCTGGGAGAGACAGCACAAGTTCTTTAAGCCCAACCACACAAACCCACAGATATTCCAGACAAAGAGCATGGGAACTTAGCAGGGGAGAGGCTGGCTGAGTTATAACTCAGGAGCTGGCACGTGATGTGGCTCTGAAATGAGGTTTAATAACACAACGCCAGAGTGGGGAAGCTGCTCCTCTGCTGCACCCCATTGTCTGCAGTGCCTCTGAGGGCAGCAGCACCAGGCACTGCTGTGCTTTCTGTGACTCAGTGCCCTTTTTACAGCAGAAAACCACCCCATCAGCAGGCAGAGGGATTCCCCTCCTGCTGCTCCTGAAGTTTGGGGCTCAAGGGGCACTGGATTGGTGTCAGAGGAAGCCCAGCAGCTCCCAGACACCTTCCTGTGTCAGAGCAGCCCCTGATCCCATGGAGCACACCTGGGGGTGCTTTGGGGCAGGAGCAGCTGGGGTGGGGCAGAGCTGAGCTCCACAGCAGGACACAGAGGCTCAGGAGGGGCCAGGGCAGCCCAGTGACCCCACAGCTCCCAGCACACCTGGGCTGCTCAGCAAACACCCCAAAACCACCTCTGTGGGGTCCTGGGGTCACAGCACTGATGGGAGGGAGCCTCACTCCCCACCTGGGCTGCAGGGAGAGCCCAGACACAGAAAATCTCCCCAGCCTCTCCCTGCAGCCCCACACCTGGGCCCTGGGCACCTCCACTGCTCTCAGGTCAAAATAAAACTGTCACAGGCAAGATTTCTCCAAGCTTGAGAAATCCCCAAAGGCTCTGAGCAAACAGCTCCCCACGCTGCTGTTGCTGGAGCATCTCATCTCTGGAGGTGGGCACAGCTTTCCAGAGCTGACTCAGGCCCTGAGCACTGGGGCTGCTGCCCCTCCGAGCCCCCATCCCCTGCAACCCTCCCCAGTCCATGGCAGCAGCCCTAAAAGCAGCAGTCTGGGATTCCAGACACGTTTGCTGGTTTCTTTCCTGCCTTCTGCTCTGACCTCGATGTTTCTGTGGTCCCAGGCAGGAGCAGCAAATGGAAAAACATCATCACTCTGCCCCTGTGCACAGCTGCTGTGCCAGAAAAGGCAGGGAATTTTTGTGGCAAACAGAACCTGGAATGGCCAGGAAAAAGCATTACCTGTGGCAAACAGGCCCCTGCAGCAGCATGGGATGTGTTCCCTGGGAGAAAGTGGCAGGAATTTCCTTAAGGTCAAGCTCTGGCTCCAGGAGGGACAAGAGGAGATTTTCCAGGCTGCCAAGCAGTCACCTTGGTGCTGCTCAGAGCAGTGGGAGCCTGCTCAGCTGTCTTCCAGAGCCTTTAAACCAGAAAATAATCCAGGAAAAAGAGAAAACGGGGCACAGGAGCAGAGCCCCAGAGCTCAGCCCTACAAAAATCAGTGCCAACACCCAGGTCAGGGCTCCTGCTGACCCCTCTGACTGCACTGGCACACTGATTAGGGCTGGGGCAGCACAAGGAGGTGCTTGGCCTTTGGCCATTGCTTATTGCCCCAGCTGTGGCTCACTTGCCCCCAGCTGTGGCTCACTTGCCCCCAGCTGTGGCTCACTTGCCCCCATGGCAGCTGATTGTGCCCAGGTGGCTCTGCTGGGGCTGGGGTGTGGCACAGCAGGGTCAGGGTGAGAGGAAAGGGTCTCTAAGGAATGTTTCTTTGTGGGGAGGGCTGTCCAGGGGCTGTCACCATCCCTGGAGCTGCTCAGATGGGGGGGACGTGGCACTTGGGGCTCTCCATGGTGGTGCTGGCTGAGAAGAGGAGGTTGCACAGTCCCACCCCACCAGCAGAGCTTGGATTCAGGCCCCCAGGTATAAACCTGCTCCCCAGGAGCTCCCAGGGAGGAAAAGCTCATTTTGAGGCCTCGGTTCCTCTCTCCATGCCCACCCTCAGCCCTGGGCTCGGGGCACTTGTGGTGCTTTTATTTTTTTGTGGTGCTTTTATGAACTCCTGCCCTCTCTGGGCACTGAGTGTGGCACCCTTGAGCCAGGTCTGGGGTGCCTGAAGGGGACACAGAAGGTGTTCCCTCAGCATTTATCCATACCAAAATCCAGATTTGTATTGCTGAGGCATCATTGGCTGGCGGGCTGGGAACAGAAAATCACTCTTGATGCAATCAAACCTCTCAGCCTGTTCAGCTCTGCTGCAGCAGCCCCTGCCCAGCATTAATTGCCTCCAGGCTGAGGAACCCAAAGCTGCTCAAGGGGAAGGGGGAACTTCCCCACAGCCAGGGATGGCACCTGGCCCTGCACAGGCCATGGCAGGAGGAGAAACCCCTAATGTGGCACAAGAAAATAATTTTAAGGAACCTTCAGAAGGGTTGGGAGCATAAAAATTTCTGGCTCTGTCGTCTCTCTGTTTCTGCAAGCAGCAAAAGATCCATAATTCTCACACTTAATGTAATTCCAAGGCATCTAAAGTGATTTACAGTCAGTTTACTCAATACTTTCAGCTTTATTTAATGTAACAGTTATGGCACATAAAAAGTTTATTGAAAATCCTTTGGGAGTATGATTGAGTAAGAAACAGTCATTGCTAATGCCATTACAAGAGCTGAGGAGAAGGATCCCAGCCTTGTTCCTGGGTGACCTCTCTGGCTCTGAGACGTGGGGTCACCCCAGGAGGGGACAAGGCCACCCCTGTCCTGCCCTGGTGGGGAGGGGATGGCCTGGGAGGGACCCTGGGGACAGCCTGGGGGCTGCTCTGCTGGCCACAGGGCTGGGGAGGAGAGCAGAGGAACTTCTGGGAAGCTGAGGAGGGAGAAATTTCCCTCCTGCCAAACTCACTCGTTTGAGCAGATATTTAATTCCATATTTCCATGCAGAGCTGAGCCTCTCTCAAGAAGAGGAGCTGTTCTGGGTAGGATGGGATGGAAACAGGGCTGCAGGAGGCTGGAAGTGCATGGACTGTCCCCAGCTCAGCTCCCTCCTTGGCTCTTCCAGCATCTCCAGGATGTTAAATTTGTCCCCAAAGGTGAAATTGCAAAAGATGTTAATCTGCCCTTGCAGTTAACAACCATTACTTTTACCATCATTATGGCAATAACTCCCATTTATTCATTGCCAGTGCTGGTAGTGAGAACATCCACAGCGATGAGCAGCTCTCAACATCAATTTTTGTTGGACATTCTTGCACTGCTGGCAGCCCACCAAGGCTGCCTGGAACAACAGAAGATTCACATTTATCTAAAGAAGTGAGAAAATGAACAAAAGATCCGTTCCTGTTGCTTTGGCAGCACCCCCAGTCTCCAGTCCAAGCCCAGCTTGTCCAGGGGGATAAACAAACCAGGCCACAATCCCACTGGAAAGAGCTCCCATCTCCTCCAGCCCTGCTGCCAGCCTGGGTGAGGCTGGAAGGGGAGCTTCAGCCTGGCTGTGCCCACCTGTGGGGGCTCCACCCAGCCAGGTGGCACTGCTGCTGTCCCAGGAGGTGTGGGCACAAAGCCACCCTTCCCTTTCCCTTTTCCCTTCCCTTCTCCCTTCTCCCTTTTCCTTTTCCTTTTCCCTTCTCCCTTTCCCTTTTCCCCTTCCCTTTCCCCTTCCTCTTTTCCCTTTCCCTTTTCCTTTTCCCTTCCCTTCCCTTCCCTTCCCTTCCCTTCCCTTCCCTTCCCTTCCCTTCCCTTCCCTTCCCTTCCCT
>JAYDZK010000080.1:2494448-2509782 GCA_034509185.1 Euphonia xanthogaster
TTTCTTTGGGAATGACAAGGATTTTTTGGAAAGCATGAGGATTTCTTTGGGAAACACGAGGGTTTCTTTGGGAATCATAAGGGTTTCTTTGGGAATCACAAGGGTTTCTTTGGGAAACAAGGGTTCCTTTGGGACTCACAAGGGTTTCTTTCGGAAACACAAGGGTTTCTTTGGGAATCCTGAGGGTTTCTTTGGGAATCACAAAGGTTTCTTCGGGAAACACGAGGGTTTCTTTGGGAATGACAAGGGTTTCTTTGGGAATGACAAGGATTTTTTGGAAAGCATGAGGATTTCTTTGGGAAACACGAGGGTTTCTTTGGGAATCACAAGGGTTTCTTTGGGAAACAAGGGTTCCTTTGGGACTCACAAGGGTTTCTTTGGGAAACACGAGGGTTTCTTTGGGAATCACAAAGGTTTCTTTGGGAATCACAAGGATTTCTTCGGGAAACACGAGGGTTTCTTTGGGAAATGTGTGGTGGGAGCTCTCAGGCCAGCTCCTGGCTCTGGCTGCTTTAGAAGTTTGGGGCTGTGAAGTTTGGTCTGCCTAGCTCTCCCCTGCTGTGATGCTGGATAATCAGCCAGTGATTAATGCTCCCTGTGTTAATTGATTCCTGCTCAGCTGTCCCGGGCGTGGGGAACCCCTGAAGTACAAAGAGAGCTCCAGAGAGTTTTGCTTCAGGTGAGCACTGAGCCAGGGCAGGATCTCTGCTGACTTCCCCAAACTCCTCCTGTGGGAATGGGGATTCTGAGGGCACTGCAGGGACCCTGGAGGCTTTTCTGTCACTGTCTCTTTCCAGACGCTGCCACACAGGATCTGTAATTAAATTTACATCCTTTGGAGGTGGAAAGATGGATTTACTGGTGTGGGAGGCACAGATATCAGAGGGACAAACCACTTCATACATCATCTTCTTCTGTGGAAGTGGAGTTTGGTTTCTGTCTAAATACGGCAGGCTGGTAATAAAACTTAATTCATAAATTATAGATGGGTTTGGGGTTTTGGCTGTAGGTTTTTCTTTTTTGTTTTGTTTTGTTTTGCTGCTCCTCCCTCCCTTCCTGTCCAGGTAAATGCTGAAGTATTTGAAAGCCTCCCGGTGCAGGTTGGGCACTCAGAGAATGAATCAGCCTGTCAGGCTGAGACCAGAGGCTGCAGACAATGCACAGTGGTGTGTCACGGTTACTTAGCAACTCCAGCTGAAGAGGTTCAGGTAGAAATCGCTGTCATTTCCATGGGTGAGATCTCTCCCCCCTCCTCTATATACACAGCATTTTTTTCCCCCAACAGATAAAGTCTTTTGTAGGTTTTAATGATCTTTCAAATTGAGTTTTCAAAAGAACCTGCTATTTCTGCAGGGCAATCGGAATTAGATGATGAATTTGGAGGATCTGAGTGTGGCTCACAACAAGAGCAGGAGGCATTAACCCAGGATGGATAAAAACATCCCTCTGCCACATGGGGAGCTGGGCAACCCTGCTGGCATTTTCCTCCCTAGAAGTTGATATTGGCAGGTCTGTGCTGGTCAGCACGGAGCCAAAGCTGTGCCCTGGTGGCACTGGGAGGGGGAACTGGTTTGCACTTTCCTGGAGCCAAAGCTGTGCCCTGGTGGCACTGGGAGGGGGAACTGGTTTGCACTTTCCTGGCCCTGCTGAGGACACCAGCTCTGTTTGCCAGGAGGAACCTGGCAGCTCCCTGAGCTGCCTCCTCCTGGAAGATTTGCCTCTGGCAGCAGGTTAAAAATAATAGCAGCTCTGAAAGTTTTATGACAGCTTCGGGGTAAGTGTTACCTGAACATCAGCAGCTGCAACACAAACACGCCTTGGACCCTGCAGTTCATGAAAGGATAATGAGCACAGGCTCCAGGAGCTCTGTGGGATTCAGGGGGTGAGAGGGGCAGAGGAGCAGCCCCTGGCACTGAGCTTCAGCCCTTCAGCTTTGAGCTGGACTAAATATTTGCTGGTTCAGGCCTTGGGAGCTGAAGGAAACTGGGATTGTCCTGTGGGGATGGGGCTGTGCAGCCACTGCCCCCTCGGTGTCACTGCTGGGCTGGGGGGGCTGGAGCAGAACCATGAGCCCTCTCCTCCTTGGGCAACATTCCAGGGGCCTCTGGACCTGGAAAAGGTGTCTGTAGGACAGGGACAAGGGGCTGGTGTGGCTTTAATCTGAGCTGGGAATTCCTCAGGAACCCTGAACCTCCCGCCAGCCATTCTCTGTGGGATGGGGAGAGGCTCTGAACGCTGCCTTTTCTGAGAAGAACACCCCAAAAACCCTTCCAAATCTCCTGTAGGAAGCTCATGGCCTCCTCAGGAGCCTGACAGGGACCGAGGTGAGTGGAGAGAAGTTGTCCCACCCCAATCAGTGCCACCACAGAGCTGCTCAGAAAGTTCTGGAGGAGGCTCCAAGTGATCAGTGAGGAGGAAATTGAGCCCCTAAAGGACATGGGGCTGATTTGAGTTGCCAGAAAGAGCAGGAATAAATAGTGCAATCAATGCCTGCTAAAAATACACATTAATTTCCCTGCACTTCTCTTTCTCTTGCTTTGTGTCTAGGTTTGAAAGACAGGGATCTGCTATGGAAGGCAGGACCTCCCTTGGAATGGGAATGGAAACCCCTTCCCTCTGAATTATTATTATAATTTGAAATTAAGGGGCAAAGATAGGAGAGGCAGCCCAGCTCTGAGGAAGGCAGGGAGAGGCCAGGTCAGGATCCCAGCACCCAAGCAGGTGGTGAGAGGTCCCTTTTTAGTGAGGTGGGTGACAGTGAGGCCCCAGTTCAGGCTGCTCTCACGGGCAGAGGCTCCCCCCAGTTCTCCCAGTTCTCAGGTATCTCTGCCCCTCCAAGAGAAACTCCAATGTGGCATTTTCGGGGTCCCCAGGAGGAACGAGGAATTGAGAATCTGACTCCATGTTCTTAGAAGGCTGATTTATTATTTTATGATATTATGTTGTATTAAAGAATACTAAACTATACTAAAGAATAGAGAAAGGATCCTTGCAGAAGGCTTAACAAGATACTAACCAAAAACTCGTGACTGACTCCTCAGAGTCCCAACACAGCCTGATGATGATGGGTCATTAAGTAAAAACAATTCCCTCCACATTCCAAAGCAGCAAAACAGGGAGAAGCAAATGAGATAATATTGTTTTCCTTTTTCTCAGAGGCTTCTCAGCTTCCCAGGAGAGACGAAATCCTGGTGAAGGGATTTTTCAGCAAATGTGACAGTGACACTCCCAGATAAGAGAAGTACAACGTGATCCCCTCCTCCCCTGAGCTTGAACACTTTTGTTTTTTACAGTGCCCAGTTTGCCCTCCTCCCCTGAGCTGGGCCACTTCTTTCATTTTTCTCACACACCCAGTCATTAGTGTTTCCTAGCAAGTTCTGGGAAAAAAAAATCCTGTAAGTGGCTGGGAAATGCTAACAACTGGAACTGGGAAGCTCAAGGTGGAAAGATGGGGAAGGAGCTGCTGGAGTGGGACCTCCAGGGGCTGCTGGGGTCTCTGGGAAGGCCTCTGGGAAGGAGGTGAAGAAAGCATCACAAAATGGACAAGGGGTCACGGGGTCTGTCACTTTTATAAGTTCTGCTCCATTTGCATATTGGAGTTAATTAATTACAGCTTTAGGGTATCAAGTCCCATCCTTTTTGTTTTTCCCTCTTCAGCCCACGTTGTTTGTGCTCTTGGGGCTGAGATTTGGATCATTTGTCCTTGGTCTCCAGCTAGAGCAGGAATTGTTTTGTCTCCCACTCTGTGCAGAGAGCTCACCATGCCCTCATGTGAAGCCCAGACCCACCCACTAAAGCAGCACAGAATGTGAAAAATAGAAAAGCTCAAACCTGAGACATCAGAACTTCTGGTATGTGTGCCCAGGAAGGAAATGACAGCCAGGGCTAGAGGGGCCCTGCCTCCAGCCAGGAAGAGGCATGGGAAAAACAGGATTTTTGGACAGTGTGGATCCTGGCACTGAGAATCCCTTCCGTAACTGATGGATTTCCTCTTTAACTAAAAACCATGCTTTAACTAAAGCTTGGATTTTCTAAAGATTTTTAACTTGGATTTTTTTCTTTAACTAAAAACCAAGGTTAGACCACAGCACTTTGTCTTGAGGAAGAACTAGGAGCAAAGAAAAAGCAGGATTTCAAACATGAACTCTGAGGTGTTGGAGGTGTCACACCCGAAGCGGGTGCAGCATTTGTGATGGGCTGTGAGGGCTCTCCAGTCCCTGCAGCAGTGATCCCGAGGGAATTGTTTGTTACCCTGAGGAAAGGGAGCAAGGGGATGGTGCTGCATCCAGGAGCTCCGAGGTGTGTGAAGGAAACTGCTGTAAATGTGAGAATATTTGGCATTTAGGGGAAAATGGGGGATGTGGGCAGCTGCCCTGTGGGCTCTCATTTTTGGGTCGTGATGTGCTCAGCTGCGAGCAATGTGCCCAAGCCCTGCTCAGATAAATAACAAGGCAGTCCCTGAACGTGGCTCTGCTTTATTTATTGTCTGCAGGGTTTTTATGTCCCGGTGTTACATCTTGTGCTGCTGTTGAGTTTCACGGGCTGTGTAATTTAACTGGGCATTGATTCATTGGCTTTCCAGAGCCCTGCATCTGCTCCTGGAATCACCTGGCTTTGGGTGGGAGGCAGGCGAGGGATAACTCCAGGATCTGTTCTTCCCTCCTGCCCCTCTCTGGTTTCTGCATTTGTTTTGTTTTTAATGCTGATTCTTTATGCACCCTGGGCAGCCTGGAATGACATCCCAGCTCGGGGTTCCCTTGGGTACTCTGACACCAGTGTGACAGGTGATTAACGTGCTTTACAAAAGACTGACTCCAGTAAAAACTGAAAATATGCTTTGAACATTAAGAATGTGCTGGAAATGCTTTCTTCCACCTGCCTAGGACAAGGCACACCATGGTTACAATATTTTATTACTGCACTTCCACAGGTATTTTACTGTTATTTTATTACTGCACTTCCACAATGATTTGTCCATCCAGGGGTGTAAATAATGCATCAGAATTTCACTGGGATGATCTCGTGGAAACAATTAGATGGTATCACCTAAATACCAGCTTAGCATTACCTGTAGGAAATATGGGGGCCTCTCAGAAGTTTGGAAAAAATTGTGATGTAAAGGTCATCAGCTGTCAGCTGCCATTAACTGGGAATTCACTCCTGTGGAGTAATTAAGTGGGGTAAAGTGTAAGCCTGAAGAATAAATTGCATCCCACTGTGGGCCTGTCTTTTTTTTAATGATTTGTTGGGGGATTGTTATTTAAAAAATAAAAAAAATAAAAAAGAAAGCATTGCTTGAACTCAATTTACAAAAGGAGCTCATGGAATGTTTATTTCCTCTGAAGAGCTGCTGACAAGAGGAGGGGAGGGCAAACAAAAATCACTGATTAAGCTTTTCCCAACTGTTCAGTGGTTTGGAGTGGTTATTGTTGGTGGGATTTTTATTGGAGCTCTTTTCCCAAACAGGTTCTCAGTGGCTCTCAGGAGGAGAGCAGGTAATTCACCAGAACAGGTGGAGTTTGGGTTAAATTCACTCAGAAGCTGGTGTGCCACAGGGTGAGCCCTCACAGGGTCAGCTCTGGGGTTTTTGGCACTGTCACAGGATCCTTCCCACAGCTGCTTTTGTTCCACCTGAAGGGAGACAATTTCTGCAGAGCTGTTCACTGCCTTTGCTGAAAATCCCTTTACAGAACCTCTTTAAACCCACAGATGATGCTGTGCATATCATTCTGTACTAAATCAAAGTGTGGGATCAAGTGTGAGGTTCACAGTGAGGTTTAGACTCAAAGGCTGGTGCTCCAAGGGCGGTGTTGTTGATGTAGATCAGCATCTACCTTTCAGCACTAAGCTTTGAGTTTCCACAGACTTGGCTTTTTATAAAAAAACAGAGCTGAAATAGAGATGGAAGAGGGATAATCCTGACATTGCTTGTGATCTCAGCTGCCTCTGTGACCTTTTCCTGTGGCATTAGCTGGATTCTCAGTGGCTTTGTACTTCCTTCTCCAAATTTCCTGCTGGAAGATGAAAGCTGCTCATGCTTCAGGGAGTAACTGTCCCAATAATTGTGTGCAGGGAACACCTCTGACCAGGGTGGCCGTGACCTGTGCTGGTGGCAGTGGGGAGACCCCTGGTGTGGGTGGTCTGAGCCCTGCCCGGGCTGCTCAGGCTGTGATGAGGAGCAGGTGGGCTCTGCAGCACCCCCTGGGCTGGGCTGGGGGGAACAAGGAGTTAACTGGGGCTTTGGGGAGGGTGGGAGGAGGAGCAGGGTGAGAGCTCAGCGCTGGTTCCTGCTCTGATCCCCCTGTGAGGTGAGCCCAGGAAGAGATGGAGAGTGGGCGCAGAGCTGGGGGCTGCTGGACGTGTCCTGTGCCAGGTGTGTCCTGTGCTGGGTGTGTCCTGTGCCAGGTGTGTCCTGTGCTGGGCGTGTCCTGGATCCCTGGTGCTGGGTGTGTCCTGTGCCGGGTGTGTCCTTTGCCGGGTGTGTCCTGGATCCCTGGTGTTGGGTGTGTCCTTTGCCGGGTGTGTCCTGGATCCCTGGTGCTGGGTGTGTCCTGTGCTGGGTGTGTCCTGTGCTGGGCGTGTCCTATGCCAGGTGTGTCCCATGCCAGCCATGTCCCCTGTTGGGCGTGTCCCCTGCTGGGTGCATCCTGATGGATCCCTGGTGCTGGGTGTGTCCTGTCCTGTGCATGTTCCACCCTGGCTGTGTCCCATGCCAGGCGTGTCCCCTGCTGAGTGTATCCTGATGGATCCCTGATGGTGGGTGTGTCCCCTGCTGGGCACGTCCTATTTCAGGTGTGTCCCATGCGAGGCATGTGCCCTGCTGGGCGTGTCCTCTGTCAGGTGTGTCCTGTTGGATCCCTGGTGTTGGCATGTCCCACACTGGGCGTGTCCTGTCCTGGGTGTCCCCTGCTGGGCATGTCCCATTGGATCCCTACTGCTGGGCGTGTCCCCTGCTAGGCATGTCCTGTTGGATCCCAACTGTTGGGCGTGTCCCCTGCTGGGCGTGTCCTGTTGGATCCTGACTGTTGGGCGTGTCCCCTGCTGGGCGTGTCCTGTCCTGGGCGTGTCCTGTTGGATCCCAGCTGTTGGGTGTGTCCCCTGCTGGGCATGTCCTGTTGGATCCCGACTGTTGGGCGTGTCCAGTTGGATCCCTGCTGTTGGGTGTGTCCTGTCCTGGGCGTGTTCTGTTGGATCCCTGCTCTTGAGTGGCTCTGCAGCCAAACCAAACCCAACCACCCCACCCCTGAGAGGGCCCTGCCCCCCTCATTCCAGGTCTGTGCAATCCCAGGGTTGCCCAGCTCCAGGAGCGCCGCGGGGATGGATGGGTGGGGCAGTCACCTGGGGTTTGTCCTCTGGTTTCTCCAGAGCCACCAGCAGTGTGACCACGGGAGCTGTGGCTGTGTGGAGCCGATCCCCGGTGGCCTGGGATGGCCAAACCCAGTCAGCAGTGCTTTAATTTAACAACTCCCCAGCAGTGGCTCCCTCTCACAGCGATGTTGCAAAGTGATTTTGTGCGCTGCTTAATTAAGAGCTGCTTGCAGGAGAAATCCTAATCCATCAGAGGTCGATTTATGCCTTGAAGCAAGGTCAATTTTTCTTTTCCTTTTTTAAATCCGTGCAAAGTTGGAACTTTTTCAGTGTGTGAGTTTGATTTTGCTTTTTTATCTGTTTAGAATTTTGCTGCCTGATTGCTGCTGCTCAGCAAACGGCACAGAACATGTCCTGGGTTTTGTGAGTTTTGTTTCTGCTCCACTGCTCTGCCTCGCTCTTGAATAATGAGAACTGGAGAGGGAAGCGTCTGATTTGCCACTTTTGCACCTGTTTTAACCCACTGTCTCTTTGACACTTATATTTACACATAGAAATTGATATAAAACATACATGGAAACATCCTGCACCTTTTCACTGGTGATTCCAGTGCAGTCAAGTGGAGATAAGGAGGAATCTCATATAATTTAATGAAGAAATTGTAAACCCTGAACTTGCAGAAACAACTGCACACCACGGTGGGCACCCCCCACAGCTTTGCTGTGCCTGTAACTGGTTGAACTGGGATGAAAAGAGCAGGCTGTGCTTTGCAGGAGGATGTTTTTGGAATTCCTCAGCACTGCTGCCTGGCCCTTGGAGATGTCCAGTCATGTCTGATGTGCTTGAGCAGAGCTCGCTGCTAAACCAACCTTGATAATCCCAGCCCCCAGAGGCTGCTGCTCTGCCAGGGATTCATTCCTGCCAGCCTCGGCCTCCACAAACCCTGCCAAGGCAAAAATCACATCCACTTACCACCACTTTGTCAGTACAGGGCTGAGGAGCCAGAAAAAAAAATAATACTTTTAAAGATGGAGCCTCGATAGACTGAAGAAAATTCTGGATGTGTTCTAAACCCAGCCTCAGTGTAGTACAGCCCATTCAGGATACCTGGAGCTGCTTGGCCAGTTTCTCCCTAGAAAAGCTGCTGTTCATGATTCAGCTGGAGGAGTTTGGGGTTTCTGTCCTTGCAGGCTCTTGTTTGAGGGGGCCTTTGCACAAATGGGGGCCCACAAACTGGGGCAGTGGGCAGAATCCCCTCAGGGTGGGAGAGCAACAGCAGGGAGCCTGGGGAAAGCACATCCCTGAGCCCGAGCTGCAGTAAACCCTGGGAATTTCTTGAGCTTGAATTTGCAGTAAACCCTGAGAATTTCTGCAGTTCTCTGTTGTAAACCCAGCAAGTTGGATGGGTTCAGGAAAACAAGCAGAGAATGAAAAATGCAGTAAAAACCTTTCCTAAAGGGTGAGATCCTTTGAACTGGGCTAATCCCAGCCCTGGGAGGACAAGAGGGGTGCAGAAAGCCAGGCAGGAATTTGTGATTGAAGGTTCCAGGTGGAGAGCAGAGCAGAATTTGTTCAGACTTTGAGCGGGCATCATTCCCTGCCAGGCTGGAGATGCCAGCTCTGAAGAGTTAACTCTGCATCCTTCAGGGAGCACGGGCACAGCTGGTGGGGGCTCTGCTGAAAGGAAAAGCCTCTGGCAAGTTCCTGCTCTGCAGGGAGAGGAGCAGGGCTCTGCACAGACAGATGAAGCTGTTGCTCAGGATGGAGCTGCTGTTTTCTGTCCAGCTGCTGCTCACAGAACAATTTGTATTCTCTGAGGGGGCTGCTTTTTCTCTGCCTTTGCTCTCCAAAGTTCAAGCTCCTCTTCTGGAAGTTGCATTTAACCTTTAAGAAACAAGCTGAAGTCACTGTCTGTGACCTTGGAGGATGGGGGCAGAGAGGGGAAGAAATATCTCAGTGTCTCACCAGAGACACCTTTAGAAGTACCTAACAAGGCATTTAATTTCAAACGGGAGAAAAGGACACTTAACTCGAGTGACAGGAGCTGGAGAGGGGCAGAGGAACATCCTGCCACAGCCACGCTCAGGACAGGGGATGACAGGAGCTGGAGTGGCAGCGTCCCTTTTGTCACACAGCCCTGGAAAAGGTGCCAGAGGAACGGGGATAAGAGCAGAGCAGGTGTGGGGAGAAGGAGCCCGCCCACGTGGCAGGTGCCTTTTCACAATGGATGGAAAGGTTATCACCGCGCAGATCGCAGGTGATAGCGCTGGGAGGAAATGTCATCTCTCCCCTCTTTTTTCCCTGCCTTTCCCGTGCTGTTGATCTCTCGGTGACACAAAGAGGGGTCACAGCCGCTGCTTTTGAGCTGTCTGGAGGCAAAGGCCGATTGTGATGCAGATGGTTTGTCTGATGTGGTGCAGGGAAGGGGCTCGGTCTTTGTGAGGCTCGGAGTGAAGAGCAGCTCCTGCGGGATCGATCACTGATCTGACAGGAACTTCAGGCGGGCCTTCCCCGCTGGGAGCTGGGGCAGCTGAGGGTAATTCTGGTGCCTGAGCTGGTCAGGGGTCAGCACAGGGGCGTTGGTTGAGTTTTTTTAATATTATTTCCTGTGCTGTGCCATCCCTCGGGGGGAATTGGGATAATTGGAGGTGTTGGGGGTCAGCTCCTGACAGAGAACCCCGGTGCTCTCCTTTCCATGGGATCTGCTCCCCTTTCCTTGGGATCCCCTCCCATTTCCATGGGATCCTCTCCTGTTTCTGCAGGATCCCCTCCCATTTCCATGGGATCCGCTCCCCTTTCCTTGGGATCTGCTCCCATTTCCATGGGATCCTCTCCTGTTTCTGCAGGATCCACTCCCCTTTCCTTGGGATCCACTCCCCTTTCTGTGGGATCCGCTCCCCTTTCCATGGGATCCATTCCCATTTCCATGGGATCCGCTCCCATTTCCATGGGATCCCCTCCCCTTTCTGCGGGATCCGCTCCCATTTCCATGGGATCCATTCCCCTTTCCACGGGATCCACTCCCCTTTCCATGGGATCCATTCCCATTTCCATGGGATCCATTCCCATTTCCACGGGATCCGCTCCCCTTTCTGTGGGATCCATTCCCATTTCCATGGGATCCGCTCCCCTTTCCATGGGATCTGCACCCACTGCAGGCCCAGCACGAAGCACCTGCTCTGTCACGGGCACACTCACCTCTCTGCAGAGCTGTAATTGAGTTAGCGAGGTTACCATGGCAACTCTGCAATTAATTAAAGTGCCTGGGCACGGGAAGTTTATAGATGCAGAAAACATTTTCATATATAAATAGTGCAATCTGTTTGTGCTCCGAGGATTTGCCCCTTCCCTGGTTCTCCTCTAATCTCAGCTGAAGAATTGGGTTGGTTTGGTTTCTTTTTTTCCTGTTTTTTTTTTCCTTCCCCTCTGGGGATTGATAAATAACTGAGTTATTGCCCATAAAGTGGGTAAATAAAGTCCCTGCAGTCTGTGTCCACCCGCTGAATGCTGAGTGAGGGGATGAGCCTTCCCAGGGCAGCCCAGGCCACTGTCCCCAAGCTCTCATGTCCCCAGAGGTGCCCTGCTGGCTGGAGCTCTGCTCTGCCAGCACAAGGCACTCCCAGCCCAGCCGTGCCACAG
Organism: Euphonia xanthogaster; assembly: GCA_034509185.1. Lineage (NCBI taxonomy): Eukaryota > Metazoa > Chordata > Aves > Passeriformes > Fringillidae > Euphonia > Euphonia xanthogaster. Next base: position 2,505,396 of record JAYDZK010000080.1, read on the forward strand.
GTGAAATGCCACCTGTGCCACCTGATCGTCTGAGCACTTCCCAGGTTTGGTTCTTTCCCTTTCGATGCCAACTTTGCTCCTCTTGTTTTTATTCTGGGCTGGGGAGAGCTCCCGGGGCTCTCTGGGGTCTCTGTGAGGCTGAGGTGCTCTCAGAGCTTGCTCTGCCTCCTGCAGGGAGGGTGGTGGCCCAGATCCACAGGAATTGGACGAGCTCTGTCCCGAGGATGGACCTGCAGCACCTCCCACCCTGCCAGGGGAGGGCAGAGAGCCCCGGAGAACATTTCCCTGCAGGACTTCAATGCAACCTGCCGGGTCAGTGCAGCTGTGCCTCTGCCACCCGTGTGCAAATCAAAGGCACAAAATCAGGATTAGCTCTGGAAGGCCGAGCTTTGAGCACTGAGCTGACCCCCAAAAGCCATCAGCCCCTGAGCTGGCTCATCAGAGTCGCTATCAAAGCGCACACCAGCTCCTGCTGCTGTGACAAATTGTCCAGGATCACAGCTGCAGGCTCAGAGCTCCAGGAGGGGCTGCAGGTGTGTGGGGGGGAGGTTGGGAATGGCCCTGCACACCTGAGCACTCCCACGGCAGCTTTTCCAAGGCTCTCTTGTTCAGGGCTGCCGTGTTGGGCTGCAGGAACTCAGGATGGAGCCTCAGGATGGAGCAGCTGATTCCTGTGGAATTTGGGGGCATTTGTGGGGTTGTGATGCAGTGAAACCCCCGGGCAGAGCTGAGGAGGGACAGCTCAGCTCCATCAGGGGCTCAGTGCCAGGTGGGACAGGCAGAAAAGAGGCAAAAATAATCCCCAAGAGGACAAGAACTCCAGACGCAAAAGGAGGAGAAAAGATGGATGGTTGTTTGTGCAGGGGAAGGGGCTCAGGCTGGCAAATTCCTGTGAATGCCTGCTGGTTGTGCTGGCACCTTCAGGAAGGGTGGGTGCAGGGCTGGGGACAGCCCCAGCAGTGTCCTGAGAGAAGTCCCTGAATTAAAGCTGCTGCCACGAAAGGGACCCGTGCTTGGGGTGATCTCCTGCCCTTGCCTGCATTTCCAGCCCGGGGAAGGTGCAGATTTCACTCCCCACGTTATTCCCTTCCTCCCCATTATTCCATCGTTTTATCCTCGTGCACTGGGGATTTCTAAATGGTGTGTTAAACGAACAGCTGCCACTGGCAGGGCTGGCACATCTGGAGCCGTTAATTTTTCATTATTTCCCCGTGTTGGGGGTCAGATGTTCACGATGTGGAAACGCAAGAGATTCCACTGGTGGGTTTAATGTCTCTGAAGCAGATAATTCTATTTACAGAAGTGTTTGAAACCCCCAAACTGTGAGAGCTAACTGCTAGAAAGGTTTCATTTTCTAATTATGTATTTTTTAAAATCAAGACTCCTGCAGAACTTATCCAAACACCAACCCATTTATGACTTATTAAAGTTTGGAAGGTGGATTATTCTTCTCTCTGTTGTTTCCTGGATGGCTCTGCTGGGCTTTGCTCTATCACTTGTTCTTTTGACCTCTTTCCTGCTTTAAGCAGGAGGAATCACTTGTTGGCATTAAGAATTTGGAAGCAAATAGAGGTTAAATATATTAAATATACAAAGCTCTAAGGTAACTTTTTTTGGCCCATTGTCACTTTTCTTTGGTGCCACCAGGGAGGTGCCCTGATCCCAGGGGCTCTGGAGCTCTTCCAGTGGGGAGCTGTGCTCGTGTGGTAAAAAATGATCAGTGAAACCTGGAGTTGTGCCCTGTGTGCTGTGCCCTGGCTGTGATTTCAGTTCCCTCCCCGCACCCCAGACCAGCTCACCCCAGCCCTTCCCTCCCTGCCCGGGGCTGGGCTGGTCCCTCCTGCTGCTCCCAGCAAAGAAAATGTCACCCAAAGGTCACCCAGCAGCACAGAGCTCTGCTGGAGTGGATGCTGAATTTCAATGGCGAGGAAAAAAAGAAAAAATTAAGGAAGAAAGGAAGAAAGTTTTAATTTTCTTGGCATTTGCTGCGTGTGGAGCAGCATCGCCTCGGGCCGGGCTCGGTCTGGCTGGGAGCAGCAGCGAGCTCTGCAAAGCTCAGCCTCTCTCAGGCTCCTCACTTCCCCCTGCAAGGACAAGCTCAAGGGCAGGGAAGGGACAAGGATGGAAGGGACCAGGCTGAGCCTCTGCAGGGCAACGTTTTTACCTGAATTTCGGGGCAGGGAGCATCCCTGAATCCTTGTTTCCCTCCAGCCCTCCCTGTGACCTGTGTCCTGCCCAGCCTGGCTGGGACATTCCCCCTTGAAAATCATCTCCTGGTTATGAATTCCCCCAGCCAAACGCAGCTCTCCAGTCACAATCCCCTGTGGTTCTGTCCAGATGAAGCTCTAACAGCAGAGATCCCTCCTTAGCTGCCTAACACCCTCTTTGCTAAAGCTCTGCTGCTTCTCTACCCCCTCCAGGCTGGCGAGCACCTCAGAATTATTTCCTGTGTCTGGGGTAGCACAGAGGTACCATCCCACTGGGCTTTTCCAGGTTCGTGCCCTTTTTTTGTGGCTTGGAATGCTTTCCTTTGCACGCCGCGTGCTATTCAATTGCTGTTGTTCTCTCCCAACCCCAATCACCGATTAGGGGCACGCTGATGACAGTAATTGTGGTGTGAGCAGCCTGACTTTGGTGCTCAGTGACCCAAGCCTGTCCCTTTATCCGGGTGCGCTCAGCTGAACTCGCTGCTCTGCAAAACGCTGAGCTGGCCCTGCGCAGTGGATATTCGCACCCCCGACGAGGAGCCAGGTCAGCCAGCAGCTGCTCAGAGTCACACCTGGAGGAGGCTCCTCCTGCCCTGCCCTGGCTCCTCCTGCGGTGCCCCAGCTCCTCCTCAGTGCCCCGCATGCTCCCCAGGCAGGGCTGGATGGTTTCGGTGTTCCCGAGGCAGGGCTGGATGGATTTCGGTGTTCCCGAGGAAGGGCTGGATGGTTTTGGCACTCCTGAGGCAGGGATAGGTTTTTGTGGTGCTCCCGTGGCTGGGATGGAGGTTTTTGGTTCTCCCGAGGTGGGAATGGATGGTTTTGGTGTTCCTGAGACAGGGATGGATGGATTTTGGTTCTCCCGAGGTGGGAATGGATGGTTTTGGCACTCCTGAGGCAGGGCTGGATGTTTCTGGTGCTCCCCAGGCAGGGCTGGATGTTTTTGGTGCTCCCCAGGCAGGGCTGGATGTTTTTGGTGCTCCCCAGGCAGGGCTGGATGTTTTTGGTGTTCCTGAGGCAGGGCTGGATGTTTTTGGTGCTCCCCAGGCAGGGCTGGATGTTTTTGGTGTTCCTGAGGCAGGGATGGATGTTTTTGGTGCTCCCCAGGCAGGGCTGGATGTTTTTGGTGCTCCTTTCCCCAAGCCCAGCCCAGTGAAGGCTTCCCACAAACACAATGCTGGGGAGGGAGGAAAAACCTTTCATTTCTACTTTGCCCTTTTTTTTAAACTGCTCTGTGACCCCCCCCCCCCCAGAACATTCCCGGTGCTGTTAGAGATAATAATGGAGACAATGAGGTGATTTCCCTGGTCAGGGATAACAAAAATCCCTGGAAGTGTTGGGAAGGATGGAGGAAGCTGTGAAATTCCTCCTGCAAGGTGTCAGAGCCAGCAGGAGCATCCCTTGGCCTGTCAGGAGCTCAGGGAGGGTTTTTGTTCCATGTGTTCCCTGCTCTGCCCAGGCACCACCCCCTCCCTTTTTTATTAATGCCAGAAGATGTTTCCAGCCCTGCAGGGCACAGGCAGCATTTCCCAGCTGGGCTCGTTTTTAATTCAGCCCCAAAATTTCAATTCCAGCCAGCCCGAGGTGAGGCTGCTGCTCCAGCAGGGTCCCCAGTAACAGCCTGTGCTGCCTCATTTCCTCTTTTTATCTGTAATAAACAGAATAAAAAAATAATAAAATAATCCCAAGTACTGGGATTTTTAAAAGGGTGGAAAAAACGGGCTCTGTTTGTTCGGGATATTTCCTAAAGGAGCTGACAGCTGTTAAGAAAATGAGCCGGGGTGTAAATCATCCTTCAAGGAGAGTCAGGGGGAAATGCACTTTATAAAGAGCAGCATCCTTTTCTGGGTGTAAAGCTTTTGCTGTAATCTCTGTGAACTCTGGAGCAGGGCTTTAATGAGCCCCGTGTTTGCAGAGAGCTCCCGGTGCCCTCCACGGCAGGGAGAAGGAAACAGAAATAACCAGCGAAGGGCAGGGGGCGGGGAAGGGAATCACAGCACCTTTCCCACAGTCAGGATTTTAATTGACTTTCTGCTGTCAGGAAAATTCATCCACAAACAGCAGAGGTTTCTGTCCAAGCAGGAGACAGAGGAGTCCTTTGGCTTCATTCCAATCAAGGCAGAGGCCATGGGGCATCCCCTGGGGTCTCTCCAAGTTTTGGAGGATGCAGCCTCCCTTTTTAT
>JAYDZK010000080.1:2682504-2698034 GCA_034509185.1 Euphonia xanthogaster
GTTTTGGAGGATGCAGCCTCCCTTTTTATCCCAATTTCCAGCCACATTTCCCTTCTCTCTTTCCCCATTCCTGAGGCTCTTGAGAGGTTCAGACTCCCCAGAACACCTGATCCCAAAGATTCCCCTCTACTGTATAACCCTCCCTTTTCATTTTGAATTCTTGCAGAATTCAGGGGTTTTTCTTCCCCATTGTTCCTTTCATCTCTCAATGTCTAATTTCGTTTATCAGCAAACCTAAAGTTTATCTGTAAAAGCAAATCTCTTTTTCCATTCATCAATCAGTGGAATCTTTCTCATTGTTTCTTTCCTCTCCCAGTGCTGGTTTTATCTCCCAGCAGCCCCGCAGCTGGTTTGGAAAGACAAATCCCTCATTCCTCTCATAACCTAAATAGTTTTAAGACACTACTTAAGAGAATCAATACAGGATAACTTCCTAACACAACACATTTAACCTTCATTTGAATATTTGCCAAAAGCCAATCATAAAATACACTTTTTTTTCACATTGGGAATGTTTTTGTGGCTTCCCCAGGTGTCAGCAGCACGGGAGGAGGTGCCTGGGCGCCGTGGCTTCCCTGGCTACATGTACACTGACCTGGCCACCATCTACGAGCGCGCCGGGCGTGTGGAGGGCAGGAATGGCTCCATCACCCAGATCCCCATCCTCACCATGCCCAACGACGGTGAGTCCCCGTGGGGATGTGCCTGAATTCCCCGTGGGGGCGTGCCTGGAGTGAGTCCCCGTGGGGGCGTGCCTGGAGTGAGTCCCCGTGGGGACGTGCCTGGAGTGAGTCCCCGTGGGGATGTGCCTGGAGTTAGTCCCCATGGGGATGTGCCTGAAATTCCCCGTGGGGATGTGCCTGGAGTGAGTCCCCATGGGGATGTGCCTGAATTCCCCGTGGGGATGTGCCTGGAGTGAGTCCCCATGGGGATGTGCCTGAATTCCCCGTGGGGGCGTGCCTGGAGTGAGTCCCCGTGGGGATGTGCCTGGAGTGAGTCCCCATGGGGATGTGCCTGAATTCCCCGTGGGGACGTGCCTGGAGTGAGTCCCCGTGGGGATGTGCCTGAATTCCCCGTGGGGACGTGCCTGGAGTGAGTCCCCGTGGGGACGTGCCTGGAGTGAGTCCCCGTGGGGATGTGCCTGGAGTGAGTCCCCGTGGGGATGTGCCTGAATTCCCCGTGGGGACGTGCCTGGAGTGAGTCCCCGTGGGGATGTGCCTGGAGTGAGTCCCCGTGGGGATGTTCCTGGAGTCCCCATGGGGATGTGCCTCCTGTTGATGGAGTGACAAAACTGTCCTTTGTCCCCTTAAAAAGGGAAGAAGCCCAGAAGTTTCTTTCCTCGATAAGGTGAAAAAGGCCTCTCAAAGGCTTGGGGGATTTCACCTCAAACTTAAGGATAGCTAATTGGTGAGTCACTGTAGGAATAGTGACAAAACCGTCCTGTGGTGGTGTTCACAGGGGTCCCAGGAGAGAATCCTGACTCCATGTTTCAGAAGGCTGATTTATTATTTTATGATCTATATAATATTAAAAGTAAATGCTATATTAAAACTATACTAAAAAAATAGAAGAAAGGATTTCATCAGAAGGCTTAAAAGGAAAGGAATGATAATAAAATCTTGTGACTGACCAGACAGTGTGAGACAGCTGGACTGTGCTTGGTCATTAATTAAAAACAACCACATGAGACCAATCCAAGATGCAGCTGTTGCATTGCACAGCAGCAGATCATCATTGGTTTTCTTTTCCTCTGAGGCTTCACAGCTTCTCAGGAAAAAAAATCCTGGCAAAGGGATTTTTCAGAAAATATCATGGTGACATCCAATGGTCTTAGGAGCCACTCATCTTGGTACAAATGCAAGTGAAAGTAATGGACTTTTCACTAGGTGAAAAACTTTAGGTGAGAAAGGCATCTCCTAGGACCTGGGGGACTTCACCTCAAACTTAAGGATGGCCAATTGGACAGGAGCCAAAAAGTCTTGCCTGGGCAATTTACTAGAAAAAGAAGAGAACAAAGAAACTGATCACTTTTGTGAGGTGTTTTACCAGGAGCAAGAACCTCTGGCACCTGGCTCGGTTTTTCTCTGTAAAGAGTTTTGTTATTTTGCCTTTTATCAAAACCTTTTTGTTTCCAGCACTGCCACAGAAGCCATCCTGCTGATTTTCTGCCTTCTGAGGTAGCTGAGCCATCTTGGGTGTGAAATAGATCTCCAAGAGCTTATGAGACCTGGCTGGAGGAGGCTCCTGTTTCCAGTCACAGCCAGGGGCCTTCCAAGGGCTGCCTTGGGGGCACCCAGCAGCACAGCAGTCCTGGGGCCTTTAGATTTCCTTTCTATTCCAGGTTTTGGCTGCTTTCTGATAAAAATGCTTTGCCCTTTGAGGGCTCTGGCTTGGTGCTCATCCAAGAGAACTTGGGATTTGTGGAGGGAATAATTTCTGAAGTCACCTGGCAACAAAAAGCTGCAGCTCAGTGCTAAAATGGATATAAAAGGTTTGAAAATTTTCAAAACTTTTTTTTTTTCCCCCACAGATATTACTCATCCCATCCCTGACTTGACTGGATACATCACTGAGGGACAGATCTACGTGGACAGACAGCTGCACAACAGGCAGGTGTGTGTCTCGCTGCTCTCAAGGTGCTTAGGGTTATTCTGATTTTTAAGGATTCCTGTTAATTTTGAGTGTTTTCCCCCAGATTTACCCCCCCATCAACGTCCTGCCCTCCCTGTCCCGGCTGATGAAGTCGGCCATCGGTGAGGGGATGACCAGGAAGGACCACGCAGATGTGTCCAACCAGCTGGTGGGTACAAAACCCCCTTGGCTGCCCAGCCTGGATCAGTTCTGGGATCCAGAACATTCCTGAGGCTGCTTTAATTAAGCCTTGGCTGAGTGTTCAGTGAGAGGTTTTGAGTTTGAAGAGGAATTGTGGATGATTGGAGAGCAGGGAACAGCCGAGCTGGGGATGTTCACCTGGAGGGACCTCAGAGCCCCTTCCAGGGCCTAAAGGGGCTCCAGGAGAGCTGGGGAGGGAGTGGGGATGAGGGAAGGAGGGACAGGACACTGGGAATGGCTCCCACTGCCAGAGGACAAGAAGGGATGGGATATTGGGAAGGAATTCCTGGCTGTGAGGGGCTGGGCTGGAATTCCCAGAGGACCACCAGGAGAGCTGGGGAGGTGTCACTGTAGGACATGAAACAACACAAGGTGAAGAAAAGGGAAGTTTATTTTCTGACTCCAACATTTATAGATTTCCAGAAGTGACAGTGGATTGGAGGGTGACAGTGCCACCTCTCCAATGACGCTGGACAAACCAGCCCAAGCCCAAGTCCGTCAAATTTCTCTTCCTCCAGAAAAGAACAAAAACCAATAAGTTATTTACAGAAAGTGTGTGAGAAAGTTTGCTACAAGAATGTAAACATCTGAAGGCTTAGAAAATCTTAAAGAATCAGGGCAACAGGGAGTGGGGATGAGGGATGGAGGGACAGGACACAGGGAATGGCTTCCCACTGCCAGAGGGCAGGGCTGGATGGGATACTGGGGAGGAATTCCTGGCTGGAATTCCCAGAGGAGCCCTGCAGTGCCAGGTTGGGATAAGCTGGGCCAGTGGGAGGTGTCCCTGCCGTGGCAGGGGTGGGATGAGGTGATGTTTGAGGGCCCTGCCAGGGTCCCTGAGCCCCCATCCCTCCCAGTACGCCTGCTACGCCATCGGCAAGGACGTGCAGGCCATGAAGGCCGTGGTGGGGGAGGAAGCCCTGACCTCGGACGATCTCCTGTACCTGGAGTTCCTGCAGAAGTTTGAGAAGAACTTCATTGCTCAGGGTAAGGCTGGCAGCAGCTCCCAGCGGGGCAGGGCTGGTGCCAGGGCGTTGCCTGTGGCACTCCCTGCTCCACGTGCCCCCGGGCTGTCCCCGCAGGGCCCTACGAGAACCGCACGGTGTTCGAGACCCTGGACATCGGCTGGCAGCTGCTCAGGATCTTCCCCAAGGAGATGCTCAAGAGGATCCCCCAGAGCACACTGGCCGAGTTCTACCCTCGGGATGCCAAGCACTAGCCTGGCTCCCCCGTGCCCCTGCTCTGTGGTTTGGTTTCCTTTTCCATGTGTTGGTGTTTCCCTGTCGCCCTCCCAGCTCCACCCAGCAGCAGGTGACACGTGTGGCAGTGTTCCCACTGAGAGCAGTTTGGAAAATATCCCTTCTCCCACAGCCTGCATCTCCAGGAGGGTGCTCTGAAAATGTGCAATAGCCACCACGAGGCTCGGGCTTTGAAATGAGCTTTTTGTGGGGTTCTCAAGGCCGAGCGTGACCAGAAATTGCAAAGCTTCACTTTGAAACCATGGGTTAGAAAACGTGAAAGAGGAAATGTGACTTGCAGCACAACATTCCTTGGTGGGAAATGCAGGTTTTTAACCAGGGCTGCACATACTGGAAGATTTGTGTGAACTGAGGTTATGGAGGTGACACTGGGGACTTCCCCACCAGCAAAGGTGGAAAGGTCCTTTGAGAGGACAAAGACCAGTGAGGTGCTACCTGAAATTAGCGGGATAAAGCTTAATTATTGAATTGCGGGTTTTAAATTGAAGTTTGCAGAGTAAATTTCCTCCTTCACCCTTTTTTGGTTGGATTCTGGAGATGCCAAACAGAACCAGCAGCTCAGTCTGGGCTCAGCATCACCACAGCTGTTGGTGGTTCCAGGTTTTGTGCTGCTGCTCAGGGGGATGCTGAGAGCTGAAAACCAACCTAAAACCTGGCCTAGGTCTGCTGCTGTGAGCTCAGCTTTTAAACCGTGGCCTGTACAAACAAGGCCAACAGGAGTTCATAAAAAAGGCAGCTTTTCATGTGAGAAAGGATCTTTCCAACCTGCTCCAGGTGTGCTGGGCCCGTGCCGTGGCTGGAGCTGTTGTGGTTTGCACTCCAGGCACAGATTTGCCTCAGCCCTGAGCTCAGCATTCCCAAACTCTGCAGTCCTGGCTGGGCAATTCCGTGTTGTTCCGTTTCCAGCGGGTTCAGCCGAGGCTCTGGGCTCGCTGCTGCTGCTGGCCCAATTCCATGCTTTTTCCAGGCTTTCCTGTATCTGAGCTCTGAGCTGGCTCAGCAGAGCATGTTGCACCTCCCTGCAGTGTCTGGGAAGGTGCTAACATGACTGGAATGTGCTAATTCCAGCTTTCCCCGATGTCTCCATGTGCAGTTCTCTGGTTTGTTCCGTGTTCTCTGTGGCTGCAGCAGCAACTTTACTCCAGTGCATTCCACCCAAAGCTGTGTCCAGTCTCTTTTTCCTGAGGTCAGGATGGGAGGGCAGAAGCCTTGGCATGAAAACACTTTAATGTAGAGAATCTCTAAATAAATTAAATATGGAAGGTGTTGAACAAACGGGAGCTTTGGTGGTTCTGGGGTTGAAAATTCACTTGGGCTGTTCCGCAGGGTCTTCCTGTCCCTGGGAATGGCAATGGAGCAGCTTCAGTGTGGATTAAGGGTCACTGGAGCCACCCCCACATTGTCCCTGGAGCTGGTGGCTGAGGAGGAGGAGGGTCTGACCTTCAGCCCCAGTCACGGGGAAAGGCTTTGCAGGAATGTGCAGGGAATGTGATCCCTCTGCTGGGGGAGGCTTGGAAACCTTAAACTCTGGAACATGAGCTTTAGGCCCCACTTTGGCTGGGATTTTGGATATGATCAGCAGTGGGATGGGGGTCAGTCAGTGACCCCTTCATCACCCCTGGGCAGGTTCAGGCTTAGGACAGACCCTGTCCCAGGTGGGGACAGCCTGAGCCTGCCCAGGGGCCCTGGAAACCCAGGAATGGGCTAACCAGGAATGGGCAAACCTGGAATGAACAAACCAAACTCAGGAATGGGCAAACCCAGGAATGACCAAGTCAAACCTGGAAATGAACAAAACTGGGAATGAGCAAACCAAATCTAGGAATGGCAAATGTGGGAATGAGCAAACCCCAGAATGGCCAGAACCAGGAATGAACAAAACGAGAAATGACCAAAGTAAACCCAAGAATGGCAAACCTGGGAATGGGCAAGCCCAGAAATAACAAAACCAGAAATGCCCAAACCAAGTCTGGGAATGGGCAAGCCCAGGAATGACCAAACCAAACTCGGGAATGGAAAATGTGAGGATGAACAAAACCAGGAATGAACGAATCAAACTCGTGAATGGAAAATGTGGGAATGAACAAAACTGGGAATGACCAAACCAAACCCAGGAGTGACAAAGCCAGGAATGACCAAACCAAACCCAGGAATGAACAAATCAAACCCAGGAATGGAAAACATCAGGATGAACAAAACTGGGAAAGACTGAACCAAACCCAGGAATGGCAAACCCAGGAATGAACAAATCAAACCCAGGAATGGAAAATGTGGGAATGAACAAAACTGGGAATGACCGAACCAAACCCAGGAATGGCAAACCCAAGAATCAACAACCCAAGCCCAGGAATTGCAAACCCAGGAATGAACAAATCAAACCCAGGAATGGAAAATGTGGCAATGAACAAACCACACCCAGGAATGAACAAATCAAACCCGGGAATGACAAACCCCAGATCAACAACCCAAACTCAGGAGTGTCAAACCCAGGAGTGACCAAACCAAACCCGGGAACTGCAAACCTCTGCAGGTTTCCTCTCTGCACAGCCCCTGGGGCTCAGCACATCGTTTCCCCCGAGCTGCTCAGCGCTGTGGGATGAACAAAAGCTTTGGGGCTGCCCGTCTGGCTCTGGCAGTGCTGTGACAGCTCCTGGCACGGCTCTGTCGCGGCTGGGGACAGGGGACAGCAGGTACCGGCTCAAAGGGCCGTGCTGCTCTCCCAGCTGCCGCTGCCGGGCGTTTCCAGGCCGGCTGCTTTTTTAATTCAGATTTTCTGATCCCATAATGAGTAACGAGCACCGCCCGGGGGCTCAGCCCCTCGCCGAGGGATGGCAGCCGGTCCCTGCCACGGGCACACGCCAGCTGTCCCCTGGTTGCGGAGGGGAGGGGACAGCCCGGGCGGGTCCCTCCTGCCCCGGGGGCTCCGGGCCGGTGGCAGATGCGAGGCAGGGCCAGCACCAGGCTGGTGGGCAGAGCGGCCGGGGCTCATTTGCACATCAAAAGCGGCTTTTGGCTCCCCAAACCCGGCCCTGCGAGCGCGAGGTGGCTCCGTCCAATTCCCCGTCCTAGGCAGCGCCGCGGAGGAGGGGCTGGGGCTGGGCTCGGGTTCGGGGCTGGGGCTGGGTTCGGGTTCGGGGCTGGGGCTGGGGCTGGGCTCGGGTTCGGGTTCGGGGCTGGGGCTGGGTTCGGGTTCGGGGCTGGGGCTGGGGTTGGGGCTGGGTTCGGTTTTGGGGTTGGGGCTGGATTCGGGTTTCAGTTCGGGTTTGGGTTTGGGGCTGGGTTCGGTTTTGGGGCTGGGTTCGGGTTCGGGTTTGCGTTCGGTTTTGGGGCTGGGTTCGGGGTTGGGGTTGGGTTCGGGTTTGGGGCTGGGTTCGGGTTCGGGTTCGGGACTGGCTCTGCCCGGCACACAGCCAGACACGCGTGCGGTGCCACGGGCGCGTTTAAAGGAGATGCAGATCGGCTTTTCTCATTTGCATGCGCTCATTAGCCCAACGACCGCGCTGCTCCTGCGGCAGCTGGAGCGGGGCTGGAGCACAGCAGGGACCCTGCGGCCCGGGGGATGCTCCGCCTGGGCTCGTTCTCCCTTTTGCCCCCCAAAAACCAGCCTGGCTGCCTCAGCCCCTGGTCGTGCTGAGCCTGTCCCCGAGGGAGCTCTGAATGATTTTCCCCTGGGATTATCCGGCCTTGCTGCTCCTTCCTGCTCTGTCTCCTGCAGGAGCAGGGTCCCAGCTGTCCTGGGGCTCTCCCCTGCCAGGTTTGTGCCAGGCTGGCACAGCTCAGCTGCAGCTTCAGGAGGAGTTTGCTGGAAAAGGGGCAGGACTATCACCTGCCTTTCAGGAGAAGCAGTCCAGGGCCCTCAGGGCTGGGATTTTGGGTCTCCAGGGATGAGGTTTTGGCTTCTCTGGGCGTTCCTAAGAATTCACTGGAGGCTGTTTGTGGCCTCAGGGTGCTGCTGTCCCTCCTGGCCCTGGCCTCGCTCCTCCCGGTGCTGCTGAGCTGGGCTGTGACCTCCGAGGGACAGGGACATCCCCGGGCAGAACTGGGAGCTCAGAGCTCTCCTTGCTGCTCCTTTGGCTGCATTCCTGGCAGGGAAGGGCTGGGAAGGGCTGGGCTGCACCCCCAGCCAGGTTGGGGTGGCTGTGACAGGAGGGACCCTCAGGGCACAGAGCCCTCACGGGGATTTCCTGTCCTTTCCCTCCCCAGCAGTACCGAAATAAACTAAAAATAAATCAAGTCTAAAAATTAATTTCCCTCACTCCTGGGGCAGCGGGAGCACAGCCAAACTTCCCTGGGAAGCAGCAGCAGGTGCCAGGTGCCTTTTTGGGGTGCTCAGATCCACCCCCTGCCCCGTGGGTGCAGCTAGAATGAGCAGCATTTCCTGAAATTGAAAACTGGAAATCAGAAATTCCTGAAATTGGAGAGTTTTCCCCATTTTTTTTTCTGCTCCCTAACCTCCCCCTTGGCCTCCCCCCACCACTGCTTTCTCGTGGAGTTGATTTGGTTTGGAGCAGAACAGCTGAAATAGTAAAAGTCTGACCTTGGGTTTGTTCCAGCAGCCACACTCCACCTCTCCCTTGGGAATTGTTTTCTCTGGATCTTCTCAGGGTCGGGACCTGCCTGCTCAGGGATGCTGGGGGTGAAATCCAGGCCCACCTTCAGGGTCTGGGGGCTCAGGCTGGGAGGATTATCCCACCCTCCCTGATCTGCCCGAGCCCAATCCCTGCTTCTCCATGCTCGGGTTATCCCAGCTGCAGAGCAGAGATAACTCCGGGCTGGAAAAAGCAGGGCCAGGTGCAGGGATGTCCCAGAGGGGAGTCTGGTGGGCTGTGATAAATTCCCAGAATCCCAGAATGATGAGGCTGGAAGAGCCCTCTGAGATCATCGAGTCCAACCTGTGCCCCAGCACCTCACCTAGACTGTAGCACCCAGTGCCATGTCCAGGCTTTTTTAAACACACCCAGAGATGGTGATTCTGCCACCTCCCTGGGAAGAGCATTCCAGTGATTTATTATTCTTTGGGTGAAAAATTTCTTCCCAATATCCAACCTATCCCTTCCCTGTGTCCTCTCTGGTGGCTCGGGCATGGAGAATCCCCACAACACCAACGAGCACCTGCAGATAGAGGCTGAGGAAGTTTTAAAAAATTTATTTATAAATAAAACCATAAAATTAACCAGTAGTTTACATCAGTCACCAGAAAGAACATCAAAAAAAACCAAAACAAAACAAAAAAAAAAAACTGCAGAAAAATAATTCTCTGTCCAGGCCGGGACCTGGAGCGACACACCTGGAATGCGACGGGCACACACAGCGCGGTTGTGCAAAGGCAGCACGGCGAGGCCTCTGGAGATCACATCACAGAGCTGGGGGGACACGGGGCCGAGGGGACACGCCTGGGGACAGGGACAGGGACCGTGCCACCGAGGCCGGCGGGAGCAGGAGCGGGGAATTGCCGCCACGGGGCGAGGTCGGGACGGGCTCTGCTCGCCGCGGGTCCGGGCGGGGCTGCGCCGATATCGGAGAGGGGGAGGCACAAAATCCCTCCCGGCCTCGCTGCCCCTGATCCTTCAGCTTTCCAAATATCCTTCGGCTGGGCATGGGGATGGGCAGGGCTGGCCCCAGGGGGCACCCGCAGGAGCCTGAGGTTGGCTTTTCCAGCGGGCCAGGGGTGAGCATCGCTTGTGCCGGTGCCAGGATGGGCTGGGCAGTGCCAGACCCGGCTGGAGAGCGCCAGGAGTGGCCAGGCAGTGCTAAGAAAGGCTGGGCAATGCCAGAACTGTCTGGGCAGTGCCAGACCCAGCTGGGCAGTGCCAGGTATGGCTGGACAGTACTAGGCTCAGCTGGACAATGCCAGGCCCAACTAGGCAGTGCCAGGACTGGCTGGGCAGTGCCAGAAAGAACTGGTTACTGCCAGAAGTGGCTGGGCAGTGCCAGACCCAGCTGGGCAGTGCCAGGACTGGCTGGGCAGTGCCAGACCCAGCTGGGCAGTGCCAGGACTGGCCGGGCAGTGCCAAGAAAGGCTGCGCAGTGCCAGGAGTGGCTGGACAGTTCCAGGACTGGATGGGCAGTACCAGGACTAGATGGGCAGTGCCAGACCCAGCTGGGCAGTGCCAGGACCAGCTGGACAGTACCAGGACTGGATGGGCAGTGCCAGACCCAGCTGGGCAGTGACAGGACTAGATGGGCAGTACCAGAGCCAGCTGGGCAGTGCCAGGACTAGATGGGCAGTACCAGAGCCAGCTGGGCAGTGCCAGGACTGGATGGGCAGTGCCAGAGCCAGCTGGGCAGTACCAGGAGTTACTGGACAGTACCAGGACTGGATGGGCAGTGCCAGACCCAGCTGGGCAGTGCCAGGAGTGGCTGGGCAGTGCCAGGCCCAGCCAGGAGAGCTGGGGCAGTGGTTTGGGGTGCTCAGGGCCGGGCACAGAAGGCACAGACTGGTTCCTGTGTGTCACCTTTCCAGGCTGCAGTGGCTCGAGGGACGCGGAATTTTGCACAGCTGGGAACCCGTGGCCGAATTTGCGGCGTTGGGATTGTGCAAGAACCCCCCCCACCCCAAGAGCCCTGGAATGGGGCAGTGGGTAAATAATTGCAGCAAAAATATCATTGCACTGGCACAGAGGGGTCCCCTGGGGCCCCCACCCCACAAACTGGGTCCTGCTGGTTCCCTCCCCAGTCAGGGGGACACGAGGGTCACCAGCAGGGCCACCTCGTTATCTGTGGAGCCACTCGCTGGTGGCAGGAGGAACTTTTTAAGAGCTGGGGTAGAAATTAAGGTGGAAGTGGTTGGTTTGGGGTGTTTAACCAGCCCCCCTTGGCCGGATCCCACGGGATCGGGGCACGGGAGGAGATAAGGCAGCTGGGGCTCCCAGGAGGGGCAGCCCCAGCGAGTGCAGGGGGCTGTGGCGTGAACACAAACCCCAGTCCCTGGTCAGACCGTGGCTGGGACATTCCTGTGAATCCTCAGATCCAGCTGCTGTCTGGCAGCCGGGAGAAGGGATGGGGTCCTTGTCCGGGGGAGCTGGGAATGACAGCAGAGGGAGAGCTGTGGGTGCTGTGGGTACAGTGCAGGGGGGCTGTGCTCGGACTGAATGGGGAGTTCAGGGTGATCTCAGGGTGATCTCAGGGTGATTTCAGGGTCATCTCAGGGTGATCTCAGCGTGATCTCAGCGTGATCTCAGCGTGATTTCGGAGAGTTGGGCCATACTGGGTGGGGTGGGAGCAGGTGGGGACCTTCCTGAGGCCCTCATGGGCTGGCAGGGGTGGATGTGGCAGTGGCAGGAGGTGGCTCTGTGCTCCCATGGTGCCAAAGGAGGGTGAGGAGGAGTGGGAGCTTTCTCCAGGGAGCTGGGGCTGATTCCTGCCACCATCAGCAGGCAGGACTGTGCTGGGCCATCCCCGGAGCTGGGCACACATTGGGGCTGATTCCTGCCATGGGCAGTGGGCAGGACAGTGCTGTGCCATCCCCGCAGCTGCCATCCCTGGAGCTGTGCCATCCCCGGAGCAGGGCCAGGCCAGGTTGCCCAAGCCTGGAGCAGAGCATCCCCTGGGTGCTGGGCACAGATGGCAGAGAATTCCCTGGAGTCCTGATCCCTGCCCGGGGGCAGAGGGGGCAGTGCCGGGGGAGCTGCGGGCACATCACCATTGGCACGAGTGGCTTGGTCACCTCTGGAACACGACGGGTGGCGGAGGGATTGGGGGACACGGCTCAGCTCGGCTGCACGGGGGCGGGGAGAGCGGCTCGGGAGGGGACAGCTCCCCTCGTGGCTCAGATCTCGGTGGCGATGATGTCCTCGTAGGGGACGTCGGCGCCGGGGATCTCCAGCTCGATGGGCTCCTTGCCGTCCTCGCCCGCCGCCAGCTGCTGCAGCATCTTCTCCAGGCTCTGGTTCCTCTTGTACATGTGCAGGTAGCTCTGCTGCAGCTGCTTCTGGTAGTGGATCACCTTCTCCTTCTCCTCCTTCCACGTCTGCCGCTCGTGCTGGAAGCTGCAGCTCATCTGCTCGTTGTTGTCGCGTTCCGCCTTCAGCTCCGCCCGCAGCCTCTCCAGCTGCCCCTGCAGGGCCTGGGCATCGTCCCCGCCCAGCCGGGGCCCCTGGCGGGCCTCGCTGAGCTGCTCCCGCAGCGCGGCCAGCTGGGAGCGCAGCTCCAGGATCTCCTGCTCCAGCAGGTTCACCTTCTCCCGCAGCAGCTCCGACTCGTTCTTCTTGCGCTGCAGCTCGTTCTCGCACACCTCCAGCTCCATGGCCTTGGTGCGCAGCGACACCTCCAGCTCCTGGCTCTTCATCTCCAGCCCCTCCATCTTCAGCCTCACCTCCTTCAGCTGCGCCTTCAGGCTCAGGATCTCCGTGGTCTTGGTGGTGAGCTCGGTCTGCGACTCCTTCAGCTGCTGCTTCAGCAGCGAGATCTCCCCGGATTTCTGGCACACCTGGGGGGGAACACCTGAGTTAGGGCTGGACCACGGGGAAAGGCCGGGGTACCCCGTGTGTGCTGCTCTGGGGCACGAACTAAAATGACACACGCACGCTGGAACCTCCAAGGTAGAAAGAAGGGCAGTTTAATTTCTGACTCCAACATTTATAGACTCTCAAAAGTGACAGTGGATTGGAGGGTGACAGTGCCACCTCTCCAATGACACTGGAGAAACCAACAGTCTACTCAGTTTCTCTTCCTCTAGAAAAGAATGTAAAACAATAATTATTTACAGAAAGGTGCGTGAGAAAGTTCGTGACAAGAATGTAAATATCAGAAGGCTTAGAAGAACTTAGAAGAACGGGGTACCCCGTGTGAGCCGGGCACAGCTGGGGTGCAGCACGTGGAGACCCCGAATTTAACTTTCTTACCGTTATTTTTTAGAATCATAATTTAATTACAATTATTATTTATAATTAATGCTACATTAACTTATCTTGCATCTTATTGCAATATCATTGCATATTATTTAATTTGCAAATAATATTGCATATTATTTAATGTGGTATTCGTTATAAATATTAATGTTATGTAGTAAATATTAATATTATATAATAATTTATAATTAATACACCTCTTCCCCAACGTTGAAATTTCCAGCAGATTAGCAATGTTTGCTTGGCAATACCAAGGAATGAGTAAATTAAGCTTAAGCAGAGAGTGGAAGGTTTTACTGCTCCCTAACAAACAGCCGTGGCAAGCCCAAGGAGTTCCTATTTCCTTGTGGCAAGGCAGTTTTACAGCTCCTGTGGGGCAGAAAAACCCAAGCTGGAGGCCGGGAACGCCGAGTTATTTCAATGTCTGTGGGGTTTGTGCTGTGCTTGTTCCCTTGGGTGAGGGGAAGGGTTCAGGGGGACAGTGAGAGCCTCAGTCCCATTCCCCGGGGGACAGCCTGGGGCTCTGCTGGGATTTCACATCCATTTCCTACAGCCTGGGATGGGATGAGAAGGGCTGGGGGGGTTTGGAGCTCTCGCCCTCCACGTCCCCCTTGCTCCTTGATCTCCCCTTTTGCCTCTCACCTCCCACTGCGTCTCCTCCAGCGCCGGGGCAAAGCTGGTCTTCTCCTTCTCGTAGGACCTCAGCTTGGTCTCCAGCAGGTTCTGCTCCTTCATGAGTTTCTCCAGCTCCTCCCGCAGCTGCTGCTTCTCCTGCTGCAGCTGGAACACCTGCAGGTGCAGCACCTGCTGCGTCCGCTGCGTTTTCTGCGAGGTTTGCTTGAGTTTGCTGTTGCATTTCTGCTTCAGCCCCTCCAGCTCCTCCTTGCAGCGCCGCTGCTTCTCCTCGTAGGCCTGGCAGGAGCTGATTTCCTTCTCCTCGAAGCTCGACTGCAGCTCCTGCAGCTCCCCCTCCCTCTCCAGCAGCTTCTGCTCCAGCTCCTGGATGGTGGATTCATCCGTGGCGATGGGCGAGCGCACGCAGGCGCTCTTCTCGGCGGCGGCGCGGTGCTGGGGGGCCTTGCCGGGGTTGAGGATCTTGTTGCCTCCATCAGAGAAGGACATGGCCTTGAGGCTCATCATGTTGCTGTCCTGGATGATGGCACACTGCAGGATGTTGTGGGCAGAGCCCCCGAAGCGGCTGATGGGGCCCATGGGGGTGACCAGGGGCTCCAGCTGGTAGCTGCTGCTGGTGCTGTGCGTGGGCAGGCTGGACATGGAGTTGCGGCCGGAGTCGGACAGGCCCCCCGAGCACGGCAGCGGCCGCAGCTCCTGCTCCTTGCCCTTCTCCGGGGGGTGCAGCTGCTGGGCCAGGGGCCCCCCGCTCTCGGGGGACGAGTGCAGGATGGCCCCGGAGCGCGGCAGCACCGGCTTGAAGGCCGTGGGACGAGGCAGCGGCTTCTCCCCGCCCTGCCGGGGACAGCAGAGCCCGTCAGCACCGAGCCAGCCCCGCGTGTGTCCTCCCGCCCCTTCTGCCCCCCGGGACAGTCCCCCCAGGGCTCGGGGGTGCTCAAGGGGAAGCTGCTGGCTAAAACTGCTGGGTTTGGAAATTAAAGGATCCGAATCCTTCGGGCCTTGTTGCCGATCCAAACTCCCAAAAACTGCAGTGGCAGAGTGCCCCCAGCTGCCCCTGCTCTCCCTGAGCTTCCTCAGCGACCACAACCGACACAACCCCGTGGTGGCACCTGCAGGCGCTTTGGGGACAGTGGGACATCCCCCCCCGCTCCCAGGGCCGCTTTTCCCCACTCACCACTTCCAGCTGGCTGGGGAAGGGCATCAGCTTCTGCGGCGTGGGCGTCCCGAAGTCCAGCCCGCTGGTCCCGGCGGGCACGCCCAGCTCCCCGCCGCCCAGCGCGGTGTAGTCCGGCCGCTGCGAGCCGGGCGCCTTCTGGCTGACCTTGATGTAAAAGAAATCCTCATTCTTACTGCTCTTGGAGCCGGACTTGTGGCCGGAGTCCTGCGAGAAGCCGAAGCGGAGCAGCCCGTCCGAGTAGCGGTTGAGCTTTTTCAGGTGCGAGGACTTGCGGAGCTTGTACTGGGAGGCGCGGCAGTGCTTGCTGTGGAAGCTGTGGCCGGAGATGAGGCTGCTGACGCTGCCCATGCTGCTCCCGGCGCCGCCAGATCATAGCAGAGCCCGCGGTGCGGCCGGGAGCGCCGAGCCTGGGGACACGGGGACACGGCGTGAGCCGGGAGAGGCCACCCGGGGGTGGCAGAGCTCCCCGCTTTGGCGGTTGAGCGTTAAAAACAGGTTAGAAAGTGTTGTAAAATAGTTGATAGACTGTTAAGCACGTACTGTTAGTTTGGTTATTATATTGTAAAAGGGGTTAAAAGGTGTCAGAACCCAGGACATCCCTCTGGCTGCCCTGGAGGACTCGAGACCCTGGCAGGGGGCTCAGAGACCTTGGCACGGAGTCAGAACCACCTGTGCCTTGGATTTTAGCCCATGGAAACAATGACCAACTTTGTGTGAAGAGTTACAAGCCACAGGAGTTTGAGTAGAATGACAGTGAATTTGTCACAGGGTGAAAAAGTA
>JAYDZK010000080.1:2787084-2797715 GCA_034509185.1 Euphonia xanthogaster
GAGCTGGAGAGGGACTGGGGACAAGGGATGGAGGGACAGGAGCCAGGGAATGGCTCCCACTGCCAGAGGGCAGGGATGGATGTGAGATTGGGCAGGAATTCCTGGCTGTGAGGGTGGGGAGGGGCTGGGCTGGAATTCCCAGAGGATCTGGGGCTTCCCCTAGATCCCTGGAAGTGCCCAGGGATTTATGTTTGGAAGTGGATGGGATTTATGGTCTCTTCCCACCCAAACCACTCTGGAATTCCACAATTCCATGATTCTCCCTGAGCTGCTGACATCCAGGCTGCCACTTCTCCTCCCCAAATCCCATTTTTCCAGGCACTGGGAACAGCTCCCGGGCACTGCTCCTGCTCCCAGATTTCGTGGGCAGCCGCGATTTCCCAGCTTTTCCCACGCGGCAGCAGGTGGTGCCAGGGAGGATCAAGGATAAACAGGGATAAACACGGACACAGGAGCCTCAGGAATTCGCTGGGAGCCGGGAGCTCCAGCCTGCAGGCTCTGCTTGGGAATATCACCAAACCCAGCATTTAAACCTGGCCTATCCCATCCAGAAATAAATCCCAATACCCAAAGCCAGCATTTAAACCTTTCATATCCCATCCAGAATTGAACCCAGCACCAAACTCAGATTAAAACCTTTCCTATCCCATCCAGAAACAAATCCAGCATGAAACCCAGCATTTAAACCTGTCCTAACCCATCCAAAATAAACCCCAATAACCAAACCCAGCATTTAAACCTGTCCTAACCCGTCCAAAATAAACCCCAATAACCAAACCCAGCATTTAAACCTGTCCTAACCCATCCAAAATAAACCCCAATAACCAAACCCAGCATTTAAACCTTTCCTATCCCATCCAGAATTAAACCCAGCACCAATCCCAGCATTTAAACCTTTCCTATCCCATCCAGAATTAAATCCAGCACCAAATCCAGCATTTAAACCTTTCCTATTCCATCCAGAATTAAACCCAGCACCAAGCTCAGATTAAAACCCTTCTTGTCTTATCTTGTCTTGCACCATTCTTGTCTTACCCATTACAAAATTAAACCCAGCATCAAACTCAGCATTTAAACCTTTCCTATCCCATCCAGAATTAAACCCAGTACCAATCCCAGCATTTAAACCTTTCCTATCCCATCCAGAATTAAACCCAGTACCAAAAGCAGTATTTAAACCTTTCCTAACCCTGCCCCACCCCTCCAAAATGCAGCTCAGGAGCCAAACCTGATACTGAAATTTAGATTACCCCGACTCCCATCTCCAATTATTTTTAATTCCGTTTCCATTTGTGCTACCGGAGACTTTCTCCTTTTGTTGGGAATTAATTTGCTCTAATTTAGGGAAGCGTTTTTGATTGCTTTTGATTAAGTTTAACAAGCAGGGAGGGGAAAAAAAAAGAAAAGCTGCAGCTTTAGACATCAAAGCAAACAAATCCTTGGGCTGGGCTTAATTAATAACGGTTGGCACTCCCCGAACAGGGAATTTATCCATTATGGAACAAGAAATTCTGTGTTGGAATCATTAATCCACACGAAAACATGGCCTGGGCAAATCCACGGATTTCTGGGAGGCGAAGGCGGGTGTTGGTTTAAAATCTGGGATTTGGGGTGACGCTCAGGAATTCAAAAAATGGGAATTTTCCATTGGAGAGGAGAAAAGCCATGCGTGGTTCCCACTGGAAGGACAACAATTCCCAGTTTTTCCTCTTCCCTGTGATATCCATGGATCCTCTTTTAACCCCCAAAGTAGGGCAGGACAGAATTCCAGGCTCAATCCTGCTCCAGCCAGGAGTGGGAAGCAAAAATCCCAAAAATCCTGGTGCTTCTATGCCTTTTGGGAAAACCTCCCATAACCCAGGCTGGGACCCATTCTGAGATGGATCCTAAATCAGGAATTGGATCCTAAAATGGGAATTGGATCCTAAAATAGGAAATGGATCTTAAACCAGGAATTGGATCCTAAAATGGGAATTGGATCCTAAAATAGGAATTGGATCCTAAACCAGGAATTGGATCCCAAAATGGGAATTGGATCCTAAAATAGGAAATAGATCCTAAACCAGGAATTGGATCCTAAAATGGGAAATAGATACTAAACCAGGAATTGGATCCTAAAATGGGAAATGGATCCTAAATCAGGAATTGGATCCTAAAATGGGAATTGGATCCCAAAATGGGAAATGGATCCTAAAATGGGAATTGGATCCTAAACCAGGAATTGGATCCTAACCCATCTTCTCCCAGGATAAGGCATGGACCGCTCTGGAAGCTGCTCCTCTTAATTACCCTAAGTAGAGGAGAAGCTGCCCCAAACTCTGCTTTTCCATCATTCCCAAGGAAATCTGTGGATTGATCCCTTTTCCATTGGATTTTTTGGATGGAGAGAGTGGGAAACGAGCATCCCTCTGTTCTTTCCCTTGATTTCTCTCCCTCACCAGTTCAGCAGATGGAAAATCCCTTTCTAACATTCCAAGGAATCCCGAAAATCCCTTCCAAACATTCCAAGGAATCCCAGCACCACAGCCAGGCCTTCCGAAAGATTTATTCCCAGTTTTCCACCTGGGACAGGGTGTGGGAAAGGGAAACCATGGATCTCTTCAGGTCTGGGAGCTGAGCATGATTTGGGGAGGCAGCTGGGATAATTTGGGATAAATCCCGGGAAATCCGAGGCTGTGGGATGTGGATGGAATTTTTTATTCCATGCAAGGAATTTTTGGTTCTTTTTCATTCAGGGAATTGGAGGGGAGAGAGAACAAGGGGGAAAAGTCGGGAGAGAGGGAATGGGAAGAGCGGAAGAGGGAGAGGGGGAAGGAAAGGAGGGGGAAGGAAAAGGCGACGAACAAACAAACAAAAAAAAATTCCCAAATCCACCCGAGCGAAGGCTCCAAAACAAATTAAGGTTGCCACGGCAACCGGGGGTGTGTGGGCAGCTCCCAACGCACGGAATTAAAACCGGCGTCATGTTCAGAGCTTAATTAAACCCCGGCCCAGAGCTGCCTCCCCGGGACACCGGGAATTCGGGAATTCGGGATATCGGGACACCTCCGCTCTGCCGCGCCGGGAATGCGGCTGGGAATGCATCCCAAATCCCCGGGATGAGCGCCGGGCTTGATTCCCAAATACTCCGAGTTGCGGTCGGCGCTCGACCCCCGCCCCCATCAAGGCACGGGAAGGGGTTGGGAGCGGATCCAGAGGGGGGAAATTCCAAGTTTCCCCCCCCTTCCCGCTTCCTATCCACTTGATTTTCTCCAGGAGTGACCGCGCGAGGTCATCCAGAGGACCCCGGGGCCGCGGGGCTGGCGGAGACAGCGGAGCCCTTGTTCCTCCCGGGGCTCCTCGGGGATCATCCAGGGGCTGGAGCATCCTCTGGAAAATGCTGCCTTTATGCCTCGAGCTCTGGGAATGGGGCTGGGAGAATTCCTGGAGCTGGGGGATCCAACCCCATTGGATCATCCCCGAGAAAAAGAGGGAGCAGGACGCCGTGACCAGTTCAGCGCCAGCCTGGGGGGAAATGGGAGCACTGGGAAGGAATTTTCCGTGCTGCCCCAGGGAAATTGGGATGCTTTTGGGTTTGATTCCAGCGGGATCCATCAGGTTTTCCATGCACGGGTTAGCAATCCGTGCTGGAGCCACCTGTGACTTCCCAGCTCCTGCCTTAATCCTCCTTGACATCCTGGCTGCTGCTGCTTCCATAATGAATATCCAGACAGGGAATTAGGGCCGGGATTCATTTCACCCACCGAGCCTAATTAACGGATGCAAAGATGCAGCGCTGGAGCAGGAGGCAGGGATAATTCCCGAATAATTCTGGAATAATTCAGGAGGACACGGAAAAGGCTCCTCGCAGGCCTTGCCCCGGCCACGGCAGCAAAACCTCCCCCTGCAGAGGTTTGGGAGAGCTTTTCCTGGTTTTCCAGCCCTTTAAAAGGCACCCAAATCCAAGGAATTGGAAGGCAGGGGCTTGGAGCGCCCTGGGATCGTGGGAGGTGTCCCTGCCCCTGGCAGGGGTGGGATGAGAGGAGCTTCAAGGTCTCCCCCAAGCCGGAGCATTCCATGATTCTGTGAATTCCTCTCCTGGAAAAGGCTGCCGGTTGTGCCCCAACTCCCACTGCGGGGTAACGTCCCAGCTGGCAGGGAATTACTGCTGGCACATCCCAGGATTTGCTGTCTTTAACCCCCTGTAAATCCCGGGAGCTTTTCCTCATTTTCATGGATTTCTTCCCAAGGCCAGAGGTTAAACAGGAGAGCTTCCATGGCTGTCATTTATCCTGCTTTGGATTTTTTTTTTCCCCCAAGGAGCCTCCAGACAGGCATTTTACTGGAATTTACTGGGATTGAAACCTCCTCCACTGGAAGGTTTGCTCTCTCCTGCGAAGTTTTTGGGAGAAACATGGAATCCTGGAATGCTTTAGGTTGGAAGGGACTTAAGGGATCAGCCAGTTCCAGCTCCAACACCTCCCACTCTCCCAGATTATCCCAACCTGGCCTTGGGTGCTTCCAGGGATCCAGGGGCAGCCACAGCTCCTCTGGGAATTCCATCCCAGCCCCTCCCCACCCTCCCAACCAGGAATTCCTTCCCAATATCCCATCCAGTCCTGCCCTCTGGCAGTGGGAAGCCATTCCCTGTGTCCTGTCCCTCCATCCCTTTTCCAGCTCTCCTGGATCCCCTGGATGAAAACCCAGCAACGTCCCCCCTCCAATCCCAAACAGCTGCAAATCCTCCCAACCCTCTCCCACATTTTCACCCCTTTTCCTTGGATTTTCAGGAGAGAAACCCCAGAACACCAAGACAGCCCCAATACAGCAATGAATGAATCCCAATTTTCCAGAAAATTCTTTCCCCCTCAGGTTTGAGGCTCCCTCCTGACGCCTTTCCAGATTTCTCCTCCAAAGATCCGCTATTTTTAAAAGCCTCCCTAAAACCCTTTCCCATCTATTTTTTTCTTCCCTGCTCCCACTGCTTGGCATTTCCTCCGAGGAGCATGGGGACTTTTTAACTGCTCCAGAAACCTGGATGCAAAAAAAAGAAAAACCCTCTTGGAATATTTCCTTTGGAAGGGCCCAGCTGGGATTTACAGCCCCTGGCACAGAGAGAGGAAATAAAAACACCTGGAGAGGCAAAAATTCCTTAGGGAGGCAAAAATTCCCATCACGAAATCTGGACATGGCCGGGAGGAAAAAGCTTGGGAATTCATGTGGAATATTCCAGGAAATGCTTTGCTATCCAAAGAGGTTAAATGGCTTTTTATTCCCCTTGGAATCGCTGGTCCAAGAAATGGCTGGGAATGGGAGATTCCAGCTGGGAAATAGCAGGAGTTCCTCATGGAATTATCCATTGGGATTCGAGGATTTGTAGGAGAGACACAAAATATTCCTTTAAACTCCTCCAAAATTCCAAAGTATCCCACAAAAACCTCATTTCCCAGCAATTCCTCCTTGGAGCAAACCCCGCAACATTCCCACCCCAGCTGATCCATCCTAAAAAGCCCCCAAATGCTCTTTTTTTCCCCAAACCCAACATTCCAAGGACAGGAGGGCAATGCCAAGCTGGAATTCTGGAGCATTAACTGGGATTTATCCTCTGCTTTATCCCAGGAAAGAAAAGCTCTCCCAGGAAAAGCTTGAGTGGATTTTTTCCCATTATTATTTTATGCCACATCCCCCAGAAAAAAAAAAAAAAAAAAAAAATTGTTTTTTCAGCACTTTCTCCTATCGGGAAAGTAATTGAGTCCAAATGAAGAGGGAATTATCTCCAGAGTTAATTATCCATCCTGGCAGCCGGGGTTTTACATCCCAGCATTTTCCACTTCCACACAAAGCACGGGAATTCTCCTCTCCTGTAATTAATGTGCTGGGAATGTGGTGGAGGAAGCACCAGGGTTTTGGGGGGAATTGGGGAGATTTTGGGAATCTGAACGAGGTTGGGATGGGAATGACTCCAAACACAGGCACAGAGCGGTGCTGGAATTGCCATTCCTGGAGGGAATGTTGGAATCACCATTCCTGGAGGGAATATCTGAGCAAAACTCTTTCCCACTGCTGGAATCACCATTCCCAGAGGGAATCCTGGATCGAGACCCCATTCCCGGTGCTGGAACTGCCATTCCCAGAGGGAGTACTGGAGTCACCATTCCTGGTGGGAATCCTGGAGCAAATCCTCTTCCTGGAGGGCATCCTGGAGCAAATCCCCATACCAGTGCTGGAATTCCTGGAGGAATTCTTGGAGAAAGCCCCTGCTCCCAGTGCTGGAATCGCCATTCCTGGAGGGAATCCTGGATCAAGACCCCATTCCCAGTGCTGGAATTGCCATTCCTAGATGGAATACTGGGAACACCATTCCTGGAGAGAATCGTGGAGCAAATCCCCATTCCCAGCACTTCCCAGCAACCCCAGGATCTCCACAGATCACAATTCCTGGGCAGGGAATACTGGGAATGCCCAGTGTTGCTGGATGGGGATGCTTCCCTGACCTTTCCAAGCAGTTCTTACTTCTTCTGGAAAATCCTGGAGCATGCCCAGCTTTTCCAGGGAAACGCCCCAGCTCCAGGAAGAAATCCCTGCTGGATTTTCCAGCCTCTTTCCCAAGGAAACCTGGCAGCACTCAGGGCTCCCAGCCCAAACTGAGAACACCCAGATTTGGGAATCAGCCCCACGAGAGATCCCAAATTTTGCTGTGGAGCTCCCAAATCCCTTTCTTTGGCTGCCCCACACCCGGCTCCAGCTCAGAGCTGCCCCATCCCGAAAAAAAGCAGCCCGGGATTGTGGCAGGAATTCCAGGAGAGACAGGATTTGTTTATGTTTCCTGTGCCAGCTCCCACATCCCCCCGTTGGATTTTCCATGCTGGAAAAGGGAATGTTCATCCCTCCCTCCCCTCTCCATCAGCTCCAGCTCCCAGCAAACAGCTCTGGGATCCTTCCATCCCATTTTCCACATCCCTGGAACGTCCAAGGCCTGCTTGGGGCAAGCTGGGATAATGGGAATTGTCCCAGTCCATGGCAGAGGCTGGAATGAGATGATTTTAAACTCCATTCCAGTCTGGAATTCTGTGATTCCACAATTTTACCGTCCCCAGGCTCCCAAGATTCCCTAAATCCCTTTTTCCATGGGCACAGCTGGATAGGAATTGACATTTCCGCTCTCCAAATAAAAATCCATTGCACCAAATAAAAGTCCCAAATAAATAAAAAACTCCAGCCCCTCACTCTTCCTGTGCCCCAAATCCCAACATTTTCAGCACTGCCAGGTTGTCTTGGGAGAAAAAATTTCCAAACCCCATCAAGGGAGGGACTGGAATTTGAAACCTGAAATTCTTGCACATAAAAATTCCCAAAATAGCACCAGAAAATGGGAATGTGGCAGCTCCTTGGGATTTTTTTCCTGTTTGTTGTCTCCTGCAGGAAAAAAAGGCTGGGAATTGCTGATTTCCAACCCAAATCTTGGCATTCCTGCAGCTGAAGGGATCCCCATTTTCCACCCTGCCCCAGATATGGGGATTTTTATGGAATCCTGGATTTTAGGGCTGTTTCATTCCTTGGTTTGTTCTCCTTGGTTTATTTTGGTTTTTCTTTTTTTCCATTATAGACATCGTTAAAAAAAATAAATTTTCCAAGAATACATTTGGAAGTTCTTGCGGGAATCAGAGGAATTAAAAAAAATTTAAAAAAAAAATTAAAAAGAGGGAAAATAAAGGAAAAATGGGAATTAAAAAGCCACAGCATGGGTAGGGTTATGTATATGGGAACATCCATATGCTATATGTATATAGGAAATAAAATGGAGAGGGAAATTAGGGAATTCTGACCCCGGATGGGTCAAATTCCACTCCCAACCCAAACTCCAAATAAAAAAAAAATTTAAAAAGAAAAAATGGGAAACCTCTTCCCCTGGAATGATTGAACACATCAGCACAACCGCACACATTTCACACCAGTTTCTTTTCTCTTCCATTCGGAAACTCTCCGAGGAAAAATCCCAACCAAAATCCCCCAAAAACCAACGGGAAGAGCTGCGGAGTCTCCTCCAGGTGGCTCCCGTTGGGACCTTCATCCTCCAGGATGTTCCCATGTGGAATCCTCGTTGTCCCTGTGGCCACCCCAGTGCAAAGAATCCTGAAATTCACCTTTCCCAAAGCCTTTCTCCGACTTTTTCCCCCTCCCTGGCGCCACTGGCAGCTCCAGACCCCTATTCCAGTCCCATTCCAGGCAGTTTTCCCAGGAGCTGCTCCGGAAAACCAACCCAGAAAAGACCAAATAAAAGAACCCCCAAAAAAACGGGAAAAATGAAAAGTAGGAAGAAAACCACCAAAGTTTCCCAGCGTGGTGAAGGATCCTCCTGCCTCTCCAGAGCTCGGCATTCCCGGGATTTGGGAGCGTTCCAGTCTCCGGCACGAGCGCGGCAGCGGTGGGCGCTGGTGGCACTGGTGGCACTGGTCCAAGCGTCCCCGTCCCACCAGCCGCTCCTTCCCGCCCCTCTATAGCCCCAGCGCCGGGATCAGGATGGGAATGAGGAGCAGGATCCGGCTCTCCCGCTGCCGGCTGCTTCCCGCCTTGGGATCCATGAAAGTCTTCTGATCCGGCATCACATCCGTGGTCAGCTGGGCCTGGCAAGGAGGGACGGGAGTGGGGTTTTAGGGAAAAGCATCCCAAAGCTGGGAAACACCTCCAGGATGGCATTCCCAAGCTGTTTGCTTTGGGAAAGATTCCCAACCCCAGGATCCCGCAAGTACCTGGGAGTAGCACAAGCTCTGCTCCTTGGATTTGTTGGGCTTCAGGCCCTGTTCCTGGCAGGAGAAATTGGGAATGGTTAGGGGAGGAATGTGCCCCTGGAGCTGGTTTGGGATCCTGAATTTCCCTGAGGGAATCAGCTTGGAGCGGGTGATGGAGCACAGGGAGATTTTGGAACAACTCATCCCATCTCCACAGGGAGCCCAGGGTCTTCTGTGGATCCTGCCTCACTGCCACTGTGATCCTGCCAGGAATCCTGCCTGGAATCCTGTCTGGAATGCTGGGATACCCCACCAGTCCCCATCCTACTCCTCTGCATTCCTGGGACATTCCCAGCCATTCCCCAGTCCCATTTTTCTCCCATTCCTGGGACATCCCCAGCCATTCCCCAGTCCCATTTTTCCCCCATTCCTGGAGCATCCCCAGCCACTCTGCAATCCCATTTCCCTCCTACTCCTTTTCCACCCATGGAACAAAACATGGACGCCAAGCCCAGTGCTCAGCAAGACAACACGGATTTTCCAGATTTCCCAAAAAAACATGGAATTCCAGCTCCCAAACGAGGAGAAGTTGGGCTCAGGGAGCCCCCTTGGCAGGTGAGGGGTGAGACAGGCGGGGAATCCCATTTCCCTCCCCAAACAGTGCCCGGATCCTTCCAGCCCCCGGGTGAGTCCGAGCGGGACATTTTCCCATCCCACACCCCCACCAGTGCTCCCAGTTTGCGGCAGGGACTGGGCCACACCTGGAGGGAGGTGCAGGTGCTGAGGACGCTCGTGTCGTAGGCGGTGTTGCTGTCGTTGACATCTTCCGGCAGCTCCGGGCTCTTCTCCACCTTCGGCAGCACCGTCACGGCGGGATTGGGATTTTTGGGAGCCAGGTTCACGTCGGTGCCATTCCCAAAAGCCTGGATGGCGTTTCCTGGCAGCAGGAGAGATTTAGGAAGGATGGGAATGCTAGAACAAGGTAAAAGGGGCGGGGCGGGGAAGTGCCTTACGGAGACAGGGATTTTCCGTGAAATCCCGCAGGAATTTCTCGCACTCCTCCTCCATATTCCCGCTGCCCTTGCAGGAGCACCAGGGCGAGATGGTGATGCTGGTGGTGCTGGCGTCCACGTAGTTGGGGGTGATGTCAAAGCCTGGCGAGGAGGAGGGAACGGGGATGAAATCCCAGCGGGAAAAGTCATTCCCGATCCCAACTCCCGGCACTCACCGATGAGCCCCGCGTAGGAGCCCAGGCATGCCTGGAAGTTGTCGCCAGGACAGCTGGTCAGGGACTGGAAGGTGGCCTGGCAGTTGGTGTGGAAATCGGCCAGCCGGGATCTGCAGAGGAGGAAAAGTGGGAAAACAACGGGATTTCAGCGCTGGTTCCATCCCAGAGTGACTCCGCAGCCAGCAGGAATTTTTGAGCGGAATAAAAGTGCCCCATTCCCAACATCCCCACACAAGCTGTGAAATTCCAGGGCAATTCAGGTTCTCCAGCTGAGTTATCCAAGTGCTCCCAAGAGGAGACAGGATCCTGGGAATGGCCATGCTCATCCCCGCCTCAGATCCCAATGAACAGCAAAAACACAAGAGGAATGTCCTCGGGAAGGGATGGAATTGGGGTGGTTTGAGGGGCTGCTCCGTGATGGGGATGGGAGGATGGGGAAGGAGGAAGAGCTTGGGATGAAGCAGGAATTCCAGGGAAAATCAGGATTCTGCAGTTCTGCCATGGTGCGTGAGGCAAGGAGGAAACTTTCTCCCTCTCCTTCTTCCTGGAAATAAAACTCCCCCACCAGGAGCGTTGTTTCCATGTTTATTTTCCTTCCTTGTGACTCAGCCCATGGAAAACTCCCCACAGAGTGGAGAGGCTCCATCCCACTCCCATTCCCAGGGCAGATCCTCAACTCCTGGAAGGGAATTTTC
>JAYDZK010000080.1:2797815-2808556 GCA_034509185.1 Euphonia xanthogaster
TTGCACAAAGCCCAGAAAAGCTTTTCCAGCATTTTATTTTCTGGGGACGCTCCATCCTCCCTGCAGCCAGACCTCAGCTCCAGGGTGGGAATGGCAGAAATCCAAAACTGCAGGAGAGGAATAAAACTTTCCGACAGCATTTCCCTCTCTTCCCAAATCCGAGGCGAAGGGACGTCAATTCCCTGCAGGAAGTGCGGCGAGTTCAGCGCGGAGCGCCAGGAAAATTTGTCACCGCTGCTCCCCGGGGCTCCACTCCCGGCCCGGAGCATCCTCTGAGGCAAATGTTATTCCTTTCATAATCCATGAGGATGCAGCTGGGAAATCCTTCAGGAATATCCAAGCCAGATGTCACTCTTCCCCTTGGACACGGCGACTTTGGAAGCCGCTAGATGGGATTCACTGCCAGGAATAAAAACTCGGCCTGGGCCCGGCGGGTTTTGGCTTTCAAGGGCTCCAAAGGAATGAAAAAAAAAGGGAAAGGAGAAGGAGCCAAGTCCATCTTAGCGGGAACAAGGAGGAATCGGTGCCAAATCGCTGCTGGCAGCTGGAGGAGGCAGGTGGGGATGGCTTGGAAAAGTTGGGAAGAGCTGGGCTGGCTCTGGATGAGGGATGGAGGAGGATTTTCCTAAGAGTTGCCACCCTCCCCGCAAAAAAACCCAAAGGAGTGGAAGAAAAGGGATTAAAAAAATTAATTCTGGATACACACTCAGATCTGCCATCCCAAACCCGCTCCAAGGGCCGGATTCCCAATTAGGGGCTTCCAAACTGCTCCTCTTGGATTCCTGCAGGAAAAGTGCCAGGAAAAGCAGCCCCAGGATCCCAGGGTTGAACAGGCCCTGCTCCCAAATCCAGGCACTTCCCAAGGACCTGGATTCCCTTAAATATCATAGATTTAAGGGTTTTTTTAATTCCATACCTTTAATTCCCAGTGCATAAATCCCAGATTTCAGGGATTCTGTGCACCTGTGCATTTATCCCACGTGCTCAAATCCCAAATTTAAAGGACACCTCTGTGCATTCCTACACAAACACCTGGTGCCAATATCCCAAATTTAGGGGACATTTTGTACCTGTACTTCTATCCCAGGTGCATAAATCCCAAATTTAGGGGATTTTTATTCCTGTCCTCCCAACCCCAGTGCACATATCCCAAATTTAGGGGACTTCAAGCAACCCTACAGAGCCCACCTGCCTCCAGCTCCCCTCCCATTCCCTGTTTTTCTGCAGGAATTCAGCACCACCAAAACCCCACAGGCTCTGACATTAAAATGTACCAAACACGGAGGTTTTGGGATGGGTTTGGGGTTTTTTGAGTGATTTTTTTTAAAGCGCTTAATTGAGCGTTAAATACTCCCATCCCCCCCAGCCGCGGTGATAACTCAGCACACATCCAACCCAACAGCATCCTGCTCCTGAATATTTCATGGAAAAGACACCGGGATTCCTCCAGAGGTGGATTTTTTTTTCCACGGGAAATTTATGGGGACTGAGGGAATTTAAAAAACAAAAAAAGCTGGGAGAAATCTGCTCCCCCTCTCCTGCCCAGCTGGGATGTTCAGGAAGCTGTGACAACACGGAAAAAACTCGTCGAGACACAAAAATCCTGCTGGGCATCGCCCTCCCAACATTCCCGTCCTGCTGGAGAGGGATTCTTTTGAAGCTGGGAGATGCTGAGATTAAAAAAAAATTCCCTTCAAACGCTCCCAGGTAAATTCAAAGAGTCCCAGGGAGGGGGAGCAGCTGAAGGAAAGAGGGAAGCTGGAATAAAAGTTGGCTTTTGTGGATGACCCGCTGCCAAATCGAGCGAGGAGTTCACAGGGGAGGGAGGAAAAGATCAGTGGATGGATTTGTTTTATCCAGGAGAAGTTGTCTGGGGAGAGGAGTCACCTGCTCTGGGCTGAGCCGCGGGAGGCTGGAGGGAAAAAAGGGAATTTTTTTGTTGTAGTTCTGAGGCTCTCGGCCTCAATTCCAGAGGAATTTCTGCATGGAAAGGGGGTCAGGCTTGGGAAGGGGCTGCCCGTGGGGGGGTTTGGGGTCTCCATCACTGGAGGTGTCCAGGGAACCCCTGGAGGTGTCCAGGGAACCCCTGGAGATGCCCAAGCATGACCTGAGATGCCCAAAGAACCCCTTGAGATATCCAGGGGTGACCTGGAGGTGCCCAGGAACCCTTGGAGGTGCCCAAGGAACCCTTGGAGGTGCCCAGGAACCCTTAGAGGTGCCCAGGAACCCTTGGAGGTGCCCAAGGAACCCTTGGAGGTGCCCAAGGAACCCCTGGAGGTGACAGTCAGAGCTCTGTGCTGGGGACAAAGTGGGGGCCAAAGGGTGGACTCTGATCCTGGAGGACTTTTGCAGCCTCTGGAATTCCTTGCTCGGGCCTATGGACACGGCAGGAAAAACACAAACCCACAACAAACCAAGGGAAAAACTCCCAAAGCAGAGGAAACCCAGCAAGAGGGAAAATAATTAGGGCCGAACCTCAAAGTCGGCAGTTACTAATTAACAGTTTCGTTCTCCACGTGCATTTCAGGCCGCCACATTTTGATCCAGCGCTGAGATCAGTGACTCAAAGGCCTTTTTTGGGTGGATTTTTTTTTATCCTCGAGCCCTGCAGCTCCCCAGGAAGGGGAGGACGGAGCGCGGGCACCGTTTGATTTTAATTGCGGGCCCGTTCTGTCCCATTGAGCCGCTAACTGAGCCCAACAGGAGATTGTGTTTACACAAGCAAAGCCCGGCTCAAGACAGACTCGCTGTCACATTAAGTCAATACTTGGGAAGCCTCTCGAGTTAATTATTCAGCGAGAATTGACTGATTCTCGTGCTAAGAGCCCGGCGAGCC
Source organism: Euphonia xanthogaster (assembly GCA_034509185.1). Taxonomy (NCBI): domain Eukaryota; kingdom Metazoa; phylum Chordata; class Aves; order Passeriformes; family Fringillidae; genus Euphonia; species Euphonia xanthogaster. The sequence continues at coordinate 2,800,652 of JAYDZK010000080.1, forward strand.
CGCGGGGAGCCGAGCCCTCCCCCAGCCGCCTCCTCATGCGGGGGAACCCCCCAGGTTCTGCCCCTCTGCTTGGAAATCCACCAGATTTGGGGATTTTCACTGATTTCCCCAGATTTCTCCAAGCTTTCCCAGGTCCTATTAAATCCAGGAGAAATTTTTCCCTTCTCCTCTTCTTCCTCAGCCGCCTCCACAAGTGAGGGACCCCCCCCCCCGGTGCTGCCCCTCCACTTCCCAAATCCACATGACTTGGGGATTTTCACTGATTCTCCAATTCCCAAACCGGGTTTGGAGGCTCCTCCACATCCTATCCCTCAGAACCCAAGCTCTCCCAGCTCCCATTAAATCCAGGAGAAATTTTTCCCTGTTCCTTCTTCCTCCCCTGCTCCTTCTCTTCTCCTCCCCCAACCTCCTCCACACATGGAGGACCCCCTCAGTGCTGCCCCTCTGCTTCCCAAATCCACCAGATTTAGGGATTTTCACTGATTCCTCAATCCCAAACCGGGTTTGGAGACTCCTCCACTCCCCTCAGAACCCGAGCTCTCCCAGCTCCCATTAAATCCAGGAGAAATTTTTCCCCGTTCCTTCTTCATTCCCTGCTCCTTCTTCTCTTCTTCTTCCCCAGCTCCTTCTTCTCTTCTTCTTCCCCAGCCGCCTCCTCATGTGAGGGACCCTCCAAGTGCTGTCCCTCCACTTCAAAATCCACCAAATTTGGGGATTTTCACAAACTGGGTTTGGATACTCCTCCCCTCCCTTCCAAACCTGAGCTCTCCCAGCTCCCATTAAATCTTGGAGCAATTTTTCCCTGCTCCTTCTTCTTCCCAGACAGGCTCTCATTACAGGGAGTAATGAGGAGTTGAGCTGCTGTTTATCAAGGGAGCATCCATTACGGGCGGCGTTTGTCTGCGCCGAACAGCGGCCGCGCCCGGAGCCGCGTTCCCTTCCCGTGTTCGGTGCTCCATCAATCCCCACCAGCCTGCATCCCCTCCCTCCTTCCCCAGCCGAAGCTCCAGCCCCAAAATGCTTGATGCAAAAATATCCCAAGAGGGGGAGCATCCCTGACCCGCCCCCAGATTTAAAACCAGAGATAAAAATCTGGGAAATGACCCAACTTTGGATGCTCCAACCCCAACCAAAATTCAACTTTGGATGCTCCAACCCCAATCAAAATCAAACTTTGGATGCTCCAACCCCAATCATAATCCAACTTTGGATGCTCCAACCCCAATCAAAATCCGACTTTGGATGCTCCAACCCCAATCAAAATCCAACTTTGGATGCTCCAACCCCAATCAAAATCCTTGACAAACAAACCTCCTGGAAGAGGGAGCATCCCTGACCCCCCTGGATTCAAACACAACAGAGATAAAAATCCAGGAAATGACCCAATATCCCCACTTTGGAGGCTTCACCCCCAACCAAAGTCCTGTTCACACCAATATCCCAGGAGGAAGAGCATCCCTGAGACCCCTTGGCTCAAACACACCAAAAAGTGGGATAAAAAAATCTGGGAAATGACCCAATATCTCCACTTTGGATGCTGAGGAGCTCCAGCCCAATCTTGGCCTAAATCTCTTCACACAAATATCCCGAGAGAGGGAGCATCCCTGACCGCCTTGGATTTAAACACAACAAAAACTGGGATAAAAATCTGGGAAATGACCCAGCATCCCCACTTCGGATGCTGAGGAGCTCCAGCCCAACCCCAATCAAAATCCTTGACAGACAAACCTCCTGGAAGAGGGAGCATCCCTGACCCCCTTGGATTTAAACACAACAAAAACAGAGATAAAAATCTGGGAAATGACCCAGCATCCCCACTTTGGATGCTGAGGAGCTCCAACCAGTGGAGGCTGGGAATTTCTCCGGCACCGGCACCACTGGAGCGTGTAAGAGCAGATTATTTGTGCTCCCGACTTGCTGATGCAAGATGAAAAATCCAGCGAGCTGCAGCTGCTGAAATCAGCTCTTTTCTCCCCTTCCCTTCCCTTTCTCCTTCGCTGAGGTTTGTGCTTTGCCAAAGGTTTTTGTATTCCGGGAGCTAAAACCTGTCCCTTGCAATCAGCCACAAAAACTCCGGGACTTTGTCAGGGCCCTGTGAGCAGGGAAAGATGGGGGAAAGATGATGGGAAAAGATGATGGGAAAAGATGATGGGAAAAGATGAGGGGGAAAAGATGGAGGGGGGGGAAAAAGGTGGGGGGGAAAAAGGTGGGGGAAGCTTCCTGAGCTGGGAAAAGCTTCCCAAGCTGCACAAATCACAGCTCAGTTGCTCCCAGAGTCCTGGGGCAGCTCCCATGGGATTTGAGGCTGCGTCAAGGCCGGCCGTTGGAATGGATTTATGTGGAGCGAAAAATCCGGGATTTTAGCCCAGGATAAACCAGATCCTGCACTCCAAAGAGCCTGTCCCCTCACCCAGATCTGAGCCCTTGAGGAGACACCAGGAGGGACATCCCAGACTCTCTGTGTCTTCAGAAGGATGGCAGGGAAGGGTTAAACCCCTCCTGCACCCAGAATATTCCACATGCAGAGCCATTCCCGGCAGGATGGAGCAGCTGGTGGCTTCCCTGTGACCTTTGTGACCGAAGGAACAAGGCTGGTGTCCAACCCCAGCAGTCCCACACAGCTGGAAAACAGCACAGAGAGGCAGGAAAAGCACTGGCAGGGCTGTTTTCCATGCTGGAATATTCATTTTCCCTCTCCTCCAATTATTCTGCTTTTTTTTCAGTGTGGAATTCTTGCCCTACAGGAGCAGCAGCCCCTGGATCGATCTCCATGCAGGAAAAATCCCTCTGGAAAATCCTATCCCGCCAGAGAGGGTTTTCCCTCATTAGGCTTTGAGCCAGGAGGGTTAATTAATTACCCTGGCAGGTTAATTACTCTGGCAGGAGAATTATCTCATCTCCTGTCACCTCCAGCTCTGGGAGCACTTGGGATCTGCTCTGGCTCCAGAGACTCGCCAGGCCCCAGTCGGATCAGGATGAGCATCGGGCTGGGACGTCGGATCGAGAAACTCATGGAAAATGGGAAATCCCATGGCACTGCCTTGTCCTCCAGGATCAGGAGGAGTTTTGGGTAGGCAAACTCATGGATAATGGGAAATCCCACAGCCCTACCTTGTTCCCCAGGATGAGGGAACAGAAGGTTTCGTGTCCCATCATTCCCAGCTGGAGATGCCAGACGGGAGAGGATGGGATGGGATTTTCTCCTGAAAACCCAGATCCAAGGAATGCATCCATGCCCCCTCCCAAGAAAAAAATCCCTGAGGTTCCAGCAAAACTCTACAGCAAAACCAACACAAATAAATCCCAGATCTGGGCATTTTCCAGAGCAAGAGCCCCCATCCCGGCTCTCCTATGCTTCTCCCAAAAAACCACATTTCCACCTTGGACCGAACAAACCCTCCCAGCAGATGCCCCCCTTCCCCCTTTCCCACTTTCCCTCCTTGTGTGGGGATTTCATTCCATGCAGGAATTGAAGCTCGTGGCCTCTGCAGCCCCCCTGGCTCTCCCAGCCCCGTTATTCCTCTCGCAGCGCGGATCCGTCGGCAGCATCCGCCTCGGAGCACGCTGATGGAGAGGAGCTGCCATTCCCGGGTATCTTTTATTCATGGCCACCAGCTCCTTGGATTACTTTTTGATAAAAAGCCACATTCCCACATTTCAAACATCTCCGCTCGCAGCCCGAGGAAGACCCGGAGCTCGCATTTATTTCCCTGCTGAGCGCCGGGAAGCTCCATCACCTTGACGGGAGAAGATCCCGCTCCTGGCGGGAGCCGGGCCCGTCGGGAAGCGGATCCGGCTCCCGAGGGGGACAGGAGGGGTCGAGCCCGGTGACAAACGGGTGTCAGAAGGAGCAGGAGCATCGGTGCCCAGCTCTGCGCTGCCAAGGGGGAGACAGCGGGAATTCGGCAGCTGGGGAAGGTTTGGGAGGACGCAGTTCCATCCCTGGGATCTGTCCCCGGATGTCCCCAGGGCATTGTCCCAGTGGCACTTCCAGAGCCAAAGACGGGGAAAAACAGAGCCTGGGAGGTGACATTGATACTGGGGGGTGACACTGATGCCAGAGGGGGGGCACCGATGCTGGGAGGTTGGCACTGATGCCGAGAGAGTGACACCAATGCCAGGGCAGTGACACCGATATTGGAGAGTGGCACCAGTGCCAGGAAGGTGACATGGATGCTGGGATGATGCCAGGAGAAAACCCCAGAGTGCCCAGGTGACACCAGTGCCAGGAAGGTGACATTGATGCTGGGATGATGCCAGGAGAAACCCCCAGAGTGCCCAGGTGACACCAGTGGCAGGGAGGTGACATTGAAGCCACGGGTTGACAGTGATGCCAGGAAGGGGACACCAATGCTAGGGCAGTGACACCGATACTGGGGGATGGCACTGATGCCAGGAGGGTGGCACCAATGCTGGGAGGGTGACATCGATGCCAGGACCATGCCAGGAGAAGCTCCCAGAGTGCCCAGGTGACACCAGTGCCAGGGGGTGACACTGATGCCCAGGGGGTGACTCTTATTTTGGGAGGTGGCACCAATACTGGGGCGGGTGACACCAAGGCTGGGGGTGTGGCACCAGTGCCAAGGGGAGGTGACACCAGCACCTGCGCCATGGGACAAGCCCACAGAATGCCTGGGTGACACCAATGCCAGGGAGGTGACACTGATGGCTGGGGGCTGACACCAATGCCAGGAGGGTGACACCAACACCTGACCCGTGGGCTGTGGGAGGAGCCACAGAATGTCTGGGTGACACCAATGCCAGCAGGGTGACACTGATGACCGGGCAGTGACACCAATGCTAGGGAGGTGACACTGATGACCAGGGCAATGACACCAATGCCAGGAGGGGGACACTGATGGCTGGGTGGTGACACCAATGCCAGGGAGGTGACACTGATGGCTGGGGGCTGACACTGGTGATTGGGAAGGTGCCACTAGTGCTAGGGAGGTGACACTGATGCCAAGGGGTGACACCGATGCCAGGAAGATGACACTGACGGCCAGGGCAATGACACCAATGCCGGGAGCGTGACACCAATGCCAACAGGGTGACACTGATGGCTGGGGGCTGACACTGATGACCGGGAAGGTGACACCGATGCCAGGAAGTGACACTGATGACCAGGCAATGACGCCAACCCCAGGGAGGTGACACTGATGACCAGGAAGGTGACACCAATGCCAGGGGCTGACACTGATGACCAGGCAATGATGCCAATGCCAGGGAGGTGACACTGATGGCCAGGAGGTGACACCAATGCCAGGGAGGTGACACTGATGACCGGGCAATGCCGCCAACCCCAGGGAGGTGACACAACACCTGACCCACGCCACAGGACCCCTGCGGCGCGCCCTTTACCTGCACAGGTGATCCGCCCGGCAGGCGCCGCGCAGGTCCAGGCAGTTGGGCTTGTCCTTGTCCTCGTAGGAGCAGGAGGGGACGATGGTCTGGCGGCGGCGCTCGGCGCACGCCGGGTCCTTGCAGGAGCAGAAGAGCAGGCGGAAGGTGAACTCGCCGGGCACGCGGTCGAAGAACTGGCGCAGGGCCTTGTGGCACTTGCGGCGGCTGCAGGGCTCGGTGGCCGACAGCTCCCGGCTGCAGGTGGAGATGTAGCCCGAGCGCAGGCGCTTGCAGTTGTCGTTGAGGTTGCAGGCCTTGGCCGCGTCCAGGCAGTGGTTGCTCTTGGAGGTGGTGGCCGGGTCCATTCCTGCCCAGGGAAGGAGGTATTTGGGGTCAGGAAGGTGGGGAGGGACGGATGGGGAGGTGGTTGTAAAGCTGGGGAGGTGGCGTCAAAGGTGGAGTGTGGGAAGATGGGACCGAGGTGGGGGAATTGGCCTTGACCCCAGGAGATGCCTTCAAAAACAGCCTTAAACTGGGACTGGGAGATGCCCTCAAAAACAGCCTTAAACTGGGACTGGGAGATGCCTTCAAAAACAGCCTTAAACTGGGACTGGGAGATGCCCTCAAAGGTGGGGAGATGTCCTCAAACCTGGGGTGGGAAGAAGTCCTGAAACCTGTGAATAAACCATCAAACCTGGGATGGGAAACACCTTTGACCCTGGGATGAGGAGAATTCCTCAAAACTGGGGAGATGTCCTAAAACCTGGGGTGAAAAAATGCCGTTGAGATGGGATGGGGAGAAACCTTCAAAGTGGGAGATATGGCCTCAAAACTGGGGCAGGGAAAAGCCCTCAAACCCGGGGAGATGGCCTCAGAACCCGGGGAGATGCCCTCAAACCCGGGGAGATGCCCTCAAAAGCAGGATGGGGAAACGCCCTCAAACCCGGGGAAGATGTGACAGGTGTCATTGTCACCCCTGTGGCATCGGTGTCACCTCCCAGCATCTCCAGCACAGCCCATCCCTGGACTGACCCCATCCCATTCCAGGCACAATCTGTAGGATCAACACCCCCCAAACTGAGGCCCTCTGGGCAGAATCCAGGCCATGAATTTGCAACATTTCTTTCCTTTTGTCAATTCTTCAAAGAATAGTTATTAATTATTAATTAATTAATAATTATTCAACTCCAAAAGTGGAATAATCAACCCAACTCCACTGTGGCCCCCACAGCCTCTCCTGGGGCTCCCCAAAAGTGGGGCAGCTCCAGACAGGGATGAAAGGGACAAGAGGATCAATCTTGTATCCATCTGGGAACCCCATCCCTAATCCATCCTGGGGATCCCATCCCGAATCCATCCTGGGGATCCCATCCCGAATCCATCCTGGGGATCCCATCCTGAATCCATCCTAGGAATCCCATCCAGAATCCGTCCTGAGAATACCATCCAGAATTCATCCTAGGAATCCCATCCCATGTCCATCCTGGTAATGCCACCCTGGATCCATCCCGAGAATCCCATCCAAGGAATCCCATCCCGCATCCATCCTGGGAATCCCAACCTGTATCCATGCTAGGAATGCCATCCCAAATCCATCCTGAGAGTCCCATCCTGGGAATCCCATCTGTCAGGAGAAGACGGACGAGGCCAAGCCCCAGCCTGGGAACAAACGCTGAATTTTCCTTTTTTTTTTTTGTTGGGAATGATGGATTACCCTCCACAGCCCAGGTGCTGCTTCTGAAGGCTCCTCATCCCTCATTCCCTCCCCTCCACATCCCGGCCAAATCCATGGATTCTCCTCCACTGCCTCCCAGCTTCTGCTGCAAGGGAAGGCTCCTAATTGGCCTAATTGGAGGGTGCTGCTAATTAGCAAACATCAAATCCCAGGTGACCCCCAGCCACCCCTGAAGGGGGACAGGTTGTCTTTTGTCCCGTTGTCCCCAAGCTGAGAGCCACCAGCACCTCCCTGCCGGGGATTCCGAGGATTCAGGGATCCTGGGGGATTCAGGGATCCTGGGGGATTCAGGGATCCCAGTTAAAAGGCAAAGCCCCTTCCCGGTGCCATCCCGACCTCCTGCTGCCCTTGGAGGACATTTGGAGCTTTTTGGGGCTCGGTGCCACCCCGTGCTGTGACAACCAAGAGCTTCCCCTGTCCCCTTCACCCAGGGCCAGCCCACCCAGGCTGTGCTGCCAGGAGATCCCAAATCCAGGGGGGAAAAGGTGTTTGGGAAGAGCCCTGGATGTGCCAGAGGTGCCATTCCAGAGCGGGACACCCCTGGAGAGGTTTGAGGCTTCACCTCTGCCCTGGCAGCCAAACCTGGGTTGGGCAGAGGATGGACACAGCTCGAGGGGGAAAAGGGGATTGGAGAGGTGGGGAAAAGGGGATTTAGGTGGGAAAAAGGGGATTGGAGAGGTGGGAAAGGGGGATTGAAGAGATGGGGAAAAAGGGGATTCAAGAGGTGGGGAAAGGGGATTCAAGAGGTGGGGAAAAGGGGATTGAAGAGGTGGGGAAAAGGGGGATTTAGGTGGGGAAAAAGAGGATTCAGGTGGGGAAAAAGGGAA
>JAYDZK010000080.1:2830512-2843679 GCA_034509185.1 Euphonia xanthogaster
GAAACCCTTGGGATTGGCCTAAAAACCTTTGGGATTGTCCAGAATCCTTGGGATTGTCCTAAAAATCCTTGGGATTGCCCCAGAAACCCTTGGGATTGGCCTAAAAACCTTTGGGATTGTCCAGAATCCTTGGGATTGTCCTAAAAATCCTTGGGATTGGCCCAAAAAATTATTGGGATTGGCCTAAAAATCCTTGGGATTGGCCCAAAAAATCCTTGGGATTGCCCTAAAAATCCTTGGGATAGTCCAGAATCCTTGGGATTGGCCCAAAAAATCCTTGGGATTGTCCTAAAAATCTTTGGGATTGTCCCAAAAAATTCTTGGGATTGTCCTAAAAATCCTTGGGATTGGCCCGAAAAATCTTTGGGATTGTCCTAAAAATCTTTGGGATTGTCCCAAAAATCCTTGGGATTGTCCCAAAATCCCTCGGGATTTGACTCAGTGACCTCAGAGGGCTTTTCCAACCCACAGAATTCCCAGACTTTTGGACCTGATGGAGCAAACAAAGGAGCTTTGAGGGTGGGAATTTCACCCTTTTTCCAGGTCTATTCCAGGATTAAATCCAACCCTTTTTCCAGGGTTATTCCAGGGCTAAATCCAGCCCTTTCCCAGTTTTATTCCAGGATTAAATCCAACCCTTTTTCCAGGGTTATTCTAGGATTAAATCCAACCCTTTCCCAGTTTTATTCCAGGATTAAATCCAACCCTTCCCAGGTCTATTCCAGGATTAAATCCAACCGTTTCCCAGGGCTAAATCTAATCCTTTCCCAGGTTTATTCCAGGGCTCAGAATTAGGATTTAAATAGGCTAGGATTTAAATCCAACCCTTTTCCAAGTGTGTTCCAGAGCTAAATCCAACCCTTTCCCAGGGCTAAATCCAACCCTTTCCAGGGGCTAAATCCAGCCTTTTCCAGGCTTATTCCAGAGCTAAATCCAACCCTTTCCAGGGGCTAAATCCAACCCTTTCCCAGGGCTAAATCCAACCCTTTCCAGGGGCTAAATCCAGCCTTTTCCAGGCTTATTTCAGAGCTAAATCCACCCCTTTCCCAGCATCTTAAATTCCCAAATAAATCCCCAACATTTCTCTCTTATTCCTGACATTTCTTTCTACTTCCCCCACTCAAACCAAGCTCCCCGAAGCTCCTTTTCCTTGGAGCCATTCCCACAGGGCTGGATTTTGCCTGCAGCTCCCTCTTTTCCCTGTTTTTCAGGGAATTATGTGCTGAACTACCTGGCCACGAGGCCGAAGCTGGCGACGTTCGTGACGCAGGCGCTGATCCAGCTCTACGCCAGGATCACCAAGCTGGGCTGGTTCGACTGCCAGAAGGACGAGTACGTCTTCAGGAACGTCATCAACGACGTCACCCGCTTCCTGCAGGTCAGATTCCCTCCTCAGAATTCCCAGGATTCGCCAAAATCCACCAAAGAGGAGTTTGGAGATGGCCTGAAGGAGTTGGGGCTCTTCCATGTCCATGGTTTTCAGGAGGGGCTTCCGAGGCTGAAGAGCTCCTTATAAACTAGGGATTTGTTCCTGGGAGCAGGGAATTGTTCCTGGGTGCTCCCAGCTTTGCTCCAGGTCCTTGCAGGTCGGATTCCCTCCTCAGAATTCCCAGGATTCACCAAAATCTGGGAGTTTGCAGGTGGCGTGAAGGAGTTGGGGCTTTTCCATACTGGTGGTTTTCAACAGGTGAAAACAGTTCCTTAAAAGTCAGGGATTTGTTTCTGGGAGCAGGGGATTGTTCTTGGGTGCTCCCAGCTTTGCTCCAGGTCCTTGCAGCTCAGATTCCCTCCTCAGAATTCCCAGGATTTGCCCAAATCCAGGTGTTTTGGAGATGGTGTGAAGGAGTTTGGGCTTTTCCATGTTGGTGATTTTCAGTCAAGGCTTCCGAGGGTGAGGAGCTCCTTAAAAATTTGGAGGAGCAGGGAATCATTCCTGAATGCTGACAGCTCTGCACCAGGTTTCTGCAGGTTAGATTCCCTCCTCAGAATTCCCAGGATTTGCCCAGATCCAGGAGTTTGCAGGTGGCATTGAAGAGTCTGGGTTCTTCCCTAGCGGTGTTTCCAGCAGGGGTTTCTGAGGGTGAAGAGTTCCTTAAAAGTCAGGGATTTGTTCCTGGGTGCTCCCAGCTTTGCTCCAGGTCCTTGCAGCTCAGATTCCCTCCTCAGAATTCCCAGGATTCACCAAAATCCACCAAAAAGGAGTTTGGAGATGGCCTGAAGGAGTTGGGGCTTTTCCATGTTGGTGGTTTTCAGGAGGGGCTTCCGAGGCTGAAGAAGCTCCTTATAAACCAGGGATTTGTTCCTGGGAGCAGGGAATTGTTCCTGGATGCTCCCAGCTTTACTCCAGGTTCCTACAGGTCAGATTCTCTCCTCAGAATTCCCAGGATTCACCAAAATCTGGGAGTTTGCAGGTGGTGTGAAGGAGTTGTGGCTTTTCCATGTTGGTGGTTTCCAGCAGGGGCTTCCGAGGGTGAAGAGCTCCTTAAAAGTTCAGGGAGCAGGGAATTGTTTCAGGGAGCAGGGATTTGTTTCAGGGAGCAGGGAATTGTTCCTGGATGCTCCAACCTTTAGGGTCCATCTTTTCTGCTCCATGGATGGGTAGAAAATCAATGAATATTTTCTTTGTTTTTCCTTTCCTATCCATGGGAATCACATTTCATCTTTAGCTCCTTCAAAATTCAGGGAGCAGGGAATCGTTTCCAGGAGCAGGGATTTCTTTCTGGATGCTTCAGCTTTCAGGATCCATCTTTTCCAACCCCATGGATATTCCTGATATTTCTTTCAACTTCCTGCATTCATTGACTCTGCTCAACCTCCCAAAATCTCCCTTCTTTTTTTCTTTTTCTTTTTTTTTTAATAAGGATTAAGCTTTTCTAGCCAATAATTTTTCCAAGAAAAAAAACACAAAAAAAGGGAATTTTTTTTCCCCAAAAAAAAGCTGTGCCTTTGCCTCCCCAGGACAGTGTAGAGCACTGCATCATAGGAGTGACAATCCTGTCCCAACTAACGAATGAAATTAATCAAGTAAGTGCTACAGCCTTCCTCAGTGAAGTAAGTGTCCAATTTTCTCATTCATATTGTTGTGTCCTGCCTTTTCCTGGGTTTTTATTTGGGAATTTCGCTGTCTGGGAGGTGTTTCAGGGGGAATTTCTGTGGTTGTTGTTGTTGTTGTTTTTCACTCCCTCTTTGTGGTGAGATGCTGAGAGCTCCTGTCTGGAGGGATTGTTTTGTTTCATTGGCATCTTCCATCTTTTCCCATGTTATGGTGTGGTTTTCTGGGATGAGAAGGGAAAAAAGCCAAGAAAAAGGAATTATTGCGTGAGGATGTGTGAAAACTCTCTGGTGTCAGCCCCTCGTATTTACCAGGGAGAAAAAACCAAAATTATCTAATTGCCCCCATTTTTAAACAAAGCCTTTCATCCAAGATAAAACTCTGAATGAATTTCTGGGATAAAATTCCCAGAAATCCTGCAGGATTCCCTGAGCCACGTCCCTTTCCCAGCCCCTGAGGCCCGGCCAGGCCCAATCCTGGCCCAGCTTTTCCAGAGGGTTTAAAATCCTTCCAGGCTGTGCTCTGGAATTCCTCTGGAAACTGGAATAAGCACCTTTACCTGCTGCTTTCCCAATTTCTGTGGGTTTTTCCATGGTTTTTCCATGGATTTCCCTCAGGCTGGCAGATTGTGCTGCAGTCCTGAGGGTCACAAGGAATGGAAAGGTCTCTGATTTTCCTAAGAAAATACAGGTGGAAAAAAACTTTTTTTTTTTCTTATTAAGTAACTAACTTCAGATTTCCCTGGGATGTTGCTTAATCCAGAGAAATCCTGGAGGGATTAGATTGGTGTCAGGACTGGAAATTCATTGGTTTAATCCAGATTTACGGATTTAAGCCAAGTTCTCTGGTTTAAGCTCAGTTTAGTGATTTAAGCTGAATTCACCATTTAAACCCAATTCACTGTGGTGGTGAAGAAGGAAATCCCATTTTCCCAAGGCCAAAAAAAAAAGGGGATTTTCCCATCCCCACAAATGGCTTGAAATGGGAATTAAATCATGTTTATTTTCCTGAAGTCCCAATAGTCGGAGCTGAGGAATAATTTGGATATTAAAGCACCTGAAAAATTTAGGATCTGTTGGGGCTTTTCCTTCTACAATATAAAGGATGGGAATTTTGGGGTCCTCCATGGAATGGTTGGGAAAATTCAGGTCTGAAATCCAACATTGGAGCTGTCCTGGTTCCTCAAATACTGGAGGAGAGGTTTGGAAATTGAAATTTAATTTTATCATAAATTTCAATTTCATTTGTTATTTCAGTTTTTAATTGAGAACTCAACTGTATTTATATAATTTTAATTCATTGTTTATTTAATTTCGTTTAAGTAGTAAAATAGAAACATTTCAAAGTGGATATTTATTCAGGAATTCTACATCCCTCTGGGATAACCTGGTGCCCATCCCAGGCCGGTGGGATTTGGCTGGGATTGATCACAAAAATGGGAATTTTTCCTCATTTTCCCCCTTTTTATGGGAAAAAAAAAAAATCTGAGTTTTGCTGGAGCTCTGGGCTCCAGTGGCAGATCCAGGACTGGAATTTATCCCAGAAAACAGCAAAATCCAACCTGGATGGCTCCTTTCAGTTCCCTTTTCCACCTGGAATTTTGATTCCCGCTGTTTATTCTTTTCTGCCCAGCAGCTCCCAGAGGGATTGAACCCTTTCAGAGCTAGGAATTCCCATTCCTAAAATCCCAAATAAATCCCATTTTTTGCTGCCGATTTTGGCAAAGATTGAGGGAATAAATTGGGAATAAACTCAGCCCAGCTGCATCAATACAACGCCAGGAATGTGGATTTTTCCATGGAGAAGCTGGGGAATTGCATCCCGCTGGTTCTGGGGAGGGAAACCTGGATTTCCTGGGATTCCTGCTGCTTTTCCTGCTGTGAGCCCAGGAGCTCTGAGCCCGGCTTCTCTCCCCGGCAGGCAGACACCACCCAGCCCCTGACCAAGCACAGGAAAATCGCCTCTTCCTTCCGCGATTCCTCTTTATTTGATATTTTCACCCTGTCCTGCAGTTTACTGAAACAGGTAAGGAAAGTTTGGGAAGCTTTTTTTGGGAAGTGGAATGTTGGGGTGAAATTCCTTCCCGTGTCCTAAAAGATTCCGGTTTTGGGTTGTTCTTCAAGGAAAAAATGGATTAATTAAGGAAGTTTTTCTTTCTGAAGAAATTGATGTTAATAAACAGGTTTTATTTAAATGATAAATATGTAATAGACTTTATTTAAATAAGAAATATTAAATAGATTTTAATTAAATGATAAATAGAAAATAGAGAACTCAAACTCTTCTCTACAATTCCAGCTGCAAATAAATCCCTGGATCCTGAGCCTGGGGTTAAAGTTCCCTGGCTTAAAGCATCAGGAAAGAAAGGAGAATTTGGGTTTCCATTTTAAATATCTTGGACAAATAAATCCTTGTCCCACTTTTATCCCAGTTTAATCATTGCCTTGGGAGGGGGAGCGCAGGATTCCTGTCAGACAGAAAAGGGGTTTGTGTTTAACATCCTTGACAATTCCCTGATCTCCTGGATCCCTCAAGTCCTCATCCCTGTGTAGTTCAGGAGCAACATGGGAATGCTGCCTGTTATCCCCGTTCTGGAAAAATTCTGGGATTTTATTCATGCTGGAATATATTTATTTGATTTCTTTGTATTTCTTTTATTTCTGCCTCACTGCCTATACCAACACACCTGTTGCTTGTTCCATTAATCCCTCAAATAAAATCTTGCCTAAATTCAGCCACACAGATTATTTTTTTTTTTCCCCTGTTTCCCTGCCTTAATTCCACATTTTCCACAGGCTTCTGGGAAGAACCTGAACCTGAACGATGAGAGCCAGCACGGGCTGCTGATGCAGCTGCTCAAGCTCACCCACAACTGCCTGAACTTCGATTTCATCGGCACCTCCACGGACGAGTCCTCGGATGATCTTTGCACTGTGCAGATCCCAACCAGTTGGAGATCAGGTGATCCCACAGCATCCCACCTGGAAAATGCTCCCACCTTTGGTTTTTCAGAAATAAACCCCAGCCTTGCAAAGCCAGAGGTTAAACTCAGCCCTAAACCCACCTGATTCGTTTCTGGGGGATTTTATGTTGCTTTAAAACCCCTTTTCCCTTCCAGTCTTTCACCTCTCATTCCAAAAACCAGGAAAAATGGATTTAAAAAAAAAAAAAGGGAATAATTTGGCACCTTTTTCCCACATGCTGCTGTTCCCAGCAAGCATTTGACAGGCACAGATTGTGTTCTTAAAATACCTTCCTGTCATTTTCTCCCAGTTCCAAGCGCCAGTGGGTGACTCAATTTCTAGGAAAGGCATTTGCCTTAAAAATACAAAATCCTGGGAGAATTTTTCTTGGGATTGTGGTGCTTTGGTGTGACATATCCATGTGCCATGGGTGGTAAAATAAGGATTAGACCTGTGGGAAGCTGTAAATGGAGGTAAAATCCTCTTTTCTCTTACAGCATTCTTGGATTCTTCAACCCTTCAGTTGTTTTTTGATCTTTATCATTCCATCCCTCCTTCATTTTCTCCTCTGGTAAGTCCAGGGTTTATTTTCCTTTATTTTAGGATTCCTCTGGGAGATTCCCTGGGGATTCAGCTACCCCAGGTTGTGCTGAAGTGTCCAAATGCTGCAGAGAGTTTTGAAGCATCTCCAGGGTTGGATTTTCCCTAAAAGCACTTTTTTTGCTGGAATTCCATCCTCCTTTCTCCTCACACAGCTTAAAATCTCCTGTTTGCTCATTCCCTTGAGGGGACAACTCCTGTTATTCCCAAACCAAGTCCTAAAACCACACCAGGAATAGGGGAGCAAACCTGGGAACACCCTCAGGAAAGGAATTTCTCCTTCCACCCTTCCAAACGAGGCCATGTCCTTTGGGATGAAAGAGCCAAGAGCACAGCTGGGCTAAAAGTTGGATAATTTCTTCCGGAAAAAATTAAAAGTTGATTATTTCTTCTGGAAAAATAATTTTAAAAGGCCTTTGAGGCATTTATCTGATCAATATTTCCCATAATTAAAGCTCAGTGAAAACAAGGCTAGGATGGAAGGGCCTTCAGAAGGAATTTTTCCATGGGGACACTCCACTTATTCTGGTGGAGAGTTAATGGCTAATCCTGAATTTCAAGCCTTAAATATTCAGGAGAGATTTGAGAAGTGAGAATCCTTTTTTTGAATGGAAATCTGAAATTATTCCATTGGGATCCCCATCCCTGGAGGTGTCCAGGGAAACCCTGGACGTGGCACTCAGAGCTCTGGGCTGGGTGCCAAGGTTGGGATCCAAGGTTGGATTCTGACCTTGGAGGGCTTTTCCAACCTCAGGAATTCCATAATTCTGTGATTTTTGGGATGGAGCTGATGCTTTGGGTGCTGTGATTTCTTTCTCCGCTGCAGAGACAAAGGAGTTGTTTTGTCCCTAAAGGAGCCCCAAACCTCAATCCCTGCCTGTGTCATGAGGGGGAAATTTCTTCATTTCCTTCTTTTCATCCCTGGTTTTGTGTTTATTCCCGTTTTTCTGTGTCCTGGCAGGTTTTATCCTGCTTGGTGCAGATCGCCTCCGTGCGCCGCTCCCTCTTCAACAACGCCGAGAGGGCAAAGTTCTTATCCCACCTGGTGGATGGAGTGAAACGGATACTGGAAAACCCCCAGGTGAGTATCCCGGGGGGGAATTGAGGCTTTGCGTCCTCTCCAGCACATTTCATCCCAAAAAATCCTTTTCATGGAAAAAATTTCATGGAAAAAGTCCTTTTTCATGTCCCACTTGGACACTTGGCAAAGTGCAGCGTTGTCCTCCTCTTCCCTTATCCTGCCATTCCACCACCAAGGAAGGTTCATGGTGGGTATTAGGAACAATTGCTCCATTGGAAGGGTAGTTAAGGGCTGGAAGCATCCCTGGAAATGCCCAAAAACCAGGAAATGTGGCAATTGCTGACTGGGCAGAGTGGCATTTGTTGAGAGCTTGGGCTTGTTCTCGGAGCTGTCTCTGATTCCGTGATGATCTGAGCCTCTGGCAGGGGACAGCAGAACTCCTGTAGGAACAGTTCTCCATTGGAAGGGTATTTAAGGGCTGGAAGCATCCCTGGAAATGCCCAAAAACCAGGAAATGTGGCAGTTGCTGAGCTGGTTTAATGGGCAGAGTGGGATTTGTTGGGAGCTGGAAGCATCCCTGGAAATGCCCAAAAACCAGGAAATGTGGCAATTGCTGACTGGGCAGAGTGGGATTTGTTGGGAGCTTCTTCTCAGAGCACTCTCATTCCATCCCAGCCTCTGGCGTGGGGCAGCAGAGCTTCTCCTGTGGGAACAATTTTTCCATCGGAAGGGTATTTAAGGACTGAAACCATCCCAAAACCAGGAACTGTGGCAGTTGCTGACTGGGCAGGGTGGGATTTGTTGGGAGCTTGGGTTTGTTGGTGGAGCTCTCTCTGATTCCATGATGGTCCATCCCAGCCTCTGGCAGGGGACAGCAGAGCTGCTCCTGAGTCCCCCTGCTCTTTTTGTCCCCTCAGAGTTTGTCAGACCCCAACAATTACCACGAGTTCTGCCGGCTGCTGGCCCGGTTGAAAAGCAATTACCAACTGGGAGAGCTGGTGAAGGTGGAGAACTATCCCGAGGTGATCCGGCTCATCGCCAACTTCACCGTCACCAGCCTGCAGGTACAGCCCCTCCCTGCCCTTTGGATTCCCTGGAAAACTGGGGATTTTGACAGAAATCCTGCCTGGATCCTCCTCTGAATTCCTGAATGGAATCCGTGTGGGAAGGCAGAGTTGTTGCCATGCCTCCAGAGGCTTTTCCATATCCTAGCAGGGAATAAAAAACACGTGTTAAATAAGGTTTATTTTTGGGATTCTGTCTCACTTCACTGTTGCGATGCGCTCAGGGGGATTGGGAGGAATTGGAATATCATGGACATTTCCACTGAGTTTTCCAGCTGTGTGTGCAGCTCACAGTCACAGCCCTGCACAGGAGAAGGTTTAAAAAACAGATTCCTTTGTTTGTGGAATTGGAATTCCTGGGAAGCAGCTCAGGCTGTGCAGTGTGTGGGAGCTGGGGGAGGCCTGGGATTCAGCTGCCTGTCCTGGGAATTTGGGATTATCTCCCAGTGCTTCCTGAGTGCTGGGAACAGCTCTGATCCACGTGTGCCCTGAAATTCCTGGTTCATTTGGCAGCCAGGCCAATGGAAGGTGCAGCAAGCGGAGCTTTAAACCCCTTCCAGCCCAAATTCTGTGGGAAAAACCTGAGTCAAACAGCACAAATCACAACTCTCTGCTTTGTTTTCCTTCTCTTTTCCCTCTGGAAGCACTGGGAATTTGCTCCCTGCAGCATGCCCTGAAATTCCTGGCTGATTTGGCAGCCAGGCCGGTGGAAGGTGCAGCAAGCTGAGCTTGAAACCCCTTGCAACACAAATTCTGTGGGAAAAACTTAAATCAAACAACACAAATCATAACTCCCTGCTTTGTTGTCCTTCTTTTTTTCCCTCTCGTAGCACTGGGAATTTTCTTCCAGCAGTGTGCTCTGAAATTCCTGCTTAATTTGGCAGCCAGTGGAAGGAACTGAGCATTAAACACCTTCCAGCCCAAATTCTGTGGGAAAAACTCGAGTCAAACAACACAAATTGTGACTCCTTGCTTTGTTTTCCTTCTCTTTTCCCCCTGGAAGCACTGGGAGTTTGCTCCCAACAGCGTGCACTACCTGCTGAGCCTGTGGCAGCGCCTGGCCGCGTCCGTGCCCTACGTGAAGGCCACGGAGCCGCACATGCTGGAGACCTACACGCCCGAGGTGACCAAAGCCTACATCACCTCCCGCCTGGAATCCGTGCACATCATCCTCAGGTGAGGCCGTCCCACACCTGCCAGCTGCTGCTGGTGGTCCTGGCGCTGGGAACAGTGCGGGTGTTCCCCCTGGAGAGGACCCGGCCGAGGTGGCGTGGTGGGAGCGGGCAGGGGGCGGCGTGGGCTGGGATTTCAGCTCTTTCCAACACAAATCACAACTCCCTGCTTTGTTTTCCTTCTGTTTTCCCTCTGGAAGCACTGGGAATTTACTCCCAACGGTGTGCCCTGGAATTCCTGGTTCATTTGGCAGCCAGGCCAGTGCAAGGTGCAGCTGCGCCTTTATCCCTTCCAGCCCAAATTCCGTGGGAAAAACCTGAGTCAAACAACACAAATCACAACTCCCTGCTTTGTGTTTGTCCTCTTTTTCCTCTGGAAGCACTGGAAATTTACTCCCAACAGTGTGCCCTGGAATTCCTGGTTCATTTGGCAGCCAGGCCATTAAAGATGTCCAGGGGAAGGTGTTTTAAACTCCTTCCAGCCCAAATTCTGTGGGAAAAACCTGAGTCAAACAACACAAATCACAGCTCCCTGCTTTGTTTTTGTCCTCTTTTTCCTCTGGAAGCACTGGGAATTTGCTTCCAGCAGTATGCCCTGAAATTCCTGGTTCATTTGGCAACCAGGCCATTAAAGATGTTGTCCAATGGAAGGTGCTTGAAACCTTTTCCAACCCAAATTCCATGGGGAAAACCAAACCATTCCACAAGCGTGCGAATTCCATCCCGCATCTCCAACACCCCTGGCAGTAAAACCAGGGAGCCGCTGCTCCTGAGTCTTCCCTTGTCCGTTTCCTGTGTGCTTTCTGCAGGGATGGCCTGGAGGACCCTCTGGAGGACACGGGGCTGGTGCAGCAGCAGCTGGACCAGCTGTCCACCATCGGGCGCTGCGAGTACGAGAAGACGTGCGCGCTGCTGGTGCAGCTCTTCGACCAGGCTGCCCAGTCCTACCAGGAGCTGCTGCAGAGCGCCAGCGCCAGCCCCATGGACCTGGCCGTGCAGGAAGGTCAGCCTGGACAGGGAATGGGGGCTCCTTCCCAAAGGAGCTGGCCTGGAAAATCCCTGCAGAGGGGAGGGATGGCATGGTTGCTCCTTGGGAGGGGTTCTCTATTCAGTGCTGCCCATCCCACCCCATCCCATCTCAATCCCATCCCATGGATCCCAATCCTATCATAAATCCCATCCCATGGATCCAAATCCAATCCAATGGATCCCAGTCCTATCCCAAATCCTGTGGATCCCATCCCATCAGGGCTCCAGCACCAGCCCCATGTGCAGGCTGTGCAGGAAGGTCAGCCTGGGCCTGGGGAGGGGGCTCCTTCCCAAAGGAATTGTTCTTCCAGAGAGTGTTGTTCCCGGAGAATCCCTGCCAAGGGGAGGGATTCCCAGGATTTGGGGCAGTTTAGGATATTTCCTTCCTTCCTGGTGAAGTTATGAGGGTGTTCCCCATCCCACCCCATGGATCCCATCCCATCCCAGCAATCCCATCCCTTCAATCCCATCTCTTCAATCCCATCCCTTCAATCCCATCCCAGCAATCCCATCCCTTCAATCCCATTCCATCAATCCCATCCCTTCAATCCCATCCCATCAATCCCATCCCTTCAATCCCATCCCATCCCATCCCTTCAATCCCATTCTTCAATCCCATCCCATCAATCCCATCCCTTCCATCCTATCCCATTCCATCCCATCCCTTCAATTCCATCCCTCATTTCCCTGCTCTGGCTGTGGGTGTGGATTTGCCCCTCCTCCCTGGCTGCAGATGGTGCTGTCCTGCAGCTCATTCCATATTCCAGGGGGAAAATGGATTTATTTGGGAGGAAGTGGATTTATTTGGGATTTCCTCAGCCGCAGAGTGCCAGCTGTGCGTGTCCGGGGTCGGTGCCACCTCTGTCAGTGTCCCTGCTGTCCCCAGGGCAGAATGAGGTTCCCCACTCTGGCCACTAAAACTGGGACTTTTCCAAGGGAAAAATGTATTTATTTTGGGAAAAAACTGATTTATTTTAGGGAGAAAAATGGATTTATTTTGGGCAAGATGTCCTCTAAAAGGGGAGGTGACAGTTCTGAAAATGTCCCCAGTGTGTCCCAGGAGAGGACGAGGTTCCTCACCCCACAGCCACTAAAACCGTGCCTTTGCCGAGGGAAAAAATGGATTTATTTTGGGAAAAATTGAATTTATTTGGGGTTCCTTTTGCCACGGGGTGCCAGCTGTGCGTGGCCGGGGTGGGTGGCCCCCCTGACGGTGTCCCCTGCGTGTCCCCTGCGTGTCCCCAGGGCGGCTGACGTGGCTGGTGTACATCATCGGCGCCGTCATCGGCGGCCGCGTGTCCTTCGCCAGCACGGACGAGCAGGACGCCATGGACGGCGAGCTGGTCTGCAGGTAGGGAACTCCAGGAGAAGCCAGCCAGGAATTCCAGCAAAACCCACTGGCAGATTCCAGCCAAACCCACCCGGGAATTCCAGCAGAATCCACCTGGGATATCCCAGAAAAATCCACCTGGGAATTTCAGCAAAATCCACCCGGGATATTCCATTAAATTCACCCAGGATATTCCATTAAATTCACTCAGGGTATTCTGTTAAATCCACCCGGGATATTCCATTAAATCCACCCGGGATATTCCATTAAATCCACCCAGGATATTCCATTAAATCCACCCGGGATATTCCATTAAATCCACTTGGGATATTCTAGCAGAATCCACCCGGGATAGTCCATTAAATCCACCCGGGATATTCCAGCAGAATCCACCTGGGATATTCCATTAAATCCACCCGGGATATTCCATTTAATCCACCCAGGATATTCCATTAAATCCACCTGGGATATTCCATTAAACCCTCCCAGGATATTGCAACAAATCCCGCTCCCAGAAAGCTGGGATTCCTTATTCCCCTTTTTCCAGCTCTGATTCCAGTGGGAAATCTGGCTGGAAAGGGATGGAGGGTGCTGGGTGCTGCTGCTGATTCCCAGTGGGGAATATTAGACCTGGAAATGCTGGGAATTATTGGGAATATTGGGGTGGAAACATAGGGAATTATAGGGAATATTCCCACTGGGAATAATTATTGGGGAATATTGGGCTTGGAAAGTTCAGATTTTATCATGTCATTAACTGGATTTTCGGGATTGAAATCAGTGGGAATTCAGGTTTTAATGAGGAAAAACCCCTTTTCTTCCCCCTTGTCCCCCCTTCTCCCCTTTTTCCCCTTTTCCCCCTCTCCCCTTTTTCCCTTTTCTCCCATTCTTCCTCCTCTACTTCCCCCTTTTCCTCTGCCGTTTCTTTCCCCCCTT
>JAYDZK010000080.1:2858225-2868284 GCA_034509185.1 Euphonia xanthogaster
TCTACTGTTATTTTAAATATTAATATTTAATATTAATTCCCAGGAATCAGTTGTATTCCAGCATTTAAAGTATTTTAAAATATTAATATTTAATATTAATTCCCAGGAATTAATAGTATTCCAGATTTTTAAATTATTCTTTTAAAAATATTAATATTTCATATTAATTCCAGGGAATTCATATTATTCCAGCTTTTTTTAATATTAATTCCAGCTTTTCCTGGGATAAGCTTTCCCATGGGACAAAGGGATCTTGAGAGCTCTCCCACTCCATGAACCTTCTCTTTCTGGGACCACACCCAGGACTCCTCAGAAATCCCAAATTTACCCCAAACCCAGGTGTTTGTTTGCAAACCAGGGGGTCCTTTACAAACACTGCTCACTGCCCTGTCTGGAGTTCCTCTCTCCAGTCCCACATCCTGCAGACACCAGGGCTGCTCCTGAGGCAACAAAACATCCCCAGCAGGGACTGGCAGCCTTGGCTGGAAGGGATTCCAGGCCTGGAACTGCCTGGTGATCACCAGGGCTGCCAGTGCTGGGTTATTTCTTTTTATGTTTGAAGTAAAAAAGTACGTTTTTGGGATTTTTGGGGGTTTTAACATGTGTTTTTTATAGAGTTGTGTTTCATTTTTTAGTGTCAGTTTTTTAATTTTTAAAAAATGGTTTTTATGTAAAATTATTATATTTTATTTTTTTTATTCTGTGAAATATATATGTTAAGAACTATATAAAATTATATTTTATATATAATTAAAATAAATTTAATATTTATATATAATTTAAAATAAAATTATATTTGATATATAATTTTTATGTGGAATAGCAAAATGCCACCCCTGGAACATGAAAGAACCACGCTCTGAAAAGCAAATTTGCCCTGATAAAGGAGCCAAAGTCTCTAATTCCTTTTCTGAAGATAGATTTCCTGATTTGCTAATTTGCTAATTTGTCTTTTTCACAATTCGCTGAACCTGTCTGCTTTTAATTAATCTTACAAATCTAATCAAGTCCAACTGGCACCTTTCCCAGTGCTCCCACTTTTAAATGAGAAATTCTTTCCCTGCTGCCCTCCAGCCCCACCCTGGCTCAGGCTCCAGATTTTCTGCCCCCTTTTCAACAAAAGACCCTCACTGGGGCAGGAGGGGTCAGTGCTGGGTGATAAAACCTTCAGGGTTTTTTATTCTCATCCCATTTCTATGTCACAGACTCACCCAAGTTTCCTGCAGTTACTTTCTAGAACTTGTGGAGGTTTGTAATCAAGAAATTTGCAGTGGTCCTTGAAAAAAGTTACCTGCAGAGGTCTCTTAGATGTTTTAGGGGGAATTTCTTGATGGGTTTTTTGTTTGTTTGTGTTATTATTGCAAAAGAGTTCAATTGTGGGTTTAAATTCTGATTATTGCTCAGGCCTGATTAGGTTTGGTAACAACCAACTCCCCTTTAATAAGTTTTTAATGAAATTCACCTGTTGTCTGTCTGGCAGGGAGTTTCTGCAGAGCACCAACCCATGGCTGTCTCCATATTTTTACTTTTCCTTTCAATTTGCTGATTTTTTTCCCCCTACAAATCTAAAAATAAGATCTCCAGACACCAAATCCTCATCTGTTGCTTTGGTGGGGCTCAGGCTGCTGCTGCTGTTGGTGAAGTGAGAACGTAAAAAGAGCTGGGAGTGGATATAGAAGAGACTCTGCCTCCAGCAGTGGTGCAATGCTCAGGATCACAGTTTTGGAGGCAAAACCCCCAAAGGAGACCCTTCCCTCATGCTGGGGCTGGGATTTTCACATCCTTTTGGGAGCAGTGGCTCCTTTGTGACATCCCTTACCCCAGTGCCAGGAGGGTTGGGAAGAGCCAGACAAGAGGGAGACAGCAGCACCATGGACATGCCCAGAGGCTTTGGAGTTGTTGAAAATCAGCCTTTGGTGCCCAGAGCACACAGCTGAGCTGCTCAGAAGTGCTGGGAGCCCCTGGAGTGCAGATGTTTGCTCCCATCACAGCCCTGCTCTGCAGGAGCTGCCTCTGTCCAGCCCAGTGCAGTAATCCTGGCTCCAGGGGGTTTAGTCCATGGTCCTTGTGGGTTGGATTTGTGGGGTGCCCCATGGCAGGAAGGAATGATGAATCTGACTCCATGCTCTCAGAAGGCTCATTTATTATTTTATGATACTGCATTATATTAAAGAACGCTATACTAAACTATACTAAAGAATGCAGAAAGGGCACTTACAGAAGGCTAAAGGATAATAATGAAAACTTGGGACTCTTTCCAGAGCCCTGACACAGCTTGGCTGGCCCCAGCTGGCCATTGAGCCAAAGCAATTCACAGAAAACCAATGAAACAATCTCCAAACCCATTCCCCATGAGCAAAACACAGGAGAAGCAAATGAGATGAGAATTGTTTTCCTTTTCTCTGAGGCTTCTCAGCTTCCCAGGAGAAGAATCCTGGGCGAAGGGATTTTTCCAGAGAATGTGAATGCCGCAGTTCAAGGGAGCTGGGGGATTGTTTGGGGTGATTTGGGGCAGTTACAGGGAGATCAGGGAATGTGGCTGACTGCTGTCCCTGTGTCCCTGTCCCAGTATCCCCCCGGGATGAGGCAGCAGGTCCTGCTCTTCTTCAGCCGCCTGCTGGGGCAGCTGCAGCACCCGCTCCTGCACTACCTCAACGTGCACCGGCCCGTGCAGGTGAGGTGCCACCTGTCCCCGGGAGGTGACACCCACGGGTGACACCCCCAGCGCCCCCACATCCCCACCCCTGCTCCCCAGAAGCTGCTCCAGCTCAGCGGGGACCGCCTGGGCTCCGGCACCGAGAAGGAGGAGGTGCAGTTCACTGCCGTGCTCTGCTCCAAGATCCAGCAGGATCCCAGCCTGCTGCCCTACATCCTGGAGGTGGGACAATGTGGGGTCCCCAGCGGGGTTTGGGCTCCCCCAGTCAGGGTGTTGGACCCCTCTTTGCAGGCTCCTCCCTGCCACGAAGCACCTCGGGGTGAGGAGGAGGAGGACGAAGGTGGTGGCTGCAATGCTTTGCTGCTCCTCTTCCTCTCCAGGGAAAGAGCATCCTGAACGGGAGGAGAGCCCCGGAGAGCCCCAGGGCAGAGGGTCTGGAGCATCCCCCAGGCACCTCTGCCAGCTCCACCCGCAGGGCAGAGGGTCTGGAGCATCCCCCGGGCACCGCTGCCAGCTCCACCCGCAGGGCAGAGGGTTTGGAGCATCCCCCGGGCACCGCTGCCACCTCCCCTCCAGCCCAGCCCTCCCTGCCACGCAGGGACAGCAACCTCATCACCTGCCTGGTGGCACTGTGCAGGAGCAAGGTACAGCCTCAGGGGTGGCACCTCAGGGACAGCGGGCACTGCCAGGCGTGTGGCCACCCCCGTGCCCTCCTCCTCTTCCTCGCAGAAGAGCCGGGTGGCGCTGAAGGCTCGGGAGAACCTGCTGCTGCTGGCGGGGCTGTCCCAGGAAGCGGCTGCCACCTGCCTGGTGCGGGGCAGTGCCCTGTGCCAGCTGCTCGCGGGCCACCTCTGCGACCTCTACAGCGCCGTGCCCGCTGGCACCGACCCCGCCGACGTCCTCGCCATGGACAGGGCCAGCTGGAGGTGAGGGGGCGCTGGGCTGGGGGTCCCAGGTGCCACCCAGGCGGTGTCACAGCCCCACGTTCTCCATGCCGTGCAGGTCGCAGGGGGATGGCGCTGGGGACGGGGGTTTCCCGGGGAAGGAGAGCCTGGCTGAGTTCCTGGGCTGGCTGGACTTCCTGGATGAGCTGGTGATGGGCGCCCACCCGGTGAGAACCACGGGATTCCTTCATCTGGGCATTGATTTGTGCCTGATCCCCGCCTTGTCACCAGCCCAGGGCACCGAGTGCCACCTCCAGGGATGGGGACTCCACCACTTCCCTGGGCAGCCCCATTCCAACATCCAGTCACCTTCCTGTGGAGAAATTCTTCCTAATCCAGCCTAAACCTCCCGGGGTGTAATTTAAGGCTGTGTCTTGTCCTGGGGTGTCCCCACTCTCAGCCCCTCCTTCTCCCCCAGCTCGTGGCCAATGCCATCAGCGAGGCCGTGGAGGAGAAGTTCTTCCAGGAGCTCCTGCAGCCGCAGCTCCTGCAGATGTGAGTGACCCCAGCTGGGGCGTTCTGCTCCTCAGGACCCCCTCAGAGCCAGGAGTGGGGGAGGGCTTCCCCCTTTTCCCTGGACAAACCCCCTCCTCCCACCCCTGCAGGTCAGAGCTGGCCGTGCTGGGCGCCACGGCCGTGCTGACGGGCACGGTGCGGCAGCTCCGCGCCCCCGCCCTGCTCCACCGCCTCGTCCTCTTCCTGCTGGGGCCCCACCGGCACCCCGAGACCCCCGGGGACGCCCCCCACCCGCTGCGGGCGCAGCTCATCGACCGCTGCGACCACCTGTGCGACGAGGTGAGCTCACCTGAGCAGGCTGGGCTGGGCTGGGCGGGTGGGCAGCGGTGCCAGGGGGTCTCACCCTGGTGGCCGTGCCCAGATCAGCCTGGCCAGCCTGCGGCTCTTCGAGGAGCTGCTGAGGAAGCCCCACGAGCACGTGGCTCACAACCTGGTGCTGCGGAACCTGGAGGCCAGGGCTTACCTGCAGCGCGGCCCCGAGGAGCGCGGGCCCCCCGAGACGGAAGCCGAGGAGGACGGGCTGTGAGCGAGGGGGGGGCTGGGGCAGGGCCAGGGGGGCGCCCCCCACCCACTGCCCACCCCCCTCACGCTGACCCCGCACAGGGACCTGGAGGAGGATCCCTATTTCACCGACGGATTCCCAGACAGCTTTGGGGTGACAAAAAATCCTTCCCCGGCACTGATCCCATCAGGGAAGGGGCAAGTGAGCGAGGTGGTCAGCAGGTAGGGCTTTGGAGGGGCTGGGCTGCGATGGGGGGGCTGCATCCCCCTCCCCATCCTCTCCTCCCTCTCTTCCAGCTTCCTGTGCCTGGTCCCCGAGGCGGCCAAGACCTCGTCGTGCATGGAGGAGGGTGGATACGACACCTACTTGCATGATGCCCTGGGCATGGTGGGTGCCCGGGGGGGTCCCCAGCCTGCTGGTGGCTGTCCCCGCCCTGGCTCTCACCTGCTGTCACCCCCGGGCAGGTCCAGGCGTGCCGTGACAGCGTGGCCCCGTGGGGGTGGCCCTCGTCCCCCCGGCCCCTGGACTCCTGTCACTCCTGTCACCCCGGAGTGGCTTTTTACGAGGGACACTTCCTCAAGGTGCTGTTTGACCGGATGAGCCGGATCCTGGATCAGGTACCAGGGGTACACCTGGATGCCCACCAGGCTCTGCCCCGTGCCCCCACAGGACATGGGGACAAAGTGTCCAAAAGCATCGGCTTGGTGGGGATGGGCTCAGAACGAGGAGATGTGGGGGGGTCACCCCCACACCAGGTCCTGAGCATCCCCCCCCCCATCCCAGCCCTACAGCCTGAACCTGCAGGTGACCTCGGTGCTATCCCTGCTGGCCGCCTTCCCCCACCCCCACCTCCACGAGTACCTGCTGGACCCCTACCTCAACCTGGCCCCCGGCTGCCGCTCGCTCTTCTCCGTCCTCGTCAGGGTAATGTCATCCACAGGGGTGTGGGGACACGGGGACACCCCCTGGCCGGGGGAGTGACTCTTCCCTCCCTCCCCAGGTGATCGGGGAGCTGATGCAGCGGCTCCAGCGTGTGCCCCACTCCAGGGCCAAGCTGCTCCTGGTGCGCCGGCAGCTCCTGGGGCTGGTGCCAGGAGAGCAGTGAGTCCCCCAAAATGCCCTTTTGGGGAGGGGTTGTACCCCACAGACCCCCCCCGCCCCCACCATCGCTGGTGTCCCCGCAGGATGGATCACACGGTGCTGTTCAAGGGCGTGGTGGTGCTGGAGGAGTTCTGCAAGGAGCTGGCTGCCATCGCCCTGGTCAAGGGGCCACCCGAGGGGCCACCCTGAGCCCCTCCCCGAGCTCCCCGTCTTGGGCCGGGCCGTGGTGGCCGCTGGGGATGGGCCAGCCCACGTTCCGGTGGCCCTGCAGTAGCCAGGAATGGCTGTGGCTCCGCGGGAAGGACCTGGCAGGAGGATGAGGAGGCGCCGAGTGAGTCCTTCGTTGTCACCTTGGGCAGCCCCGAGGTGTCGCCACGTCCCCATGCTGGGTGCGGGGCCGCGGCTGCTGTGGCTCCTCCTGGGTGGTGGTTCCTGCTCCCCCCAAGGCTCCAGCAGGGAATTTTTAGGCAATAATGGGGTGTGTGGGACAGAGCCCCCCTCAGCTGCAAGGACTTGATTGTCCCCTGCCCTGGCTCTGTGGCAGGGGGAGTGTGACGTGTGTGACATGTCTGTGTGTGTGTGTGTGACACGTGTGTGTGCTCTGGTGGGGGACTGTCCCCCCAGACCCCGCAAAGCCCCTCCCCAGGGTGATGGGACTCTGCTCCAATAAAGCTGTGACTCAGCACCACCTCCTGTGCCCCTTCCCAAACACCCCAAAACTCCACTCTGCATTTTCCCCAAACCCACTCCCCATTTTCCCCCAAACACCCCAAACCCCCCACTCTGCATTTTCCCCAAACCCACTCCCCATTTTTCCCCAAACATTCCAAAATCCCACCCCTCTATTTTCCCCCAAACATCCCCAAAACCCCACTCCCCATTTTCCCCCAAATACCCCAAAACCCCCACTCTGCATTTTCCCCAAACCCACTCCTCATTTTCCCCAAAACACCCCAAAACTCCTCTCTGCATTTTCCCCCAAACCCACTCCCCCATTTCCTGCAAACACCCCAAATCCCACTCCCCATTTCCTCCAAACAGCCCAAACTCCCACCCCCTATTTTCCCCCAAACCCCACTCCCACCCACAGCCCGGACACAGAAGCAGCAGCAGCAGCAGCAGCAGCAGCAGCAGCCGGGTTTATTTCTGCTCCCAGCACCCCCAGCCCCGCAGCGCCCCCCTCCCCGGCCAGCCCATCCCGGGGCTGCCCCTTTGCCCCTCTGAGCCCCCCCGTTCCCCCAGCCAGGCTCTCCGTGCCCTAACTCCGCACGGGCACGGTGGCCCGGAGCCTCCGCAGGACGCGGCCCCGCAGCCGCTCCTCCCGCACGGGCCACCAGCGCAGCGCGGGGTCGCGGGGCTCGGGGGGCTGCTCCCGCTGGCTGCCCGGGGCCACGCTCAGCAGCACGTTGAAGCAGATGCCATCGGTGTCCCCAGAGTCGCCAGGGCCGTGCTGCAGCCCCAGCAGCCCCAGAGCCGCGGGCTGCGGCTCCCAGGCCAGGCGCTCCCGCAGCAGCCGCAGCAGCGGCGGGCGCAGCCCCGCACGCAGCTCGGAGGGGGACGTGCCGCAGGCCACCACGGGCAGGTGCGGGGTGCCAGCGGTGGCCAGCAGCAGCCACAGGTCGCCGGAGGCGTTGGAGAAGGGCAGCAGGAGGCGCAGGCAGAGCGGGGAGCAGGGCAGCTCCCGCGGCAGCGTCGGGGGGTGCGCGGGGCTGCGGCGGTAGCGGGCGGCGAGCTCCAGCACGGGCAGGATGTCCGGAGAGCGCAGCGGCAGCGACCGGGGGTCCCCGGGCCACCAGGTGGCTTGGAGGGACTCGGAGTCAGCCTCCTCCAGGGTCTTCAGGGTCCCACCTGCGCGGACAGGGGTGGCACGGAATGGGGGGGACAGCGGGAAGGGGCTGGGGGGGGACACTGGTGGGGCATTGAGACCCCCGAGATGGGCTCAGAGGGGACACTGGTGGCCCTGTGTGGGGGTTGGGGGGTGGTGGCGAGGGACAGTGATGGCCTGGCACAAAGGTGCTAAAATCCACCAAGGGGTTTGCAGAGGACACCAGTGAGCTGGCACAAAGGTGGCAGGGGACACGGATGCCTGGGCACAGGAGCGGTGGGGACAGGGATACCCATCATGGGGCTGGCAGGGGACAGGGATAAACATCCTGGGGATGCCCCTTCCCATCGTGGGACTGGCAGGGGACAGGAATTCCCATCACGGGGGTGCCACTTGCCATCATGGGGCTGGCAGGGGACACTGATACCCGTCATGGGGCTGGCAGGGGACAGGGATAAACATCACGGGGATACCAGGGGACACAGACACCCATCACGGGGCTGGCAGGGGACACTGATACCCATGATGGGGGAGCCATTTGCCAAGATGGGACTGGCAGGGGACACTGACAGCCACCATGGGGGTGCCAGGGGACACAGATACCCATCACGGGGGTGCCACTTGCTATCATAGGGCTGGCAGAGAACAGGGACACCCATCATGGGGGTGCCAGTGGACAGGGATACCCACCGTGGGGGTGCCACTTGCCATCATGACATGGGCAGAGGGCACTGATACCCACCACGGGGCTGGCAGGGGGCAGGGATACCCATCACAGGGCTGGCAGGGGACACAGATACCCACCACGGAGCCAGCTGGGGACACTCCCCCCGTGCCCCCCCGTGCCCCCCATAGCAGCACAAACCTGTAGCCCGCGCCAGGAAGGAGAAGCGGATCCAGGCCGGGCCCCGCTCCTCCAGCGCCAGCAGCGTGACGGGCTCGCACTCCAGCCCCGACTCCTCCCGCACCTCCCTCCGCAGCGCCGCCACGATGGCCTCGCCCGGCTCCATGCGGCCCGCGGGGAGGTACCAGCGGCCCCGGCACTCGGGCTTGGCCTCCTGCACCAGCAGCAGCGCGTCCTGCGGGGGAGAGGGGGAAAGGGGGCTGGACGGGGGGTACCGGGGGGTATTGGGGTTGCTGGACTGGAAGATGATGGAGAGAAAGGGGTGGCTGCACTGGGGGGCACTGGGGGAATGGGCTGGGGGCACTGGGGGATGGACTGGGGGCACTGGGGGAATGGCCCAGCCGCACTGGGAGCACTGGGAGCAGGGCTGCCTCACCTCCTGGTTGAAGAGCACGGCCAGCACGACGTAGCAAACGTTCCTGCCCAGGCGGACGGGCCCGGGGGGCGCGGGGGACCCCTCGAAAGTCGCCCCCACGTCCCAGGCGCCTCCATCGAGCACCGCCTCCAGCTCCGGCACCGGCGCGTCCCCCATGGGGGCGGGGGTCCCGCGGCAGCTGCGGGCGTGGCGGGGCCGGCTCAGGGCGTGGCGGGGTTTTGGGGAGGCGAGGGGACCCCCCCAGACGTGCAGGCGAGGGGACAAAGAGCCGCGGCGCCGGGGGGGCTGCAGGGGATGGTGAGGGAGGGGGTCCGGCGATTGTGGGGTGCACGGGGAGGGGGGCTGAGGGGTGCCGGGAGAGGGGAAGGGTCTGCTGGACTGGGGGATGGGCAGGGGAGTGTAAATGGGGAAGGGTCTGCTGGGCTGGGGGGGGACGTAGCACGGGAAGAGCTCGGTGGCCTTGGCGATGCAGGGGGGGGCGCAGAAGGGGAAGGGTCGGCTGGACTGGGGGACCCCCGGGGGGGCGTAGGCGGGGAAGGGGTCAGGGAGGGGTTTGGGCAGCCGGGGGGGGCTGCGGTAGGACAGCGGCTGGCTGGACTGGGGCAGGCAGGGGGGGGCACAGGACGGGAAGGGCTGGCTGGACTGGGGGGGGCACAGGGGGCCGGCCGGGAAGAGCTGGCAGGATTTGGGGAGCCGGGGGGGGCTGCGGTACGAGAAGGGCTGGCTGGACTGCAGGATGCACGGGAAAGTGAAGGAGGTGAACGGCTGGCCGGACTGGAGGATACTGGGAGGAATGGGCTGGCCGGACTGGAGGATACTGGGGGGAAAGGGGTAGCTGGACTGGTGGTTACTGGGGGGGAAAGGCTGGCCGGACTGGAAGATACTGGGAGGGAAAGGCTGGCCGGACTGGAAGATACTGGGGGGGAAAGGCTGGCTGGACTGGAAGATACTGGGAGGGAAAGGCTGGCTGGACTGGGGGATACCGGTGGGGAAGGACTGGCTGGACTGGGGGATACTGGGAGGAATGGGATGGCCGGACTGGAGGATACTGGTGGTGAAGGGCTGGCCGGACTGGGGGATACTGGGAGGAATGGGCTGGGCGGCACTGGGAGGATACGGGCGGCTGGACTGGGCGATGCCCGCGCTGGGGTAGAAGAGCTCGCTGGGCTGGGGGGTGCCGGGGGGGATGGAGCTGGGGGGTGAGCGGGGGTCCCAGGGGGGGAGGGGCTGCTCCC
>JAYDZK010000080.1:2876035-2889062 GCA_034509185.1 Euphonia xanthogaster
CTCTTCCGATCTAGCTGCCCCCCGCCCGGCCATCCCTCCACGGGGCTCCCGGCAGCTCCGGCACCGCCGGCTCCCCCTCCCCGTCTCTGTCCTGCCCTGCTTGGCCCTTGCCCAGCAGCTGCGGCGCCGCGTGGTTCTTGCTCGAGGGGTGGAACCCGGGTCCTTTCTTGGCGTAAAACTCCTGGAAAGGAGCAGAGGGGCGGTGTCACCCCAGCTGGGGGCCTCCGTCCCGCTCCTGTCACCCTCATCCCTGCGAGGGGGCGATGGGGAGCATTCCGTTCTCCTGCCTCAGTTTCCCCACACCCCTGCCAGGCTGGGCAGCCGCCCGGTGCTTCCCGGTGCCCGGGGCCGGCTTCTGGGGTGCCCGTGTCCCCCGCTGCCAGCGTGGGAAAGGAATGGGGAGCCGCAGCGGCACGGGGTGCGACGGGCGCGCCCAGGGCTGGCAGCGCTGCCTCCCGCCGCCCCCGTGCCGCGGCTCCGCCGCCGTGACTCAGCCCGGGGGTGGCATCACCCGCGGGGACGCCGCGGAGCGCAGCGTCACCCCGGCGGCGCTCGGGGGGCTGGGACCACCCTGCCGAGCTGTGGAGGTGAGCAGAGGGGCTGTGCCCCCTCGGGGGTGCTGCCAGGCCCTGCCCAGGGTGCGGGTGCCAGCATCGCCTCTCCCAGCCGGGTTCAGGCAGGGCTGGAGCCGCTGTCACCTCCGGGGAGCCCCGGGACCGCCGAGCATCCTCGCTCCAGAGCCTCTCCGAGGTGTCCTACCTTGTTCCCTGAGCTGGAGCAGTCGTCGAAGGGGGCCAGAGCCGCCTTGCACCTCGGCGGGACCCCCAGGTAGAGGGGCTGTCCCCAGGCGGGCCCGTAGGAGCCCAAACGCCAGTCCGGGCCGGCGAAGCGCCCGTCCCCCGCTGGCCCCGGCCCCTCTGCCCCGGCGCCGCCGAACGGAGGCTCGGCTGGGGGCCCGCTGGGCAGCAGCGAGGACAGGAGGAAGGGGCTGTGCTTGGCCTCCACGAGGAAGGGGCAGTGGTGGAAGGCCGGGGGGTCTCCGGCCGCGTCCCCCGCCGCGCCGCGGGGCTTGCCGGCGGTGCCGGGGCGCGGCGCGTCCAGCCCGGGCACGGGCAGGGGGTAGCGGTGGTACGCGTGGCTGTAGAGGGCCAGCGGGGCCAGCACGGCCTCGGCCCAGCGCGGCCCCGGGTGCTCCTTGCAGGGCTCCCCCCAGCCCGCCTTGGGCTGCCCGTTCCGGGGGGGCAGCAGCGGGGGGAGCTCGGCTCCGTCCTTGGGGCGGCTCAGCGCGTCCCGCAGGCACGGCGGGGCCGGGGGGTAGGGGCAGCGCAGGCGGCCACCGGCGAGCTCCCGGACGGGTCCCAAACATCCCTCGGAGCCCCTCCAGGGACATCCTTTCTCCATGGCGTAGCTCAGCTTGCCGGGCTCCGGGTAGGCCGGCAGTCCCAGCTCGGCAGCAGCGCTTCGGGATAAAAGCATCCCGCTGCTCTCCATCCCCCGGGAGTCCTGTGCTGCCTCCGGGGCTCTTCTCCACCGCGCCGGGGTCTCCCCCATCCTCGCGTCGCTGGCCATGCTGCTCCGACACTCATGTGGTGCTCAGCGCCGTCCCGGGCAGGCCGGATCCTGCGGGCAGGGAGAGGGACATCAGTGGGGAACAGCACCCACCCCTGCCCGGGCAGCGCTGCGGGGAAACTGAGGCACGAGGATGCTTGGGGGTGTTGCTGGGGCGGTGCCTTCAATCCCCCCCCAGCTCCATCCTCCCGTGTTTAGGGGGAGGCTCCCCGGCACGGCGGGGGGATCCCCGGCTCCCGTGCCCCGCGGCATCCGTTCGGACGCACGATCGGGGCGGACACGTGTCCGGGGCGGGTGTCGCCGTCCCATCCCGTCCCTCCTGCGCCCATCCCGGCGGGGCTGGCGGCCGGGACGCACCTCGCGCCCACCAGTCCCTCCGCACCCAGGCTGGCCCCGCGCCCGGCCGCTGGCACCCAGCGTGGGGAGGCCGTGCCCCGCGCAGGTATTCGCCTCCGGCCAGGGCTGGGCTGCGCTTCCCAGGAGGGCTTCCAGCGAGGGGGGAGCTCCTCGCTCGCAGGGGCCCCTCCTGGGAGAAATGCCGGGGGGGATTTGCAGGATTAACCCTCCTCCGGGACCCGGGCCACACGCAGACGCGGCTGCGGAGCCAGACCTCGCAGCGCCGGCGGTCGCATCCCGTCCCCGTGTCCCCCGGCCCGCCGTGCCAGCTGCTGGAGCGGCCGAGGGGGACAGAGACGAGCTCAGCCAGCTCCCGGCCCTGCTGCGGGGTGGGACAGAGCCGCCCCGAGAGCCGGGATGGGGATAGGAGCAGGGTGGGGACAGGACCGTGCGCCCCCAGAGCCGCTTGTTCCTGTCACATCCTCCTCCCAGAGAGGGCAAAGTCCCTATTCCCACGGTGCTCGGGAAGCATCCCGGGGCACCCTGGGGCACAGGGACACCCTGGGGACAGCCACCCCGCCCCTCCGGGGCCAGGCTGTCCCACTCAGCCCCGTCTCAGGGAGCTCTCCCAGCGCGGCTCCCCAGTGCCCAGAGGCTGCCCCACCACCGCCATCCTCGCGGTCACCCCGAGGGTGACATTGCCGCAGGGTGACACTGTCCCCTGTCCCTCAACCCAGCACAGGAAGCTGCTCCCGCTGCTCGGCGGGCGAGCACCCCCAGTGCCCCACAGCTACCTGGAGGGTCCATCAGGGACCCTAGCGCCGAGGACGAGCGGGGTCTCCGCCGGTGACACCGGGTCCCGGAGAGGCGAAGCCGGGCGGGCGGGAGCACCTAAACCCACAGGCTGAAGGGGTCCGGCTCCGGGATCTGGAGGAGGCAGAAAGCCCGGGCGGCCCTGGGGATGTTCTTGTCCTCGTGCTGGAGCTGAAGTTTTTGATCCATTGGCTCGGGAGGCTCCGTGCTCCTCCTGCCTATCGTCCTACGAGCTGGGGGTCCCGGCAGGCTGGGATTCGGGGACAGGGGTACCCAAGGAGCAGCGGCAGCACGAGCGGGACCTTCCCCCGGCTCTAGGCAGCCCTGAGCATCCTGGTGCTGACAAGGAGGAGGCAGCGGCTCTACTCCCCACGAGCGTGCAGCCTCTGTCGGCTCCGGCAGCGACTGGGCGGGAGGGAGGGATGCTGGGGCTGCTGACGCCCGGGAACCGGGAATCGGCGCGGTGCCGGCGGTGCCGCCCAGCCCCGGGGGCACCGGCGGCGGTGCCAAGGCGGGCAGGTGTGCTCTGCCCCGTGCGGGTGAAGAAAGCGCCCTTTGTTCGCCAAGGCCGCCCCGGCACCAAAGAAAGGCTCCAGCCGCCCGCTCCGGGCCAAACTGGAATGGGACAAACACCAGGATGGGCCACAAATCCCTGTCCTGGCACTGGGGACATGGCCAGCATGGAGCAGGTGGCCATCCTATGGGATTGGAGTCCCCAGGACCCCAAACCCCTTTGGCTCTGGCCAAAGGTTACAGGTCTGGCCTCAAGAGTGCTCCAGAGCTGTGTCTGTCCCTCCTGCAGGTGCCTGGGGAGCACAGGGATGCTGTGACAGCATCCTGGCGCTGCCACCCTCACCGGGGATGAGGAGAGAGTGCCTGGGGCCTCTTGTCCCTGCCCTGAAGCCAATTAGGGTCACACCCATCCCAGCCCTGCAGCCCACCAGGGTCACACAGATCCCACTCAGCTGTGCCCACCAGGATCACACAGATCCCACCCAGCTGTGCCCACCAGGATCACACCCATCCCAGCTGTGCCCACCAGGATCACACAGATCCTGGCTGTGCCCACCAGGCTCACACCCATCCCAGCCATGCCCACCAGCCAAAAGCTGGGACATTTTGGGTGCCCCCCAGACTGTCCCCAAGCTCCCCAGTACAAGGGCGCCCCGACCCCGACCCCACCCGCACCCACTGTGGAGAGCAAGGAGCACACCCGGGGGGGGTCTCCCGGGCGGACCCCCCGTTCCTGGGCTCCCGGCGAGCTGGCACCGCTGCCAGCAGCACCGTGCGGGTTTATGTAACCCGCGTGTGTGCCCGGGCCGTGCCCGCCTTACATAAACCGCATCCCTGGGCACGGCTGGCCCGGCACGGCTCGGTACGGCTCAGCAGCGAGGGGCAGGCGGGCTGGGGGCACGGGAGAAGGGGTGAGGGCAGGCCAGGGCCCGCGGGAGCCCAGCAGTGCCACGGGGCAGCTCCAGCTCAGCCGCTCCCTCGCGGTCTGGTCCCGCTGGGAGCTGGCAGCGGGGGTTAACCCTTGCTGGGCACGGCTCGGTGCCACCGGGGTCACTCGGCCGCGCCAGGCTGTCCCACCCCGTGGCCGGGCATAGCGGGACCCCCCGGCCCTGCTCGCCCAGGAGGTTTGGGGGGTTTGGGGTGCTGCTGGCTGCACCCAGTGGGTGCCAGGGAACAGGGAGGGGACCCAGACAGGGCTCGGGGCGAGGGAGAGCCCGCGCCTGCCTGCGATGAGAAAGTGCTGAAAGATGAACTCTTCCCGCTGCCTCCCTCCCTCGCTCAGGAATGATGGTCCGGAAGGGCTGGGACGGAGCTGGCAGCCGGGAAGGACCCCGGGAAGGCTCTGCAGCGTCCCAGCGTGCCCGGGGCGCTCTGGGGGTGCCCGGGGGTGTCGGGAATGTCGCCAGGGAGGGGACAGGTGGCGAGAGGGATGGACGCACCACGCTGAAAACACCAAGGAGGGTCGATGGCAGCCATTGCTGGGGCAAGGAGCAGGGAGCAGGGGGATGATGGAGGGACAGCAGGGAATTTCCCACCATGCACTGGGGCAGCATCCCTGGGCACTGTCCCCTCCCCACGCCACACTGTCCTCGGCGTGCCAGGGAGCCTGAAGCCCTGGTGAAGCCTTCCCAGGGCCGGTGCAGTCCCCACGGGGCCCCTGCGCTGTGGGACGCTCTGCTGGGGCTCAGCCACCGCTCCCCAAGCCCAGGAGCAGATCCGTGCCTGCCCCCACAGCCTCAGCCCCTGGCCAGGACCCTCCACCCCTGCCCGTCCCAGCATGACCCCCATAGCGTCCCCAGGGTAACCGGGGGGGGCGGCCCAGGCTGGGTTTGAGTTCTGCCAGCTGGGTACAACCCCCGAAGGGGTTCTGCCCTGGTGGCTCGGCGCAGAGCTCCGAAATCCTTGGCTTTCCCCCAGATCAGAGGGACGGCAACACCCAGGAGCCGAGTTCTGGCCAGAGCGCCACCGCAGGAGGCCGGAAACTCCCGAATGAGAGACCCCGGCATCCCTGCCCCGCTCCGGCATGGGGGGGACACTGTGGGGACGCGGGGCGGAGGGACACTGTCCCCACGGTGTCCCTGGGGATCATGGGGGACGCTGTGAGTACATGGGATGGAGGGACACTGTCCTGACAGCGTCCCCATGGGGGATGTGTGCGGGACAGGGGATCCCCAGAATGATCCAGCACCGGGGGAGGGATGGATGAGGGTCCTGGTACCCCAAACCCCTCTCCTGATGTCCCAGCAGGGTCCTGCCAGCCCCAGCCCGGTGCTCACAGCCCCCGCCTGGACCAGGGCACCCCCAGCCCCACAAACCGCCTCTGCCCGGGGAAGAACCCAAAATCCAGCTTTTCTCATGCAAAATGGATCCCCGCTCCCGCTTGCCCGGAGTGCGCACACAGAACCCCAGCCCTTCCTCTTCCTCCTCCTCCTTCCTCCTCCTCCTCCTCCCAGCCCCGGCACAGAGCCCGGCACGCACCTACCTGCCTCCAGCACGGCGCAGGTGAGGAAGCTGAGGGCGCAGGCAGAGGAAGCAGCCCCGATCCCCCCCCCGTGCCCAGCACCGGGCGCGGTGGCCGCCAGAGCTTTTGTTAATCTGCACCCGGCGCTTAAATTAAAAAAAAAAAAAAAAAAAAAAAAAAAGGAAAAAAAGGAAAAAAAAACCCCACGTCAAACCTTCAGGAGTCTGGAGGCTGCGGCGGAGCGGAGGGCACGGGAGGACACTCACTCCCACACGAGCAGCTTTCTGGGAATTAGGGCCACAGCCCAACTGCTCTGGCAGCCTGCGCTCCCCTCCAGCCCTGGCTGCCGGTACGGCGGGGCCTGGGCAACCTCCCCGGTGCCGGTGCCGGTTCCGGACAGCCCCAGCGGCCCCGTCCGGCCCCGCCGCCGCAGGGTCGGACACTTCTCCCGACCCTAATCTGCCGCTTTTCCCCGGGGAGGTGAGTAAGCATCGCTAATCCCGCTCGCTGCGCTGCCGGGGACAGACGAGCCGCTCCCCCCGCGCTGGGGCCGCTCCCGACACCCCCAACGCGCCCGGCCCGGCCCGGCCCGGCCCGGCGCACGCCCTCAAGGCGAAGCTTGTGACGGACAGAGCGAGGAGAAGGAGCGAGGAGAAGCAGCGGCTGAGGGCACGGGGGGATGTCGCAGCCAACCCACCTGTGCCATGGGTGCCCCGCATGCCGCTGTGCCAGCCCGGGAGTGCCGCAGCACCCGCAGGTGATGGACGCTGCCAGATGCTGCCGTCCCCGCATCCCTCCTTCCCGCCCCGGGCGAGGACCAGCCGTCGCGGCAAGCCCCGGTGCGGGGGCACGGTGCCCGTCCTGTGCCACCCCCTGCCCCCCCTCCACGTGCCCGGGACTCCTGTTTACCCAGCGCCAGGAACCCGCTTCAAATACCTTGATGTAATTAAAAGCTCACCCCGGGGCCAAGGGCTTAGGACGGCAGCCAGGGACACGGGCAGCCCGCTGCCACCTGCGTGTCGCCCCGGCGGGGCTGGCAGCTGCCCGCGGCCCTGGCAGCACCTACCTGGCAGCGCCCGGGGGCTCCTGCCCTCAGCCCGGGCCCGTCCGACGTCCCCACGGCGCTGCCGGGGTGCTCCAGCTCCCGGGTGATGCGGTGACACGGATCCGGGTGCGGGGACACGGGACAGGAGCGATGGGCAGCCCCTGCTCGCTGCCTCAGTTTCCCTTAGCGGCCGGAAATGCTCTGCCTCAGTTTCCCCTGGTGGCCGCTCCACCTGGGGTGCCCAACTCGCCCTAGAGGTGATGCCCGGCTCCCCACCAGCCTGGGGATTGCGGTCCCCAAAATATGCTCAGCCCGGCGCCCGTGGTGTCACGGCAGGGACACGGAGCCGGAACCACGCTCGGTGCCAGCGCGGGCTGGCTGGGGACAGACGCGTCCCCGGGGGGACAGGCGGCTGCGGGGAGGAGGGGGGGATGCAGCAGCGCTCCTTCAGCTGTGTCCTCCCACACTCCCGTCACCTCGAACGCCCTTTCCCCGACCCCTCCCGCCACCGCCGCGCTTCCCACCCGTCATCCTCTTCCTCGCCATCCTTCTCCTCCTCCTCCTCTTCATCCTCACCAGCGGCTCACCGCCAGCCTGGGGGCATGTGCGCACTTCAGACACGGTGTGGGGGCGCAGCGGGAGCCCCCCCAGAAGGAGGAGGGGAGGTTTTACCTGCGCGGCAGCGGTGGGGAGGGAGGGAGGGGGGGGGTCTCATCCCCCCGCCCGCGGCTCCTCAGCCCGCCCTCGCTGCCCTCTGCGGCGGGAGGCAGCTGAGAGCTCTCGGGGCTGCCAGAAAAGAGGCTGCGTTTAAACAACAGACATAATTATGCTTTTGATACCGTCTGCTAAAAATACAGCGCGGTGCCGCGCGGGGAGCCATGTGTGCACGGCCTCACATGGCTGCCGGCCCCAACAGCTGACTCAGGCAGCGGCCACCGACAGGGGACAGCCGTGGGGGGAGCCCCGTGGGGAGCAGGGGGGTCCCACCCTCACCTGGGACCCCCAAACAGCCGGACTGGGGGGACAAGGGCAGCCCGGGGATGGCAGGAGCATCCCAGAGCAAAGGGGTGAAACGAGCTGGGGATGGGGCAGGGAAGGAGGGGGAGCTGCAGGAGCCTGGATGCCACTCGGTGTCACCAGGGTGGGTTTGGGGGGGGCTCAGGCTGCTCCCGGGGGTGGGGGGCTGAGGGGGAAGCTGGGGGGTGCAGGGGGCTCTGGGGGTGGCACCCCAAGCACCCAGCAGCTCCCCAGGGAGGTAAATCCCGTTCAGGAGCGATAACCCCAAATTTCCCTGAGCCTGCACTGCCCAGGGAGAGACAGGGGTGGGTGACACCCCCCAGTGCCCGGCCCTGGCACCCCCGGCCCTGCAGGAATGGGCCGTGGGGGCACCACGGCCTGGGGCTGGCAGCACAGCATCAGCCGCGTCCCTGTCAGCTGGCACAGAGCAGCCCTGCGTCACCGGGTCCCCTGCCAGCTCCCAGGGATGCAGGCAGGGAGCCATCCCCTGTGTCCTGTCCCTCCCTGCCTTGTCCCCAGCCCCTCTCCAGCTCTCCTGGAGCCCCTTGCCCCTGCAAGGGGCTCTGAGGTGTCCCTGGAGCCTTCTCCTCTCCAGGTGAGCACCCCCAGCTCTTCTAACCTGGCTCCAGAGGGGCTCCAGTTTTGGAGCATCCCCGTGGGCTCCTCTGGACTGGCCCCAGCAGCTCCACGTCCCTCTGATATTGGGTACCCCCGAGCAGCAGGTGGGGTCTCACCTGAGCAGAGCAGAGGGGGACAATCCCCTCCCTGAGCCCGCTGGGAATGCAGCCCCGGAGCCCCCTCCATGATGTCACCTCCCACACCCCCCCAGCCCCGCTGTCCCCCCACTCCAGCCACCCAAAGCCTGCCCAGGGGTTTGGGGTGGCCCAGGGGGTCCCCACAGCGGTGTCAGCCGGGCTCAGCCTGGCAGCCCCTCCCCGGAGGGGACGGTGGCAGCGGGCGAGCTCAGGTCAGGCGCTTAAACTGCTGTGCTGGGGCGGTGCCAGGCGAGCCGCGGGGGATTAGGGCTCTGCTGATGCAGCCTGGCACTGGTCCGTGCGCTGACACAGCTGGGATCAGCGCTGGCACCGCCGCAGCTGCCGAGGCCCCAGGGGGACGGGCTGTGCCACCCCGCCCGCCTCCTGTCCCCTCCTTGGGTTTCAGCCCCCGGGGGACACGCGGGTTCACCAAAGCAGGACACCAAAACTCCTCGTCCCCTCCCAGGACCCCGCTTTTCCCCCCCGGGAAGGCGCTGGTGTCATGCCTCAGTTTCCCCAAGCTGGGAATCCCTGACCCCACACCCCGGGGGTGCAACACCGAGGCCCCAACGCTGCTGTGAGCCTACCTGGGAGCACCCCAACATGCAAGAACCCCCCCTCCGCCTTTGACCCCCAGGTGGCCCCAGCAGCCTCCCTGGGCCGTATCCTTGGAGGAACCGCGCTCCCTAAGCGGCTTTAGGGGGATTACAGGCAGCCCCCTGGCCCTCGCTGTCCCCACCCAGCCTTCCTCCTCGGCTGCTTTAAGTAATCGTCTCGCAGGCAGTTGGACGGGGCTAATCCAGCCACCTCCTCCTAATCTGCTCCAACACCCCTGCCCGGCCCGGGCTGCCCCGCAGAGCCCGGCCCGGCCGCTCCCGCTGCCCCGGGGAGACCCCCGAAATCGGGCGGCAGCCAAGGGCTAAAAATACAGCTGGCCCCGGGGGAGAGGGCAGGCGGGATTGGGAGCGAGGGGATTGATGCCAGCGAGCAGGGGCACCGCGGGACAGCCGGGCAGCCGGGGCCAGGGCAGGCCCCAGAGCCACCTTGTGCCACCCACCCCGGAGGGGATGAGCCCCCCGGGAAGGAGCCGGGATGGGGCAGGGAGAGGGGACGGTCCCGGGTGTCCCGGCTGCTGCTGCCACGCCGTGGGGGACACGGCTACTGCAGGGAGCCCCGGGAAGTTCGGGAATGCCACCCGCGGCCTCAGGGACACAGTGGGTGGCGAAAGACCCTGGGAGATGCCCGTGAGGAGCGTGGGGTGGGATTCCCAAGGATGGAGTTGCTTCCAAATGAGAAAATGGTCTCGGGAAGCATTCCTGGAGGAGCTGGGGGATGCTATCAGAGATTCTGGAACCTGAAATGTGGGGGAAAGGCTCTGGGAGATGCCTGGAGGGAGTCTTAGATGGATCCCTGAGGGTACAGCTTCCCCCAAAGGAAAAAATCTCAGGAAACTTTCCTGGCAGAGTCTGGGACTGTACCTGGGATCCTGGAACATGGGTGGAAACACTCTGGGAGAGGCTCTGGAGGAGTCTCAGATGGATTCCAGAGCTTCCTCCAAGAGAAAAACCAATCTCAGGAGGCTTCCTGTGGAAGGGGACAGCAGTGGGGACAACTCCTGCTTCCCGAAGTCTGAAACAAACATTTATTTTTCCAGGTACAAAACCCTCTTTTTGGGAGAGGGGAATGCTAAAAGCTGTGTGCTGCCCAGTGCTCTGGGCTCAAGTATGGGGATGTCAGTCTGTGTCTGGGGGGGGGGCCCAGGCAGGGACCATGGCTTTGGCTTCAGAGGGACAAGGCACATCCACTCCTGGCTCCCAGGGGAATGGGAATGTTGTGAATAAGGCACCATGGCAGCAGGAGAGGGGTGGAGCCTGTAGTGTTCATGGGATGGGGGAAAAGGAGGGGCCAGACCCCACAGGAGAGGCGCCAGCACCGAGCCGAGGGGTCTGGGGATGAGCTGCTCCTCCCTCCTCGAGGGGCCACATGGAAGGGATTTACAGTGTGAGGATCCCAGGGGTGCAGGAGCCTCCCCGGGGGTGCAGGAGCCACCCTGGGGGTGCAAGGAGCCTCCCCGGGGAGGCCAGGAGCCACAGGTCCCTCCTGATGCCGCAGCAGCAAATTCCTCTCCAGCCTCCTGGCAGAGGTTTCCTGGCATTTTCAGCTGTCCTGCTCCGACAGAGCCGCTCTCCTCCTGGCCCGGCTGCGCAAGAGCCGGGAAGAGCCCTGGGCAGGGAAAGGGACAGGGACAAGGACAGTCAGGACCCCCTGAGGCAGCCCCACACCCCCACCGTGTGTCCCCCTCCCACGTCACCTCTTTTCCTGGGTTCTTCCTCAGGGTTCTCAGGCTCTGGCAGCGGGACAGGGGTCTGGGATCCCGGCGTGGGGACACCGAGGGGGACACCTGCGAGTCCGACCACAGCTCCTCCTCGTCTGACTCGCTCTCGTAGCGGAGGCCGGCGCCGTAGGCTGGGGACAGAGGGGACATGCCACCTCCAGCATGGCCACCGTGGGCTTTGCTGGGCACCCCCTCTCTGTGACCCCCCTCCAGCTGCTCACCCAGGGGCTGCTGGAGGCTCTCCTGCTCCTCCAGGTACAGCGGGTCCTGGAAGTGCACAGGGGCCTGCTCGGGCAGGGAGCGCAGGTCCTGCATGCTGAAGCTGCGGAGCCGCCCGGCCAGCGCGCCCTGGCTCTGCATGGGGGACACAGAGAGGACAGATCAGACCCCATCCCAGGAGATGTCACCCTCCCCTGCCACCCTGCTGGGGCGGGGTTTCCTGCTGGGTACCTTGGTGGCCGCCTGGACAGCGGCGGTGGCTGCCAGGTTGAGGCCCCTCTTGCCGAAGCGCAGCGCGGTCTCGTAGCCGCGCTCGCGGGCACGGACCAGGAACGCATCGATGTCCTGAGAGACAAACGGGGGCAGTGTCACCTCTGGGGCATGGCCGGGTCCCTGGGCATTGTCACCTCCCTGGGCATCGTCACTTCCCAGGGCAATGCCACGTCCTGGGGCACTCCCTGAGCATTGCCACCCCCCAGTGCATCCCCATGACCCCCCTAGGCATTGTCACTTCCCAGGGACATCACAACAACCTGGGGCACCATCACCATCCTGAGGCATTGCCATGTCCCAGGGCATTGTCACCCCGCAGGGCAATGCCATATCCTGGGGCATTCCCTGAGCATTGGCACCTCCCAGGGCACTGTGACTCCCAG
Organism: Euphonia xanthogaster; assembly: GCA_034509185.1. Taxonomy (NCBI): domain Eukaryota; kingdom Metazoa; phylum Chordata; class Aves; order Passeriformes; family Fringillidae; genus Euphonia; species Euphonia xanthogaster. Next base: position 2,887,755 of record JAYDZK010000080.1, read on the forward strand.
GGCAATGCCACGTCCTGGGGCACACCCTGAGCATTGCCACCACCCAGTGCATCACCAGGTCCCAGGGCATTGTCACCTCCCAGGGCATTGTCACTCCCAGGGAACTGTCGCCCCCAGTGCATCACCAGGGCATTGTCACCCCGCAGGGCAATGCCATATCCTAGGGCATTCCCTGAGCATTGGCACCTCCCAGGGCACTGTGACTCCCAGGGCAATGCCATGTCCCTGAGCACTGTCACCCCCCAGGGCAATGCCATGACCTGGGGCATTCCCTGAGTTCCTTGAGCATTGTCACCCCCCAGTGCATCCTCATGTCCCTGAGCATTGTCACTCCAAGGGAACTGTCACCCCCCCAGTGCATTGTCACCTCCCATGACCTGAGGCAATGCCACATCTCTGGGGTACCACCACCCCCACTCGAGGGGGGGCAGACCCCCCCAGGCCGGGCAGGGGGGCCCCCAGAAGCCCCGGATTTGGGGGTTTTACCTTCTCCCTGCGGGCCAGCGTGGGGTGCACGAAGCGGCGGTAGAGCAGGCTGGCCCCCCGTGTGTACGGGGACAGCAGCCAGATGACAAAAGCCATCTTCACCTCGTAGTAGAAGGGGAGCCTGGGTGAGAGGGGCAGGAGATGGGGGGGGTCCAAAGGCACCTCATGGTCCCCCACACATCTGGGGGGGGTCTGAGGACAGACAGAGTCCCTCCCCAAGCTCACCAGGAGATGAGGAGGTCGGTGAAGGTCTCTGTGGTCATGAAGAGAGCAAAGACGATCCAGTACATCATCCATCGGACCTGGGGAGCCACGGGGAGCCCATCAGGGGGGCTGGGGGCTGGGAAAAGGGGGGCTGGAGCCCAGAAAGGGGGGCTGGAGACTGGGAAAAGAGGGGATGAACCCCAGAAAGGGGCATTGGAGACTGGGAAAAGAAGACTGGAGCTCAGGGAAAAGGGGGGACTGGAGCCTGGAAAGGGGGGAATGGAGCCCAGTGAAAGGGGGACTGGAGCCCCAGAAAGGGGGACTGGGGTCTGGGGAAAGAGGGGGACTGGAGCCCCAGAAAAGGAGGGGGGACTGGAGCCCCAGGAAAAGGGTACCTGAACCCTGGAAATGGGATACTGGAGTCTGGGGAAAAGGGGGGACTTGGAGCCCAAGAAACAGTGGGGGACTGAAGCCTGGGAAAAGGGGGGCTGAACCCCAGGAAGGGGGACTGGGGACAGTACTGGAGCCCCAGAAAGGGGGGAGACTGGAGTCCCAAGGAAAACGGGGAGTGACTGAGGTCTGGGAAAAAAGGGGACTGGAACCCCAAGGAAAAGGGGG
>JAYDZK010000080.1:2918987-2931905 GCA_034509185.1 Euphonia xanthogaster
GATCTGGCCGGCAGCGCTCCTGGCCCGGCCGCGGCCTTGGAGGAGTGCCACGGAGCCGGGAGCCTCTCCAGGGAGGGTTGGGGATGACGGTGATGTGGGGTTTTTTTTGGGTCCTCAGGGCTGGGAATTTGGGTGGGAAAAGGGCGCTGGGGGTGAAGGCAGTGATTCCCTTCCTACTGCTGGGGGGTTCCCTGAGGAGTCTGAACCCCGAATTTCTCCCTCTGCAGCCTGTGGGGAGACACTCCAGGACAGCCAGGGCAACTTCTCCTCCCCGGAATTCCCCAATGGATACTCTGCCCATATGCACTGCGTCTGGAGGATCTCGGTCACCCCCGGAGAGAAGGTACTGACTGCTGGGCTGACAGCTCCCGCCCTCTCCCAGCCCTCCTCTCCCTCCTCCCTGCCTTGTTTTGGGGTGTCCCAAGCCCCAGCATTCCCTTGTAGGGTGGGATGCTCTGGGCAGAGCGGGTCTGGGTTCCACCGGGTTCCCCTGGCTCCCGGCAGATGGGATGTGGGGGGAGCTCACCCCACGCTCCTCCTGCTCCTTCCCACCCTTAGATCATCCTGAATTTCACCACCCTGGACCTGTACCGAAGCCGGCTGTGCTGGTACGACTACGTGGAGGTGAGAGACGGGTTCTGGAGAAAGGCCACGCTGCGAGGTAACAACCCGGGGCCTCCTGCCCGCTCCTCCTGCCCGCCGGCACCACTCCGGGGCCGGCAGCGGCGCCAGGGAATTCCCTCTGCCCCTCTCCCTGCCTGCCTGCTATTCCAAACTCCTGGGGAGGGGGAATTACCCCCCAGAGGGGTTATGGAGGTGAACGGAGCTCCCAGTTTAGCCCACGCCAGTGAGAGCAGTCTGGATGATCCAGCTGGCTGGCACGTCTGTCCCCAGGGAGTGCCGGTGTCCCATCCCACCCCAAGGAGCTGGGTGTTCCCCAGGGAGATTCCAGGGTCCTGGTCCCATCCCTGTGATGTTCCCCAGGGAGATTCCAGTCCCTGTGGTGCTCCCCAGGGAGATTCCAGGGAGATTCCAGCATCCCTGGTCCCATTCCTTTGATATTCCCCAGGGAGATTCCAGGATCCCAGTCCCATCCCTGTGATGTTCTCCAGGAGATGCCAGTGTCCTAATCCCATCCCTGGGATGTTCCCCAGGGATTCCAGGATCCCAGTCCCATCCCATGAACTGGATGTTCCTCAAATCCCAGGATTCCCAAGTCCCCTGGAATCAGCAGCTGAAGTGAAACAGCCAGAAAAGCTGGAGGGGACTGGGGGGAGGAGTGTAGGGAGAAGCAGCCTTTGGCTTTAGGCTGGAAAGGGGCAGTGGGGGGACCAGGAGGAAGTGGAGGTGAGGAAGAGGAGGTCATGAGGAGGAAGAGCAAGTCATGGTGAGGTAGAAAAGGTGGCAGCATAGAAGTGATGATGAGAAAGAGAAGGAAAGGGCAAGGTGAGGAAGAGGAGATGGTGGTGAGGAAGAGGAGGTGGCAGTGAGGAAGATGAGATGGCGGTGAGGAGGAGGAGATGGTGGTGAAGAAGAGGAGGTGGTGAGCAGGAAGAAGAGGTGCCAGTGAGGAAGAGGAGGCGGTGGTGAGGAAGAGGAGGTGGCGGTGAGGAAGAGGTGGTAGCAGTGAGGAAGAGGAGGCGGCGGTGAGGAAGAGGAGGTGGCAGAGAGGAAGAGGAGGTGGCATAGAGGAAGAGGAGGTGGCAGTGAGGAAGAGGAGGTGGCGGTGGCGGTGAGGAAGAGGCGAGCTCCAGCACGGCAGCCCAGCACGCCTTCCTCCCCAGGCAGGTTCTGCGGGAACAAGCTGCCCGAGCCCATCATCTCCACCGACAGCCGCCTCTGGGTGGAGTTCCGGAGCAGCAGCAACTGGGTGGGCAAAGGTTTCTTCGCCGTCTACGAAGGTAGGGGGGAGCAGCGGGGCCCAGGGGACGGCGGGGGGCCCGGGGGGGCTCAGGCTGCTGCTCCTCCCTTCCAGCCATCTGCGGGGGGGACGTGAAGAAGGACAACGGCCACATCCAGTCCCCCAACTACCCCGATGACTACCGGCCCAGCAAGGTGTGCGTCTGGAAAATCACCGTGTCCGAGGGCTACCACGTGGGATTGACCTTCCAGTCCTTCGAGGTGGGTCGGCGTCCCCCCGTGAAACAGGGCTCTCCTCCAGCCAGGTCTCATAAGCTCTTGGAGATCTATTTCACATCCAAGATAGCTCAGCTACCTCAAAAGGCAGAAAATCAGCAGGATGGCTTCTGTGGTAGTGTTGGAAATAAAGAGGTTTTAATAAAAGGCAAAATAACAAAACTCTTTACAGGGAAAAATTGAGCCAGGTGCAAGAGGTTCTTGCCCCTGGTAAAACACCTCACAGAAGTGATCAGTTTCTTTGTTCTCTTCTTTTTCTAGTAAATTGCTCAGGTGGGACTTTTTGGCTCCTGTCCAATTGGCCATCCTTAAGTTTGAGATGAAGTCCCCCAAGCCTATGAGGTGTCTTTTCAGCTAATTGAGGAGAGAAACTCTGGGCTCTTTTCCTTTTTGAGGAGACAAAGGAGAGTTTTGTCACTCGGTCAGCAGGGGGCACATTCCTATATCCCCGGCTGGGGAGGGGGCATCTCCTCATCCCAGTGCTCCCTCAGGATGGGCTTGGGGCTGCTGCGTCCATCAGCAACACCTCTGTGCCTCAGTTTCCCCTCAGGACAGGGGTGGGAAGGGTTTGGGGGTGCTGGGACAAAACCACCCCTGTTCTGTGGCAGCAGCTCTGACCACAGAGAGAAACAGAACTTTCCCAGGCATCGTTCTGGGAAAAGGCTGTGAGGGGATCAGAGAAAAGAATGAGAAACAATTCTGATCTTAACTTGCGGCACTTGCCATTGTGAACATGTGGAATGTGCTGTGGAGATTTGTTTCCCAAAGGGGGGTTTCTTAATTAACCAATAGTGATGATGTTTTAATTAAAGGACCAATCAAGTCAACCCGTAGCGAACTAAGATAGAAAAGAACAATGGGTTTCGTAATAAAGATGATTGATCAGCCCTCTGTGAGTGCATGGAGCCTGTAGCAATTATTACCCTGCCGGGGGCTGTCTCACTGTGACATCTGCCTTACTGTGACACCTTACTGTGGCACCTTGCTGTGACATCGTTCTTACTGTGATATCTCACTGTGACACCTTACTGTGACATCCTATTGGCCGTCTCACTGTGACATCTTTCTTACTGTGACATCTTTCTTACTGTGACATCTTTCTTACTGTGATATCTTACTGTGACGTCTTACTGGCCATCTTACTGTGACGTCTTGCTGTGCCATCTTTCTTACTGTGACATCTTTCTTACTGTGACGTCTTACTGGCCATCTTACTGTGACACCTTACTGTGCCATCTTACTGTGACATCCATCTTACTGTGACACCTTACTGGCCATCTTACTGTGACACCTTACTGTGCCATCTTACTGTGACTTCTTTCTTACTGTGATATCTTACTGTGCCATCTTACTGTGACATCCATCTTACTGTGACACCTTACTGTGCCATCTGACTGTGCCATCTGACTGTGCCACTGTCCTGCACCCCCCCAGATCGAGCGTCACGACAGCTGTGCCTACGACTACCTGGAGATCCGCGACGGGAGCAGCGACTCGAGCAGCCTCATCGGCCGCTACTGCGGCTACGACAAACCCGACGACATCAAGAGCACCTCCAACAAGCTCTGGATGAAATTTGTCTCCGACGGCTCCATCAACAAGGCCGGCTTCGCCGTCAACTTCTTCAAAGGTTTGGGGGGGTGCTCCAGGGGGTGCTGGGGGTGCTGCAGCCCCCTGGCCGCTCACCCCTCGTGCCCTGCCCAGAGATGGACGAGTGCTCCCGCCCCAACAACGGCGGCTGCGAGCAGCGCTGCGTCAACACCCTGGGCAGCTACAAGTGTGCCTGTGACCCTGGCTACGAGCTGGCATCCGACAAGCGCCGCTGCGAGGGTGAGTGTCCCCTGAGACCCCCCCCAAACCCCCCCCCCCGTGCCCCTTGCCGTGCCCCCAGCCCTGTGGAGGTGACGGGTGCTGGGTGGTCCCGCCCTGCAGCTGCCTGCGGAGGTTTCCTCACCAAGCTCAACGGCTCCATCACCAGCCCGGGGTGGCCCAAGGAGTATCCCCCCAACAAGAACTGCATCTGGCAGCTGGTGGCCCCCACCCAGTACCGCATCTCCCTCCAGTTCGACTTCTTCGAGACTGAGGGCAACGATGTGAGTGGGGGGAGCAGCCCCTCTCTGCCCCGCGCTGCCCCTTGCCCTCCCCCAAAAACCCTCCAGCCACAGGCAGCCTGGCTGGCAGCACATTTTGGGAGGTTTTCTCTTCTTCTGGGGGACAATTGGCTCCTACTTCAGAACTGGGGTGCTCTCAGGGGCTGCTGGTGGCCCCCAGCGTGGCACCACCGTGTCCCCAGCCCTGTGTCACCCCCCAGGTGTGCAAGTACGACTTTGTGGAGGTGCGCAGCGGGCTCACAGCTGACTCCAAGCTGCACGGGAAGTTCTGCGGCGCCGAGAAGCCCGAGGTCATCACCTCCCAATACAACAACATGAGGATCGAGTTCAAGTCCGACAACACCGTCTCCAAAAAGGGCTTCAAAGCCCATTTCTTCTCAGGTAGAGCTGCCTGGCCCCAGCACGGGCACCCCCTGCCCTCCCTCACCCAGCCAGCCCCCCTAAACCGCCGCTAACGCTTCCCTCACCCACGCCAGGGGTGCAGCCCCAATCCCAAAACCCTCCAGCCACAGGCAGCCTGGCTGGCAGCACATTTTGGGAGGATTTCTCCTCTTCTGGGGGACAATTGGCTCCTACTTCAGAGCTGGGGTTGCTCTCAGGGGCTCCCCAAAGAGTCAGGGGATGCTGGGGTCCAGCTGGGGACAGGAATGTGCTTGGCCCCGGGTGCTGCACCCCTCGGGTGGCATTACCAGGGTGGGGGGACGGTGACACCCTGCTCTGCTGCTGCTGCTGCTCCCCGCTCTGCTGCACGGCACCGGCTCCCTCCGCTCCCCGGGCAGGGCGCTCCGCATCCCGGCGTCAGCATCCGGCCCCGGCTGAGCTCTCCGGAGCGATCCCTCCTCCCAAAAACCAACACCTGCCTCTCCCTGTCTGCCCCACGGGCCGCTCTCCTCTCCCGGGCCACCCCGCCAGGAGGCGGTGTCACCTTCGGATGGGTTTTGTGGGCAGGGACGGGGACACCAAACGCTGGATGCAGCCGGGGCTGGACCCTGCGCTGGGGGCTACCGCGGGACCCCCGTGCACCAGACGGTCCCCTGGGTGTGGCACGGTGCCCTGGACACCATCCCAGCTGTGAGACACCCGCGGCACCCACCGTGAGCCTCCCGCTGGCCGTTTTTGAGGGGCAGCGCTGCTGCCCGGCTGCGGGAGCGGCTCCCTCGGAGCCCCCGGGGGTTTCCCGGAGCGGCAGAGCCCCGCGGGCCGGGCATGGAGTGTCTTTGCTTTATCTGTTTAATTAAAACCAAGGCGAGTAGGGCGGCCCAGGGGGCCCAGCCGTCGGGAGCCGGCACCCTCCACAAGGCGATTCCTCGGGGATTCCTCGGGGAAGCCCGGCGGCCGAGCGGGACCACGGGGCAGCCGGGTGAGTCTCACCCCGGAGCACTTCAGGCTCCATCCCCGTCCCTTCTCCCTCTTTTTCGTCACCCCACGGGACGTGCGGTGACAATAGCCCACCAAACCCTCTCCTTCACCTTCCCCCGCTCAGGTCTTAGGCTTTCCCGGCAGCAGGACCACCCTGGAGGACTCGGCCACAGCGGGCTCCCTCCTCTGGTCCCTCCGGGGTCGCTCCCTGGGCAAAACCTCTCCCGTGCGGCCCCTTTTTGGCCGCGGAGGGTCCCCGTGCTCCGGACGAGTCCCGTCCCTCGGTGCCGCGGGCAGCCTGGCCGTCTGGGCGCCCGTTTTTCCCCGCTGAAGACGTGACCCCTTCCTCCTCCTCCTCCTCCTCCTCCTTCTCCTCCTCCTCCTCCTCGCGGCCCGGGGCTCCGTCGGCTCGCGCGTAAGGATGCGCATTCCTCCCGGGAATCCGCCACGGTGTCGGCATCCAGGTACGTCCCCCCGGCCCTCGGCCGAGCCCCGCCCGGCGCTGGGGGTCCGCAGCGGGGGGAGAGGCGCTGCCGGGGGCTGCGGGGCGGTGAGCAGCCCGGAGCCGTCGGATGCCCGCGGGGGAGAACGGTGAGCGCACGGCGATGCCGGGTGGCGGCGAGCAAGCTGGTTGGAATAAAGGATTGCTAAAGACACCGACCCGGTGGGCTTCTTTCCGCTGCCAACTCTCTCCTGCTCTTGTGTCGCCCGCCCAGGCTCCCCTCGTCCCGCCAGCTCCCCCCGCGGTGCTGGAGCTGCTCTGAGCCCAGAAGCCCCTTCCCAACCCCAAACGGGCCTTTCCGCCTCGCTTCCTCCTCCCTCAGGCCGAGGAGACGTCAGGTTACAGCCTCCGCTTGAGAGGCGGCCGCGGGCCGGGGGGGCCGGGGCAGGACCCCCTTGCCGCTGGCTCCGGGAGGGATCCCGGCTGCTCTCCGGCACCGCTGTGAGCTCGGAGCGGGACGCAGGGGGCTCTGGTGCCCGCTTGCTGCTGGCTTCCCTCCCCAAAACACCGCCCGGCGGGCAGGGGGAGCGAGGGGGAGCGATGGGACCTGGAAGGGTCTTTGGGGGGTCGGGGAAGGGCTGGCGAGCCCCGACACCGGCGGTAGGGAGCTCGGGCAGTGGTGGGACGTAAGTCCGGCCAGCTCAGGGTGATCCCAAACCCCTCCAGTGCCATTCCTAGACCGGACAGCCTAGGAACCCACCCAAAGCCCAACCTCATCCTCCTCCTCCTCTTCCTTCCCGCAGAGCTGCAGAGGGGCTCCCGGGGGTCTCCTCGCTGCTGCTTCCCCCCCGGCTGCCGCTCCGCATGCCCCCACCGCCCCCGCCCCCGCCGACCCCCGCCCCCCCATCGCTCCCCCCCTTCTCTCCCTCTCTCTTTGCAGAGAAGAAGCCGCAGCTGCAGCCCCCGAAATCTCGCCCGCCCGGCCTGAAGTTCCGCATGCAGAAGCGGCCGCGGGGCCCCTCCTGAGCCGCTCCATCCTCTCCGTCTTTCTCAGGAACGCCGCGGCCCCGGAGCCGTGCGGGAGCACGGTGGGACCGAGCCGAGCCGAGCCGTGCTGCCGGCCCTGGCAGCCTTTTGCTTGACAGAACTGGTTGTTGACCTTATTTTTTAATTTTTTTTAACTTTTTTAAAAGTTTTTTTTTTTTTTTTTCGTTCTAAGCACCCCACACCCTTGGTTTTGTCATTGACCAGCTGACCTTGTTTGTTTTATTTTTTCCCCTCTCCCCCAATTTTTGCCGTGTCTGTGACATTTCCTATCAATGAGTAAAGAGGGACTCCCGCGTCCTGGTCTTTCTTGTGCATCTTTGGTTGTCACTGTGTGTTTTTCTGCCTCCCCCCGTCCGTCCTGGCAGCAGGTAATGGTGGCACCCATGGGTGAGCCCACGGGAGAGGAGGAGCCGTCCGTGCCCGCGGGGGCTGGAGCTGGAAGCGGGATGCTGGAGCTGCTTGCTGCTGCCCGGGGGCGCTTGCTTGGCTGGAGGGCAGGGGGGGCCTGGGGGCCGTGTTGGGATGGAATTGCACCATTCCAGGCTTTCCCAGCCTGCTCAAGGATCCCTCTGCTCTCTCCTAGACAAGGATGAGTGCTCCAAGAACAACGGGGGCTGCCAGCACGAGTGCCTCAACTCCTTCGGCAGCTACGAGTGCCAGTGCCGCAGCGGCTTCGTGCTGCACGACAACAAGCATGACTGCAAGGAAGGTGGGTCCGGCCCACCCCTCATTCCCTTGGGAACCCCCCAGCCACGCCTCTATGACCCTCCTTGCTGTCCCCGCAGCTGGCTGTGACCACAAGGTGACATCTGTCTCGGGGACCATCACCAGCCCCAACTGGCCCGATAAATACCCCAGTAAGAAGGAGTGCACCTGGGCCATCAGCACCACGCCGGGGCACCGCATCAAGCTGGTAGGGGTTGGGGGGTGGGGGGCACTGGGGTCCCCTCTGCCGAGCCCCGACCTCACCCAGAACCTCCACAGAGCTTCTCGGAGCTGGACGTGGAGGCGCAGCAGGAATGTACCTACGACCACCTGGAGATCTTTGACGGGAAGGACGCCAAGGCCCCGGCGCTCGGCCGCTTCTGCGGGGCCAAGGAGCCCGAGCCCATCATCTCCTCTGGCAACAAGATGTTCCTCAAGTTTGTGTCTGATAACTCCATCCAGAAGAAGGGATTCGAGGCCACCCACAGCACAGGTACCTGGGTGGGGCCAGGAAATGGGATTATGGGGTGGGGGCACAGCCTGGGCGCCCCTAAACCCTGGCTTCTCCTGCAGTGTGCGGGGGCCAGGTGCGCGCTGAGGTGAAGACCAAGGACTTGTATTCCCACGCACAATTTGGGGACAACAACTACCCGGGGGGCTCGGACTGCGAGTGGGTGATCATGGCCGAGGAGGGCTTCGGCGTGGAGCTCATCTTCCAGACCTTCGAGATCGAGGAGGAGGCCGACTGCGGATACGACTACATGGAGCTCTTCGACGGCTACGACGGGACGGCCCCGCGCCTCGGCCGCTTCTGCGGCTCTGGGGTGAGCCTGCCACGGAGGGGACATGGGGTGGGGTGGGGTGGGGTGCGAGGAGTGAGGGTTCAAGGTGATGGATGAGGCAGAGCCAGAGCAGTGTGGAGAAATCCCCACGGGAATTTGGTCTGGTGTGATGATTCCCACCCTCCGCAGCGCAAATATTCCCAGCCATAATGGGCGCTCATCCCGGGCATGCTCGTGGATCTGAGCACCCCGTCCCTCACCCCTGCAGCCCCCCGAGGAGGTTTACTCGGCCGGAGACTCGGTGATGATCCGCTTCCACTCAGACGACACCATCAACAAGAAGGGTTTCCACCTTCGCTACACCAGCACCAAGTTCCAGGACACGCTGCACACGAGGAAATGAGGGCCGGGGGTCCCGGCCCCGCCGCGGGCAGGGGAGGAGGAGGAGAAAGAGGAGGAGAAAGAGGGCAGGGAGGACGGCGGGGAACGCTGCCCCGCACAGACTGCACGGAGGAGGAGCACACAGCCAACCTCAGCACTCAAGACACGCTCGCACGGGGCCCCGGGGCTCGGGCGCCCACGGCACGGGGGGCACAGGGGGGGTCCCCGCTGGCAGCCGCCCACCCCGGTGCTGGGGGGGCCGAGCAGGACCCGCTGCCCTCCCCTGCCCCGGCCAAAGCTCTGAATGTACAAACCAGTAACCAGGAAGAGCCCAACACACACAAGGTGCTGTCTCTCTCTTGTACCCATGAAATAAATACCCTTGTACTTGGAGCGGGGGCAGCCCCGGCCTCTTTGCTTCCAGCCCAGAGGAACAGCACCCAAAATGGGGCTGGACTGGGGGGGAAAGCAGCCAGGACCCTGCACAGACCCCAATCCTAAGGGAGGAGCCCCATCCTTGGGGTTCTGATGGAGCAGAGCCAGGAATTCCAACAAAGGAGCAGCCAGACCTTCTCCTGGCCACAGCGGGTCCTGTGGAGGGCGGTGGGCTCGGAGCCCTCTGCCCCCCAGGACTCTGCAGGTGGGTTCCCTCCCCCCACACCTTTATTTTGAGGTGTCTCTGAGGCAGAAGAGCACCCGCTGCGGGGTGGGTGGGTGGGTGGGTGCCACGTGCTGTGCCCACCGCGTGCTCCAGCGCGTGCCCGCGGTGGCGGTGGCAGATGGCGGGTGGGCTGTGCCACGGCCCCCGCGCCCACCGCGTGCTCCCGCGTGCCTCGACCCCTCCTGCAGCCCCTGCTCACTGCTGCTGCTGCTGCTGCTGCTGCCACGGGGAGGCTTCTCTTCCCTCTTTGTGCCAGCCTGGCATGCTCCGTGGGGGCTGTGCCCAGGCAGAACCGGGACGGGCACCGGGGGTTTCATCCAGAGGGGTTTTCAGTCTCTGTGGGGTGAAGAGCTCAGGAAACTTTTCAGTGACAGGATGAGGAGCAACGGCCATAAACAAAAACATGAGTTCCACCTCAACGTGAGGAAGAACTTCTTTCCACAGAGGGTGGCAGAGCACTGGGACAGCCCCAGGGAAGGGTGGAGCCTCCCTCCCTGGAGACATTCCAAACCCACTTGGACGTGCTTCTATGTCACCTGATCCAGGTGCCCCTGCCCGGGCAGGTGGGATGGACCTGGTGATCTCCAGGAAGGCCCTTCCAACCTGGACTGTTCTCAAACCTGGCGAGGTCCCCTCCCAGTCCCACCCCCCCCCCCCTTCCCCTGAGCCGGATCGGTGGGGGGGGGGTCTGAGCCGCTTCTTGGGGTCCCGTGGGGGACACAGGCGCGTGACACGGCCGGTGGCGACCGCACAGAGTTTATTGAAACACCTCCAGCACAGCACAGGGATGCTCGGGGAGGGGGAGCCGGTTGTTGTAGAGCGTGCAGGGGGGACACAGAGACGGGGGGCGGGCACCCCGGGGGGGCCGCACGCAAGCGCCATGCTGCCGACGGCTCATGCGGGGGGCGGCGGGTTGGGGGGCACGGGGAGGGGGGTTCAGATCCGTTCTCCCCTTCCCCGGCTCCTCCGGCTGCCTCCGGGGCCGCGGGGCCGGGGACTCGGGCGGTGCAGGACTGCAGAGCAGAGAGGGACCGGACACGGGGGCACGCCCAGGGTCCCCCACGCCACCGCAGCCCCGCGCCGGCGGGGGCCCCTGTCTGAGCACCCCCCATCCCCGAGAGCAGTTCAAAACCGGGGGGTGCTTCCAATATCTCCCTGAACCCCCTGGAGTGGCCGGGGAGCCCCAGTCCCGGCTGGCAGGGCCGGGGCTCCCTGGGAGCTGCGCGAACCTGGGGCGGGAGGATGCGGGGGACGCCGGAGGGGAAGGGGGTCCCGCAGCGGCTGCGCGGAGCAGGGCAGAGCGCGGGGCTCACGCCAGCGAGGACGCTGCTGGTCGGCCAGTCCAGGAGATGAAGGCTTCCTCCCTCGGGGCGCACAGCGGCGCGGACTCTGCCTCCTCGCCGAACCAGCGTCCCGCCGGCTCCTTCCTCGGGGCACCGCCCGGATCCCCCGAGCCCACCCGTGTCCTCCACCCACCAGCGTCCGTGGGAGAAGCCCCCGCGGCGAGCGCCCGTCGCCCTGCCCGGCCCTGCCCGCCTGGGCCCCTTAACGCCCCACGCTGATGTTGCACGTCTTGCAGCTGGGGTCCTTTTTGGCGTTGGCGGTGGAGAGGCTCATGAGCTGGTGGCCGCTGATCTCCCCCAGCACGCCGAGGCTCAGGTCCACCGGCTCCGTGTAAATGACCTCCAGGATGCTGTCCTGGGCGTGGCGGTACACCAGCTCGCCCTCCTCCACGCAGCACGTCAGGAACTTGTTGGAGGAAATGTCCAGCTGGGGAAGGCGCTCCCGGCAGAAGAGATCCCCGGAGGAGCCCTTGGGCGCCAGGACCAGCACGACGTAGTGGTAGGCGGTGTACATGCAGTAGAAGTCCGCGAAGTAGAGGTTGGTGTTGGGGTTGAAGAGGCGCTGGGCCGGGATTTGGAAGCGGTACCGGCCGTAGGGCGAGTCCTGCGGGGGCTGCCCGGTGTTGAACTCGGTGTTGCAGCTGAAGAAGATGCCGTGCAGCATGCCGCTGGTGGGCGAGCCGTGGCTCCCGCTGTTGTCCTTCAGCGATGGCTTCATCACGTTCCCGCAGTGCATCCTGCCACGAGGAGGAGGAGGAGGAGGAGGGACACACAGGCACAGGCAGGGTCAGGGAATGTGCTCTGCGAGGGGGGAGCGTGGGGAATGGGGCTGGGGGTACCTGACGTGCTGGAAATACTCCTTGTGCTGGTTGCGGTAGAAGACGGAGAAGCGCAGCATGCGGCCGGCGATCAGCTCCGCTTTCTCCTGCAGCTGGGCCAGGTGCTCCTTGGCGTAGTCTGGGGACAGGCACGGGGACATCAGGGCGTCTCCATCCCCCTCCAGCAGCCCATCCCTGCCCGCAGCTCCCCGCACCTCCTGCCTCCCACTCATCAGCTGCCGCTCCAACCGGCCCGGCTTGTGCCAGCTCCCGGCATCGCCCCCGTCCTCCTCCGGGCTCCCAGCTTCCCAGCATTTCCCCCATCCTCTCTCCCGGCTCGTGGCTCCCGACTTTACCCGCGATCTCCCCCGTGGCTCCCAGCACTGACCCCCCTCGCTCCCAGCTCCTGGGATCGCCCCGGTTCTCCCTCCCTTGTTCCCAGCTCCAGGCATCACCCCCGTCCTCCCTCTCAGCTCAGGCATTGCCCTCTTCCCCCTTCCGTCTCCCAGCTCCAGGCATCAACCCCATCTCCCTCCTGGTTCCCAACCCTGGGCTTTGCCCCTGTCCTCCTCACCCTCCCGGCTCCCAGCATCGCCTCCGTCCTCCTCCCGGCTCCCGGCACCGTCCCCATGCCCGGCCCAGCTCCCGATTCCAGGAGCATCAATCCCGTCCTCCCTCCCGGCACCCAGCATCGCCCCCGTCCTCCCCCCAGCTCCCGGCTCCTGGCATCGCCCCCATCCGCCCTCCGGGCTCCCGGGACCGCCCCCACCGTCCCTCCCGGTCCCGCTCACCCCCGGTGCAGAACTCCACGGTCTCGCTCCAGCCGGACACCAGGTACTCGCCGTCGCTCTGCTTGACCGCCGTCTGCACGGCCACGCTGTACTCGGTGCGGGGGCTCAGGAACCAGTGGCCCCGCACCGTCATGGGCAGCGGCACCGCCTTGGCCACCAGCTTGGTGGGGACATCCTGTGCCGAGCGGCGAGGGTCAGGCGGGACAGCATCCTCCCACCCCCCCGCACCCCCGCCCCGCGCCGCGGGGATGCTGCCGGGTACCCCGAAATATCCACGGAGACCCCCCCAAAACACCGTGGTGACACGTCTCGGGCCACCCCCCCCCCCCCCACCCTGTCCCC
>JAYDZK010000080.1:2953138-2965431 GCA_034509185.1 Euphonia xanthogaster
GCGGCCCCGAGCGGCGGCGGCGGCGGGAGCGGGAGCGGAGGTAGGACCGGGATGGACCGGGACTGGCACGGGACAGGCACGGGACAGGCACGGCAGTCCTGCCGTGCGATGGGGAACCGGCTCTGGGGACGGGACCCGCGGGGAGGGAGGCAGCGGAGCGGGGGGAGCGGGCTGGGGCCGGCCCCGAGCCCCGGATGGGGATGGGGGATGCAGAGAGGGATGTAGGATGCAGGGAGCGGCTGTTTAGGGTTTGGGGCCAGTCCTAGGGCCTGGGGGCAGCCATGGGAGCTCGTTTTGGGACAGCCCGTAGGGTCTGGGGCAGGGGAGGGTGTAGGTGGAGGTGGGGTCGGAGGTGCAGGACCCTGTTGTGGGGTGCAGGACTCAATTTTGGTGAGCAGGGCCCAGTTATGGGGTCTGGCACCACCAGTGCAAGCTCTGGGACCAGGCAGCGGCGGTGGGATGGGGAGAGGGGTGGGATGGGGCAGGGAGCGGGCGGCAGCAGCGGCTCCGGCCCGGGGGGCACTGGGCAGGACTATGGGGTGCGATGCCCGGGGGATCTCCCGGTTCCGCTGCCCATCTGCCCTCCCCGGGCTGGGATCACGGGCAAGGAAAGGACAGGACTCCGTCCGGAGGCTCCAGGGCAGCCCAGGGTGTCGGTGACCCAGGAACGGGTCCGCTGCCAGCCCCGGGACAGTCGCAGGGCACGGGAAACCTCCGGCTCCTGGAGCCCTCCTTGCCTCAGGACACGTGGAGCGCGATTGCTCCGGATGGCCCCGTGGGCTCCGACCGCCGACAGGAGCGGGATGGGTCCGGGGCTGGAATTCGGGGTCCCGCTGGCCCTGTCCCCTCCCGGTTTGCGGCAATCCCTGCGCGGGATTTCGGGCAGCGCCTGGCGCGGGGCTGACGTCGCCGGGGTCATGCTCGGCTGTGCCAGCGGTTCTCATTCCCGGCGTCACCTTCCCGCTCCGGGCGGCCGGGGGGGGATGTGCGGATTGCGGCCGGGATTGCTGATCTCCGGGAAGTGCAGCCCAAGGAGATGGGAAGGGTTTGCCCGGCCTCGGGAGCTGCGTGGTGCTGTCGTGGCATCGCTCCCGGGCACATCCCTCCCGGGCAGCCGTCCCTTCGCGTGGCAGCGGTTTGTCCGTCCGTGCCCCAGCTCGATAAAGTAGGTCAGGCGCTGGCTCCGGGCTCCGGGAGCGCATCCCGGTGGGAGGACGCCCTTGAAGGTAGCGGGCAGGAGGCCGGGGGGCTCCGGGGGGGTCGCAGCTGCCGGTGGGGATGGCGAGGCTCGGTGTTCTTTGGTGTTTGTCCCGGGATGCTGGGCTGGGTGTGCTCGGCACCCTCCTGCCTTGCCCCGGGATTGCAGCAGGTCGGAGCCCCCCGGGATGTGCCTCTTTGGGTCCTTCTCTTCTGCAGGGGCGGCTCCTCCGCCTCGTTTTGCCCTAAAACGGAGCGAGCCTGTGCAGCTCCGGCCGCTGCCCGGCTCTGCCCTTCCTGCCTTTCCTTTGGCAACGGGGGGAAAGTTGAGGTCCGGTTTTCCAGCCTGGGTGTATCCGGCTGAGCCCGGCTTTGGGAGAAACCCCCGGGAGGGATTTTGGCAGGGAGAGAGCTTCGTGCCTTGGCACGGGCCGGGCCATCGGTGTGCAGGCAGCAGGAGGGCTCCCGGTGGCACCGGGGATTTGGGGAGCACCCGGCTGGAAAGGGCAGCCAGTGGGACGTGCGGCCAGCCGGGACAAACCTTTGGCACGTTGGGCTGTGTGCCAGCACCTGTGGGAGTCACCGACAGAGTCCTGGATGTCCCACGGAGCCCAGGAGGACCCACCTGGAAGGGTGGATTGGGATAGGGAGACAGAGAAAGGGTCTGGGCTCGCTGGGGGATGCTGAAGAGGCAGAGGTCCCTCGGGTCTCCCCACCCAGCAGGGTGTTCCCAGCAGCAGCACTGCTCTGGATGGGCTCCCTCCCTCGTTTTGGGAGGAGAGGGGTTAAGTCAAAGCATCCGAGCTAAGCCCTGGCAGGAGAAGGCTAAAAGCTCCCTGAGAACAAAGCTTACAAAGTGGTGGTAAGCTGGTAAAACCTGTGGGAATGTGGGAGCCTTCAGGGGCAGTGGGGTCCTGCATGGGGAGCGGGGTCCTGTGGGTCCCCTGCAGCCCCTTGGCGTGGAAATCCTGGCCCCAGGTTATTTTTGGAACAATTGCTTGGCCGGGCTTCAAAAATGTCCTGGTTTTTGGAAGAGACTGGAGCCTGTGAGCTGTCAGCACAGGCCAGGCACTGTGGGGTGTCCAGGGCTGGGTCAGGAGCACCTCCAGGGGGATCAGGAGGTGCACCCGGATCCCCACACTGGGACTGGCATGGCTGCTGCATTGATGGAGGCAGAAGATTTTTATTTTCTCTTTGCCAACCGCAAATTCGCTGTCCACCTTTCAGGGAAGCTTTTCCAGGAAGGCAGCCTGAGCTCCAGGCTCCTGGGTGCCTCCCAAGGTGGACGTGCAGGTCGTGCCTGGCATCCCCCCCTCTCCCTGTGCCCCTTCCTTTGCACCCCGGGGCTGTGCCACCCCTCTTTTATCAATTCCCGGCACATATGAAAGGGACAGAGAGGGCAAGGATTGATTCTGGGCAAACACTATAAAGGCACCTACAGTTAGAGTGGGGAAGCACTCGGTTCATGGTAATTATCCTGGTTAAATTATAACCTCAGGAACAGGCCACCTCTGTCCCCGGGACTGCCGTGCTCCTCCGAGCGCTGGCACTGCAGCGTTTGTGTCCCAGCCCCGGTGACACCGAGGGGACCCACACGTGGCCAGGGCTGGAATGTGACTCCTCCTCACCCCCCACAGAGCTGATTTGGGGCTGGCACAGCTGGGTTTTGGCACAGCCCTGCCTGCTTCCCGACCATCCTGCTCTTCCCAGGGTCCCCGAGGTGCTGCGGAGCTGGAGAGCCCCCAGGAGCCGTGTCCTGGCAGCCCCCCAGGGTGAGTGAGGGGCTTGGGGTGGCTCAGGGTAGAGGAGGAGGGGGTGGTTTTGCATGGAAAGATTGTGGAAAAATGCTGAGTCCTCCTCAGGATCTGGGTGCTCGCAGCGCTGTTCCCCCTTTTCCATCGGTGGGGTGGAGCAGCCGTGGTTGGAGCACTGGGAATGCCAAAGCCAACAGCAGTGTGGTTTCCCTCCCAGCATCCCAGAGGCACCATGATCCCCAGCGTGGGCCCCCGGAGCTGCTGCCTGCTCCTGCTGCTCTGCCTCCTCCCCTGCCCGCAGGTCCGGGCGGGCAGGGATGGCCCCGGCGTCTCGGCAGCCTCCTTCCTGCAGGATCTGCTCCAGCGCTACGGGGAGAGCCAGACCTTGAGCCTGAAGCAGCTCAAGGCCCTGCTGAACCGCCTGGATGTGGGAGTGGGACACGCCAACGTCTCCCAAACACCTCAGCAGCGCCTGAACCTCTCCCGTGTAAGGAGGGGACCCCCAAAACCTCCCTGTGGGCCCCCAAAGCTTCACTGCAGATTCCTGAAATCTCCCTGCAGAGCTGTGGGGATCTCAAGGCACATTTCTGTCCCTTCCCTCCCCCAGTGCTTCAGCTCTGTGGAGCTTTTTGCCATCCACAACCTCAGTGAGGGCTCCCCTGTGGGGCGCAGCGAGTTCAAGGAGTTCTGCCCCACCATCCTGCAGCAGCTGGAGTCGGGGGCGTGCGCCTCCGAAAACCTGGAAAATGAGGAGAATGAGCAGACAGAGGAGAGCAGGCCCAGCTCAGCTGAAGGTAATTGGGGTGCTGGGGGGGCTACAGGCACTGCCTGGTTCTGGGCATGGAGCTTGGGTCATGAGGAACAGCCAGTTGCTGCTCCTGGGAGTTGCCTGCCTCCAGCAGCTGGCAATCCTGACCGAGTTTTCCTCGCTGTGCATGGTGCCGTGGTGTGGTTTTGCTGGGAAAACCTCTGTGCCTCTGGAATAGCTGGATGAGGAGGGGACTCTGCTGTGGGTTCCCCTGGGTGGGAGGGGGTGACCTGGAGGGACCCACTGTCCTCCAGCCGCCGGCGGATGCTCAGCCAGCTCCCACCCATCCCGGTGCCGACGCTGCCCAAGGTCTTGGATCAGCGACCCTGAGCACAGCTCAGCTTCTCGCTGGGGCTGGCTCGGGAAAACCTTTTCCAAGGATCCCGTGGCTTCATTCCCACCTTCCCTGCACCAAACAGGATGATTTTGTTGCAGCTGGAGCACCCGGAGCAGGGGGAGCAGCCCCGGAGCCTTTCCCACCCGCCCGGGTCCGGGCTCTCCGAGAGCCTCGGTAATGTCTGGCCCTCGTTTCTTCTCGTTCCGCAGTGTGGGGCTTTGGTTTTCTCAGTGTGTCCATGATTAACGTGGCCTCCCTGCTCGGAGTCCTCATCGTGCCGTGCTCCCAGAAGGCCTTTTTCAGCCGGGTGCTGCTGTTTTTCATCGCGCTCTCCATCGGCACGCTGCTCTCTAACGCGCTCTTCCAGCTCATCCCAGAGGTGCGGTAGAACGTCCCTGCCTCTCTCCCGTCTCCGGGGGCAGCTCCGGGGGCGCCCTCTCTGCCTCCACCCCGCCGAATCGATCCGACCCCTCGTCACCCGAGGCTCAGGGCTTGGCTCAAGGGGCTGCGCAGGGCTTTTCTCACCCCTCTGAGCACCAGGAAACCCTCAGTGTCCTCCATCCCTGCCACCTCTGAGGAGTGGATGTGCTGGGAGAAGCTGTTTGCTCCTGCTCTGGGTTGTCCAGGAGTGCATCTTTTGGAGGGATGTGCTCAGCCACATTTGTGGCAGCAGTACTGGCATGAGCCAGAGGGAAAAAAATGTGATATATCCATGAAAATATGATAAAATATCCACATAAAAGCACAGAGAACAGCCTGTAGAAACGCTGGCTTCCTCTGGAATGAGCCTACTTTTACAAATCCTTTAATTGCCTTTTTTTTTTTCCCCTTACCTGATTTCCCAGCCTGATGTTCCCACAATGGTTCTGCCTTCCATGAGGTATCCTGGTGCTCTGATGGGACCGACAGAAATATCGCAAATTAATTGTGTTGTAATTGCGCGGTTCTGGAGCTGAATAAATCCACCCGGATTGGAAACCTTTGGGGTGGCTCAGGGTAGAGGAGGAGCTCAAATGTGGTCCAGGTGCCTCCTCAGAGGATGAGCTGGATTTGACACATCCAACCTTAAAATTCCAGTGGGTTTTTCCCCCTGGCATTGCCCGTTTGCTGCCAGGGAGTGAATGCCTCATCCGTGCTGGCAGTGGGATGTTTTTCCAAGCTTTTCAGCTCCAGAATTGCAACTTTTATTTGCTGGACATAAAAACCAAGCGCCTCTAATTCCTGATCTGCCAGGAATTGAAATGCCAGAGGTACGCTCCAGCCCTGCCAGCACCTGGAGCGCCCCGGCAGGGCTGGAGCGTACGAGGTGCTGGGGGGACCCGGGAGCTCTGTGGCTTGGGAATGGCCCACGGAGCAGAGCTGGGGACTGGCTGGGACATGGCCTGGCTGCCCCAACTCAGCTGAGATTCCCAAAGCCGCTGAGCGCCGGGTTCACCCTTTGGACGTGGCGCCAGATGAACAACAATCACTAATGAATGTCCTCTTCTCTCCCTCCCTCCTCTCTCTGTGCTGTCGGTGTGGATTCCTCCCCTGCCCATCCCCACGTTGATCTCATCCCTTCCCGTCTCCCGTCTCCCGGGGTGGGTTTGGCTCTGCCAGTCTGGGGTTACGGTTTCCTCTGCGTCTCCGTCATCTCCCTGTGCTCGCTGGTGGGAGCCAGCGTGGTGCCCTTCATGAAGAAGACCTTTTACAAGCGGCTGCTCCTCTACTTCATAGCTCTGGCGATTGGAACTCTCTACTCCAACGCCCTCTTCCAGCTCATTCCCGAGGTAGGGAGAGGATTGGCGGGTCTGTGCTTTTCTCTCTCTCTCTCTGGGGCTGTTTCTCTCTCTCTGGGCGCTCGCTGGCTGGAGAAGGGGAAGGCGGCGTCGGAGGGGAGCCCAGAGCGAGGTATGGAGGGCTGGAAGCCTCTCAGAGCTGGAGTTTGGAAGGGAATGGCTCCAGGGAGATCCCTGGTTTGTTTCATTGCCTTTTCTGGCTTTTTCTAGCCCTGGATGTAGGTCCCCCGGCGGTTTTGGCATCCCTGCCCCAGGGCAGGTGCTGGATCCAATGCCTCAGGGCACAGCCGGCTTGGAGGAGGGAGTGAGGGAGATTAAAGGTGCACAGAGGTGTTTCCGGAGCTTGTCCCCAAAGCAGCTGCTCCTCAGAGAGAGCTCAGAGCTGTGTCACCCCTCCAGTGTCACCCCAGGGGCAAAGGCAGATGAAGGACACTGCCAGGGCCTGCTCCTCATCCTCTCCTGGGTCCCCTCCTGCCTGCAGGCATTTGGATTCAACCCTCAGGAAGATTATTACGTTTCCAAATCCGCTGTGGTGTTCGGGGGCTTCTACCTCTTCTTCTTCACAGAGAAGATCCTGAAGATGCTCCTGAAGCAGAAGGACCAGGTGAGGTGGAGCAGGGGATGGAGGGGTGGGAAACAGCAGGAATTTCAGGATGGAGGGGTGGGAAACAGCAGGAATATTGGGATGGAGGGGTGGGAAACAGTAGGAATTTCGGGATGGAGGGGTGGGAAACAGCAGGGATATTGAGGTGGCAGGATGGGAAAGAGCAGGAATTTCAGGGTAGTGGGGTAGGAAAGAGCAGGAATGTCACTAGGGCAGGGTGGGAAAGAGCAGGAATATCGGGATGACTGACAGGCCTGATCCTACAGCACCACCACGGGCACAGCCACTATGGCCCCGAGGCTCTGCCCTCCAAGAAGGACCGGGAGGAGGGGGTCACGGAAAAGCTGCAGAACGGGGACCTGGACCACATGATCCCACACATCAGCAGCGACCTGGAGTGCAAGCCCCCCTCTGGGGATGAGAAGGCTGTGGTGGGCTCCCTCTCTGTCCAGGTGAGCGCCTCATCCCGTGGCATTGCAGCAAAATCCCACCTGTCAGTTAAAACCAGTTCTGCAGCCCGAATTCTCTGGGTGTGGTGGGACCAAACGGCTCCGCTGTGCCTGTTTAATGATTAGTGGGGTGGTTTTCCCATCTGGAGGAGGGATTTGGGTGCTGATCCCCATTTTGGGGTGCTGTGGCAGGACCTGCAGGCCTCTCAGAGCGCGTGCTACTGGCTGAAGGAGGTGAGGTACTCGGACATTGGGACTCTGGCCTGGATGATCACGCTCAGTGACGGCCTCCACAACTTCATCGACGGCCTGGCCATCGGCGCCTCCTTCACCGTGTCTGTTTTCCAAGGGATCAGCACCTCCGTGGCCATCCTCTGCGAGGAGTTCCCACACGAGCTGGGTATGTGACTCCCTGGAGCTGCCCTTGCTCCTGCTTGCTCTGGAGTCCGTCCTTCGTCCATCCAGCAAGGCAGATTTGGGGTGCAATAAACAGTGATGCTGCTGAGAGGGGGGAGAGGGAGGGCTGTAAACTGCTCTGAGTAATCGCTGCTCTAAAAATAACGAGGTAATATGATGTCTGAGATTTAAATTTAGATGGAGGCATCTGAAGACGGAAAAAAAACCTCTCAACACCTCGTTGGTTTGGGAGGGGGGAGGCGGGTTTGGGTGGGAATGGCTGAATTTGGAGTGGTCAGTGGAGGGGAGGCGGGTTTGGGTGGGAATGGCTGAATTTGGAGTGGTCAGTGGAGGGGAGGCGGGTTTGGGTGTGAGTGTGTGGGTTTAGGGACAGTGCTGTGGTCAGTGAGTAGGAGGCAAGTTTGGGTGTGAATGTCCAAATTTAGGGGCAGATGAGGAGGGAGGCAGGTTTGGGTGTGAATGTCTGAATTTAGGAGTAGTGGAGAGATCAGTGAAGGAGAGGCAGGTTTGGGTGTGAATGTCCAAATTTAGGGGCAGTGGTCAGTGCCCAGTGCCAGCAGCCACGGGGAGCCCACACTAAGCTGGCACATGCTGTGATGTTTGGGGTGTTCTGTGCACTCCAGGGGTTCGAATCTGATCCTTTGTGTCCCTTCCAACTTGGGATATTCTGGGTTTCTAGGAATTCAAGTCAGTGCTGTCCCAGTGCTGCTGACAGCCCCTCCTTCCTCATCCTCCCATCTTCTTCTCCCTCAGGGGACTTTGTGATCCTGCTGAATGCTGGGATGACCATTCGCCAGGCACTTTTCTTCAACTTCATCTCTGCCTGCTGCTGCTACGTGGGCCTGGCCTTTGGCATCGTGGCTGGCAGCCACTTCTCTGCCAACTGGATCTTTGCTCTGGCTGGAGGGATGTTCTTGTACATAGCACTGGCTGACATGGTAAATCCTGAGCCCCAAATCCTGAGCCTGGAACCCTGAGCCCTGGGAATTTTTCCTAGGAAAAGCTCTGCTTGTCCTCAGCCTGCAGGCATGGCAGGGTTTGCTCTGTCCCCTTGGCACATGCAGCTATCTCTGCTTTGCTTTGCCTGGCTGAAATCCCTGGGATGGGAGGCTGGTGGGTGTTTGCTGAGGAAGGATGGGGCTGTCACTGAGCCCTGCCATCCCAATGTTTCCCCCTGCAGTTCCCTGAGATGAACGAGGTGAGCCGGGAGGATGAGCAGAACGGCAGCGCCCTGATCACCTTCGCCATCCAGAACGCGGGGCTGCTCACGGGCTTCACCATCATGGTGCTGCTCACCATGTACTCGGGGCAGATCCAGATAGGGTAGGACCAGCCCGAGCTGCAGCCCTGATCCAATTTTCCCATGTTTTTTTTTTTTTTTTTGGGGGGGGGGGAAGGGTTTTTTCTTTTTTTTTCTTTCCTTTTCCTGCTGCAAACATACGACGGTACCTGTGCGGGCACTGACCTCACACTACAGGAGAGACATTGCTTTGAAAGCTATTCCATGGATTTTTTCTGGTTTAAGGCTGAGGGGAGTGGAATTCCCCTTCCCATAGGACTGACCTGACTTTGTCCAGTGTCCTATCCCTTCTCTCCTCGCCTCTCCCAGGAAGGATGGAATGGGGAGACAGGAGCTGCTCCAGCCGTGCTGCTCCTCTCATGGTGCTTGGAGTGTTCCCACAGGACATGAGGCTGTCCTGACCCCTCTGGGGGTGTGTAGTGGGGACATACAGACACAGACCCTTCTCAGAGCGTTCCCTGCAGCCAGCCCTCAGAGCTGTGCTCTCTGAGGATGAGGAGGTTCATGATGTCACCATCACCCAACTGCTTTTGCTCCGTTTCAGCCCGGACAATGCCCTGGCAAGAGTGGGGTGAAGAGGGCAGGGGTTTTAAAGCACATCTTGGGTGTCAGTGCTCAGAGCAGAGCACACCAAGCTGGGTTGGAGTGACACTTGGGCTGCTGGGAGAAGCCTGCCAGGATGCCCTGACCCTCCCTTCAGTCCATGCAGCTGGAATGAGGGGCAAAGCCCAGCTCCTCCCCTGTGAGGGCTGCTCAGAAGGGGATGAGAGCAGAGCCCTGCCCGGCTGCAAGCTCCAGCCCAGGGATTTCTCCTCAGGCTGTGTCCAAGCTCACGGTGACACCCAGGAGCAGCCACCAGTTTTTAAACAGTGCTAAGGTTCAGGGTGGGGTGGGGGGTGTTTTTAAAAGCAGAACTCCGACTGTGAACCTCTTTTGGTTGCATGATCCCAGCCTTAGGGAGTAGCCGGAGAAGGGTGTTCCAGGCACTTCCCAGCTCTGCCTCCGGGCTGGCGTTCCCCAGATTCACTAGGTGAATTACTTATTATCATATTGATAAGGTTGTCCACCCCACCTGTGTTGCTTGAGGTTCCCTCACACCCCTTTTGCCCCCAGACCCCTCGTCCTGTACCTGGTGTAAGCTTGTGGCCGTGTGGATTCAGGGCAATCCCTCGTGGTTTGGTGCTGGATTGGGATGGAGGAGAGGTGCAGGTGCTCTGGAAGTGTTTGTGAAGTGTCTTCCTTCACTGCCCACCTGTACAGGTGTGTGGGGTGTGACAGGGTGGTGGCACCATGCTGGAGCTGAGGCTCCCACGCCTTCCCTTCGCCCTCTGAGGAAAGCAAACCTGAGGCTGTGCCAGGTATTATTCCTGCCCATCTCAGACAGAGGGCCCTGGCACAGGCTCAGCACCCCTGGCAGCGTTGTACCCTGGCTGGATCCCTGTAATCCCTGAATTCCTCTAGTTCCCAGCTGGGTGATGTTCTTCCTAAGCTCCCAACAGCTGTCACCGAGCCCGTGCCCTCTGGCACTGCCAGGATCCTCATGGATCATCACCTGCACTCTCGGTGGCTTTCCTAGTCTGGGCATTTGTCCCCTCAGCACCCCTGGCTCTTGGCTTTGTCCTGCACCCCAAAACCTAAATATCAATTCTGGAGGAGCAGGGAGCCTTTTTGGGATGACCTGAAGGTGCCACACGGTCCTCAGGTGATTCCCTCAAGGAGAGACGGGCTCCGCTTTGTCCCGTGTGCTGTCCCTTGTGGATTGTCGCCAAAAGTCACTTTTCCCACTGGAGCAGAGCAGCGTGGCCTGTGCTGGCTGGGCAGTCATTCATCTCCTGGCAGGCATTCCCTGTGCTGCAGGTTCCAGGGGAATTGGAAACACTTTTTCCTTGCTTGAGAGAGCTGCAGCCCCAGCTGACTGAGTCGATGTGGAAAATCTGAATCCTTTCACTGGCACAGGTGCCCTCTCCTCTCTCTCAAGGAAGCACTTGGAAAACACCATGTGGCTGGCAGGGCACAGGAGCTGCATCCCAGCTGGAAAAGCCACCGTGGGGGAGGACAGGGGGCAATGGGGGCTTTGTCCTCTCTGGACCGTGCCTGGGAGGTCCCTGGGAGCTGGGAGTTGGCAGAGAGCAGGGCTTGGCGTCCCCAGAGCTGGCAGGATTCACTGTGGGGATCACAACTCCGCCGTCTCCTCGTTTCCAGTTTATCCCTGTTTCCTGAGGAATCTGCAGCCCGGAGATTTGGGATTGGGGGGTGAGAACCGAGGCTGCCCTGCCACCAAGGAGAGCTCCTGTTCCCCCTGGGCAGGCTGGCACCTGCCAGTGGGAAAGGGATGGGAACCCACCCAGACCGAGCCCCTCGTGGATTTTCATCCGTGTCTCCTTCCCCTCGAGTTCCATCTCAGTATTTCAATTCTAACTCAGGTGTTGTAGGAGAGGAACAAAGAGCGTTAACTTAAATGTCACGTGAATTGTACAGATATTTGTAAAATTCCATAAATAAATATATTCTGTAATGACGGAGGGTCCCAGGCGTGCTCGGCAGTGAAATCCTCCCTGCTGGTGGGGGACGGAGGGGTGGGAGCGCTGCTGGCTCAGGATTTTTCCAAGGGGAAGGCTTGGAGCCGGGCTGGGTGATGCAATCCCGCTTTTCCAGCTGGATTTCCCTGGCTGTGCAGTGCGGCGCGGCTGACAGAAGGTGGCACTGACAATCCCCAGCCTGCCCGCATGGCACGGCCTTTGCGGTTCCAAAATCCCTTCCTTAATTATTTATATAGAGTTATATTTGTATGTTTTAAATTTTTCTGAAATATATTTCCAACCCGTGGTTTGGCTGGGAGGTGTGGGATGCTGGGTCTGTCCCCAGCTCACACTAGCCAGGCTCCTGGCAGTGTTTGTGTCCTTGTTTTCCTACCCTCCATTAGGAAAAAAAAAAAAAAAAGCAAACTTTG
Source organism: Euphonia xanthogaster (assembly GCA_034509185.1). Lineage (NCBI taxonomy): Eukaryota > Metazoa > Chordata > Aves > Passeriformes > Fringillidae > Euphonia > Euphonia xanthogaster. The sequence continues at coordinate 2,964,733 of JAYDZK010000080.1, forward strand.
CTTTTCTACTTCCCCTTTTTTGCCTTTTTCTACACCATTCCCCGCCCCCCATCTGCCAGCTCTGAGCAGCAAACTCAGTTTTTAGAAACCCTGTTGCAGATAAAGAAACCAAATCTTGATATTCTGAGGTGTTTTATAAAAAGAAAAAAACATGTTTTATTAAGCAAGGAAGGTCACAGTGAGCATTGGACTTGCTCCTGCTCATCAGCACTTCCAGGGGACTTTGGGTGGGCTCTTTTCTGCTGCAAAATCCTTGTGTTTTGCTGAATGCCTGGAACCTGAGTTGCTGGATGGGGTCATGGAATTCCTGAAATGGTTTGGGTTGGTTAAAGCCCATCCAGTGCCACCCCTGCCATGGCAGGGACACCTTTTACTATCCAAAGTTGCTCCAACCCGGCCTTGGCCACTTCCAGGGATCCAGGGGCAGCCACAGCTTCTCTGGGAATTTCCTCCCAGCCAGGAATTCCTTCCCAATATCCCATCTAATCCTGTCTTCCTTCATCTTCAAGTGGTAGACACAGACCATCGTCTGTTTTGCCTTTCCCTCAGAAATTTTCTGTCTGAGGAATATCAGCTCTGGAGCCCGGCTGGGAGAGCTGGGAGTGTTCAGCTGGGGAAAGGGAGGCTCCAGGGAGAGCTCAGAGCCCCTTCCAGGGCCTGAAGGGGCTCCAGGAGAGCTGGAGAGGGACTGGGGACAAG
>JAYDZK010000080.1:2981623-2998576 GCA_034509185.1 Euphonia xanthogaster
TCCTTTTCCTCCTCCTTTTCCTCCTCCTTTTCCTCCTCCTTTTCCTCCTCCTTTTCCTCCTCCTTTTCCTCCTCCTTTTTTCCTCCTCCTTTTTCCCTCCTCCTTTTTTTCCTCAGGCTTTGTAGCGACTCACTGGAATCCCACCAATGAGAGGGAGACGCTGGGTTTGTTGAGTGATGATTTTTCTGGGAATACATTGATTTTTAACCTCTGGAGAGTTTGTAGAGCTGGAGGGTCTCAAAGAGAGAGGTTTTCCAGGCTGGAATTGCAGGGTTTTGGGCTCTGCTTGCTGAGCTGGCACTCAGTGATGTCCAGGCTCTGGACTGATTGGCTCAATGACAATCCCAGGAAAATCCACATCAGTGCCGGTCGTTAGGAGCCAAATCTGAGCTGGAAACTTGATGGGCCTTGCAAGCAAATGTGGATTTTATCACTTCAGGGAGGCTGAAGGTACCCACTGAGAATATTTCTGAGGTCTCTGATCCCTGGGGAGCTTTGGTAGGAGCAGGAGCCAGACCAACACCACAGTTCCAAGTCTGGGTTCAGCTTTGTTCCGGAGTCAGGGCAGGATGTGGGGTGTGAGGAGCCCTGGCTGCCGTGCCAGGAGGGCTTTGTGAGCAGCTCTGCTGCCTGAGAGCTGCTGCCTGGTGTGGCTTAAGTCACCTCTGTTCTAATTAAACCCTCCTGGCTTTAATCCTGCCCAGCTCCACTGGGAGCAGAGTTCCAGCTCCACCTGGTGGGACCGGCACCGCCGCCTCTGGGATCGGCAGCCATGGCTAAACCTTGGCCCTGAGCTCTGCTGGGGAATCCTGCTCAGCAAAGGCACCTTGCTTGGTCCTGGCCTCACTGTTTGCTGGCCAAATTCCCAGCAGAAGCAGGATGATCACTGCCATCCCAAAGATTTTAGGGAGCTGTGAGCATGGTTCAGGGAGCTGTAGGGTTTCAGAGCGTAGGGAGGCACTGGGATGGTTTTCCCAGAAAATCTGTGCCTGCCCCATCCCTGGAAGTGGCCAAGTCCCGGTTGGAGCACCCTGACCTAGTGGAATGTGTGTTGGAATGAGATCATCTTGAATGTCCCTTCCCACCCAAACCATTCTGGAATTCTGTGATATTTCCTTGGAAGTTCATGGCTGGCCTGAGGTCTGTGTGGATCTGGAGCCTCTTGGACAGGCCGTGTTTCCGTGGGAGCCGTGAGCGCGCTGGGGCTGTGCTCTGTTTGTGTTTGCATTTCCATACACAGAGCTGTCACCTGCTTTTTTTAGCCTTAAATGCACCTGGCTCCTGCTCAGCCCCGGGGCCTGCCAGCTTCTCCCAACGTGGCCTCAAATTTTGGGTGTTACTCCTGGGAGCTGACGAGGCAGGGACAGATTTGCTGCTGGGAACGGCTCCGTTGCTCCGTCCCAGCTCCGCTTTGGGCTGACTGGGACCGTCCCCTTCGAAGAAATCATTCACTCAGCTCCTACAATGCAGGTATTTTTAGGGTTATTGTCAGGAGATAATTCTGGTCGTCCTACAAAAAGGAATCTGTGGCTTCAGGTGAGGATCAGAGCCAGCTCTCCAAACCAAAAGCACACTGGGATTCAGCTCTGAGGAGTTCTGGATAAAACTGGGACGTTATGAACTCCATCCATTCGAAGGAGCTGCTGGTCCAGAGGAATTCAGAAAACCCCAAATCTCCTGTCTTCCTGCAGCACTTCCAGAGTTCTGCTTCTCAGCCCTGGAAGTTTTTATTTCCTCTCTATTTGGGAGTCTCTGGAGCTTCTGAAATCTGGAGGTTCCTTACCCAGAGCAAAAAAGAAGGATTGGAACATGCAAAAATTTGGGGGAAAACAGATGGAAATGGCAACAATAATAATAATAATAACAATAATAATAATAATAATAATAATAATAATAATAATAATAATAATAATAATTCCTGGCTCTTGCTGCTTTTATACAAGAAGGTGTTTATTTCATTTGGAGATTTTTCTTGGACATTAATGTTTATTTTAATAAGGGAGAAGTTAATTATTTCCTCAGGTGGGAGGTGATGAAGCTCCTTTTTTTTTTTTTTTTTTTTCCCCCACAGAGTTCCTGCAGCTGGAACAAACAGTTCTGTGCCATGGCAGGGTCAGGCTGCCTGTGCCAGCCCTGGAAAATGACACAGATTATTTGTCAGGGCTTGATCCAAGCTTGGAAAAATCAGGATATCAAGCGCACACACACCTGGTTCTGCAGGTCCTCACATCAGGGCACCTCAGGGGAGAAAAAACCTCTCAGAAACCAGGGTGGGGATTCCTAAAGCGAAGACAATTTTATGTTTAATGACCAGAGGTTCATGTGGTTTAATAATTTTGGGAAGAAGAAAGATTATTCCAAGGAAAATAGGGTGGTTGCTGATAAATAGGGTGGTCAGGCATTGGGAGGTGGTGGAATTCCCATCCCTGGAGGTTTCCAAGGGATGCCTGGGCCTGGCACTCAGTGTTCTGAGCTGGGAATTGGTCACAGAATGGACTTGATGACCTTGGAGGGCTTTTCCAAGCTGGATAATTCTGGGATTCCAGCATCACCCAGCTGCTGAGATCCAGCCTGCCCTTGCTTTTGGCCTGGATCTGGGCTGGAGCAGCAGGAATAGCAGGGTGGCTGGAGCACTGCTGGAGTGACAGTGACATCCATCCCTTGCCTCCAAGGGTTTGTTCCCTGTTAATGACTCTGAAAGCTGAAAATCCACCTTTTTCCCCAGCAAAAAAAGCCATTTTGTGGCCTTTCTGTGCTGGATTTCTCCCTCTGAGCCAGCTCCATGTGAGCCCTGGACTCAGCTTTGAATAGATGAATGTAGGTTAGGTGTGAATGGGAATAAAATCTGGGATAAAAATAACGTTGGGCCGTTTGGAAATTGGGAAAGAGGAAAAAAAAAACCCGTCCTGCTGCTCGTGCTGTGCCCAGCTCAGCCCTGGAGCTTCTTCTCCCTTTCACAGGGAATTTGGGTGGCTCCTGGTGGACTTTTCCTGGGAATGTTTCTACCTTTGCCAGTCCATCCAGCCTCCTCAATGTCCAAATCCAGTTTTGCCCCAAAATGTGCTTTTTTTTTTGCTCCAAAGTGCATCTCTCACCATCTGCTCTGTGCTGAGGAGCAAGCAGGGAAGAGGCTTTGTTTGGATTCTCTCCCAGATGTGCATCAGGAGCTGCAGGGAAACCTCTCTCCAGTTTGTTTTTGTGAATTTTGAGTCCTGTGGGGTTGTTTTCGGGGGATTGAGGGGATCCCTTTTCCCTGCAGCCCCCGGGAGCAGCGTTTGGCCAGCGCTGCCACTCCAGGCACGGAGCTCCTGCTCCTTTTTCAGTAATGAATCTGCCTCAGCTGCTCCCTCCAGCCATCCCAGGGACTCTGGGATATATAAACAATCATTTGTGGATCACTCTGCTTTCTCCTCTGGAGGTGGGGATGGGGCAGCCCTGATGGAGCTGAATTTTAAGTGCACTTTAAGGACAAAGGTAGGGAGGAATGGGATTTTTTTTTCCTGTGGGATTTTCATCTTGCACTGAGGAATGAGCACTGCTGGTGGTGGAAAAGCAGCTTTTTCCCAAATTCTCCCATCCTTAACTGTCCATGTCCTCTCAGAGTGTTGCAAATCCCCCCTTGCTTGTGGCCTGACAAATAAAACCCAGATAATTTGGCAGGAAATGGAATCTTGCCCTGGAGTCCAGCAAAGAGATCCCTTTGATTTTCCTTTTAATTTCCTTTTCGTTTTCCCTTGGGCTCACCTGACCTTTTAATCCGTTTCACACCTCAAACTTCCCTTGCTTTTGTGGCCTTTTGTTGTGGATTGGCCCTCAGCACGTGTCCTGTTGGTGGAGCAGGAATTGTCTTTTCCTGGCCGTGGGTTTGGATGCCCTTGGTGGATTGACAAGCCCCAGACCCGCAGATTTCACTGTTCAAACAAGACTGGCTGCAACTCCTGGGTTTGTGTGCAGAGGGAAGGTGGCACTGAGGTCACAGGGTTGAATTCTTGGAATGTTGGGAGTGGTTTATCCATCATTCTCATGAATTATTTGGGAGCTGGCTGTGAGGATGAACTTCACCCACTGCCTGGGCATTCCAGGACCAACCATGGAATTGCAGTGACAGGAGCAGTGGAATTGAGCTGAAAGAGGGGAAATTTAGGGTGGATGTAGAGAAGGAATTCTTCCCTGGGAGGGTGGGGAGGGGCTGGGATGGAATTCCCAGAGGAGCTGTGGTTGCTCTGGATCCCTGGAAGTGTCCCTGGAAGGCTGGACAGGGCTTGGAGCAACCTGAGGTAGTGGAAGCTCCTTCCATCCCAAGCCATTCCACAACTCTGATTTCTTTTTTGTGAGATAAGGTTTTATCTCCTCATATTTCAGATAGGAGCAGGACCTGGGTGAGTCTCTCCACCCTTCTCAATGCCCTGGAGGTACAAAATTCCAGGTCAGTTTGTTCTGAGGGCTGTTCCCACTGTTGGAGAGCCCTGCCTGGCTGCAGGAGCATCCTCTTCTTCCTGTCCAAGAGAATGGAGCATGGATAAGGATCAAATGGAGATATTTCATTAAGTGGGGTGGCTGAAACCCTGGCAGAGCCAAGGAGGAGCCGGTTCCTGGTCGTGCCCAGCTCCTTGTGGGAGTGGAGCTGTGCGGAGCCAAGGAGGGAACTTACATAAAAGTTCTTGGCTGGAGCCTCAGATTTGATCTTGCGTAACTTTGCTCGCTGGGGCCACCAGGAGAAGGCAAAGCCAGGAGCTTCCTGTGGATCTCTGGATGGGCAGTGCTGTCCTGGGGTCTCATCCCATCTTTGCTCAGCTCTCCAGCCCCACTTCTGGGGCTTCTTACTCCCTTGCTGTGGCTCCAGAGGTGTTGGCCATGCTTGAGGGCCTGGAGTGCTGGGGAATACGGAGGTGAATGGTTTCTGTTTCTCTCTTCTCTTCCTTGTAAATCGTTTGCCCTCCAAGTGCTCCCTGGCTCCCTTTGGAGTCAGATGGCAGATGCCAGTACCACCACAAGGTTTGTAGCACTTACAAATCATTTTCCAGCCTTTCAGTGTCCCAAAAAATCCCTCATTCCAAGTCCTGGGCTGGCATTTCCACCTTTTTCCTTCCTTTTGCCCTCCCTCATCCCAGCTGATCCTGTTGGTGCCAGCCCCACATCTTCCCTCGTTTCCTCCCACAGCACTCCCAACCCTACAGTGACCCAGAGGGGAAGAATCCTGCAAAATTACTTGTTCATCCATCTCCAGAGGGGTCTTTCTTTTTTCCTTTTGGAGCAGAGCTGAGCAGTGGATGCAGAAAAAGCCCTGCTTCAGCCTGTGTTGGTTTAAGCAGGTCTGGTTTAATTGTCAGCTTGGTGGGGAAGGCTCTGGAGCATTCAGGCACATGGGACACAGAGCACAACTTCGAAAGGGATCTATGAAAGTGGGGCCACCTCGTTGCAGGCACCAGCTCCCCTTTCATTAGAGCCACTCCTGTAGTTCCTGTGATTTGAAAATTGATGTTCAGCTGTAAAGAATCTCTTGTGCCTCCTCTCCTCGTTTCCTCTTGGGGGTTTTCAGGGTAAATTGCTGCTGGATTTGCATTTAAAAGGGAGCCATGGCACTGCTCTTCTCCCTGGGTTATTTGGCCAGCTCTATTCTGGAAAATTCAAAATTCAATATTTTAGTGTATCACTGGATCCTTCCGCTTGGAAGGGAGCTCCAGGATCACCAGGTCCAAGCTGTGCCCAGTCCCCACCTTGTCACCAGCCCAGAGCAGAGTGCCACTTCCAGGTGTTCCTTGGGCACCCCCAGGGGTGGGGACTCCAAACTTCCCTGGGCAATCCCTTCCTATATTTAACAGCCCTTTCCAGGAAGAAATTCCTGCTGATGTCTAACCTGGCCTGGCCTGAGGCCGTTCCCTCTCCTCCTGTCCCTGTTCCCCCTGGCTGTCCCCTCCTGGCAGGAGCTGTGCAGAGCCACAAGGTCCCCCTTGAGCTCCTTTTCTCCAGGCTGAGCCCCTTCCCAGCTCCCTCAGCCTCTCCTGGTGCCCCAAACCCTTCCCCAGCTCTGTTCCCTTCCCGGATTCACTCCAGCCCTCAGTGAGGTCCCAGAGCTGGACACAGCCCTCAAGGTGTGGCCTCCCCAGTCTTTGGTGGCTGATGGGTGAGGACAGGGCTTTGATTTGCATCCCAGATCTTTTCCTGGCTGTGAGAAACAGCTCCTCACTTTTCATAGTTTAGGAAAGTTTATTGAACCTTATAAAAAATACAACAGAAGACTGAATAAAGAAAAAAGGTTACGGCTCCAGGAGCAAAAGATTTTCCCCACCATGTGCTCAGCCCCCTCACCATGGAGCTTTTCCCTTTTTAACCCTTTAACCCCTCCCAAAGTTCTGTCCATCAGCCCCTCCTTTGCTGCCCAGGGGTGGAGATCTCTTCCTCAAACCCTGACTGGAGCTCAGGTGCTCCCCAGTGACAAGCCAGCCCTCCCAGCTGTCCCTTGATAACCACCCAAGGGGTCCAACATAACTCTAAATCTATAAAACTTTTCTTAGCCTATATAATGAGATTTGTCTGTTAATTGTGAGAGTCAGTCGTGGCATTGCTCATCTGTCACACTGGGGCTGTGAGTCTGCCTTCCCCACTCCCAGGAGAAGCAGAATGATGGAAAGATGCTTCATGATCCAGTGGCTGGGTTCCTTGTTCACAGAGGCTTTTGGAGGTGCTTACTCAGACCCAGACTGGCACCACCATCATTAAAATCCCCACTGCATTCCAGATTTTGGGATATTTTGAGGGATGCCTGGCAAGGCTGAGTTGCTGTGTTCAGCTGCCCCCATCCCTACACACTGCCCAGCTTTTTGGGGGAGGTTTGTGCCTTATCCCCAAGGCTGGGAGGGTGATGCCAGCTCCCTGTGGGGTCTGCACCAGGATGAGTGGCTTTTCTTGGAGCTCTGGGTGGAGCATCCCAAAGCAAACCCCATCCAAGCATCTCCTCCTCATCCCAAAGCAAACCCCATCCCAGCATCTCCTCCTCATCCCAAAGCAAACCCCATTCCAGCATCTCCTCCTCATCCCAGCTGAATCCTCCTGGTCCTGCCATGTCCAGGGGATGCTGAAAAAAACTGACCCCAGAGGATGAGGAATTCCTGCTTTTACTGATTTGGGGAGGATCTGAGAGGATCCCTGGGATAAGATTCCCATCACTCCATGGATTGCAGGAGCTGCTGGCAACCAGGCCAAACACTTGGGGTTTTATTCCCAGTTCTTCCCAAACATCCAGGCCTCCTTCCTGGAATTAATTTTAATTCAAGACATCATACAGCCATTAAATATTACACCAGGGTCATGCATGCTCCCATCTTTTTCAAATTAGCCCAGCCTGGGAGAAGGGAGATGAGGAATTCAGATTTTTACTGAAAACTCTGATTTTTTGTTCTGCTTTTTTTTACTTAATTTCTGCTAGAGGTCCTTCTCCCACACCATCCTATTCCCTACCATGAAATAATGATGATGATGATGATGATGATAATAGCAATAATAACAATTGTAACAGGTTTTGATGGGGTATTTTCCATCCAGAATTAAAAACTAAGGAACATACTGCAAATAGCTGAGGCCTTAACTTACCCTAAATATTGGATTCCATCAAGATTTCCAATTTCTAAGCTTGGGGTGAAGCTTTATGAGGTATTGGGGCAGAGAAGGGCAAATTCTGCTTTTTGGGGGTGAAGCTTTTTGAGGTATTGGGGTGAAGAGAAGCAAATTCTGCTTTTTGAGGACCTGTGGTTTCCTGATAAGGAAAGATTTTACATGTTGGTCCTCCTACCTGGCTTGCTGGTTCCTGCTTTTCCTGGATTTCCTGGTTTTGCTGATATTTCCAAGGAATCTGTTCCAACCTATTGGTCTCTTCTACCAGCCAGAACTGGCAGAACCAGAGGACACAGTCTCAAGTACGTCAGGGAAGGTACAGGTTGGATATTAGGAAGAAATTTTTCACCCAAAGAATAATAAAGCACTGGAATGCTCTTCCCAGGGAGGTGCAGAATCACCATCTCTGGGTGTGTTTAAAAAAGCCTGGACATGGCACTGGGTGCTACAGTCTAGGTGAGGTGCTGGGGCACACGTTGGACTCGATGATCTCAGAGGGCTCTCCCAGCCTCATCATTCTGGGATTCTGTGACACCTTCCCTGCTGTAGCTGGAGGCTGTGTCCTCTGGTTCTGTCAGAGAGACCGACCCCACCTGTCTCCATGCTCCCCTCAGGAAGTCGTAGAGAGCAATAAGGTCACCTCTGAGCCTTCTCCAGGCTCAAGAGTCTGCTGACCTCCCGAATTATCACTGTGCCCACAAGGGCTGGGAGCTGCCTCTTGTGTTAAATCTGGCTGGAATCTCAAACAAGGTCACCAAAAAGAGCCAAAAATTCAGTCCCAGGTCTTGGGATGTTTGACTGTCCATCAGAGCGACTGGTGAGGAGCTCTTAGTGGATGGGTTGGGATAAGGTTTGTTTTTCAGGGAGAAGAGTTCTCTAACTCCCATAATCTGCCCAGGCTCTGGGGTGTTGAGCTGATTTTACTCTGATAATGCCATAAGCTGGTCTGTGGTAATTGCTTTCTGTAACTGGGACAAATTTATGATGATGCTAATTGGGCTGCTGCCACCCAGGGAGGGGCCCAGTTAATCCCTGGTGCCCTGGAGCTGCAGGTCCTGATGTGATCAGCCCTCCTTGGAAACTGGGGGGGAAGGTTAATTCTGGGCAGATTGAATTTCAGAGGAAAAAAAACCAAAAAACAAAAACCCAATAGATCGTTTTCTACAAACTTACAGCATTTTATAGCAGGTGTAAGGTCTGGTTCCAGATCATCAGACTAATTCTTAAAAGGAAAAGGATTTGAATTCTGGTATAAGCAACTACGTGACCTCCACGGTGGGGGAAGTGAAACTCTGAGGAGTTTGGAGTTGATCTTCAGACACTGCAGTCCAGACCCCATCACTCATCCCAGTGGGGAGATGCTTTAGGTTCTTGGCTGCTTTTATTTTCCCTGGTTGTTTTGTGAGTGTTTGTGCGGGGGCTGAAGTTTCCCAAAGGTTACATCCCTGCCAGTGACAAACATCTTTTGTCATCACGACTCCTTTAAATGTATTTTTATCCCATAAACCCATCCCTTGGTTCTCCATCTTTGAAAGCCTCCATCTGCTGAGGCAGAGCTGGGGATGGCCTTGGATAAACCTGGTTTTCTCAGGGAAGGGGGGCTGGAATGAGGGGAGTATTGGCAGTGCAATCCTCCCTGACAAATCAGGGTTTGATCTCACGTCTCAACACTTTGGTGTTTATGTTCTGTCTGCTTAATGTTCTCCCTTTGCTGGCATCATCACTCTTTGAAATGCTTGGTTTAATGTAAATGTTTTAATGTTTTCTGCTCATCAAACCCCACATTCCCAGGCTCAGCACACACAGGATCAGCCTGTGCTCCCTCCAAGGGGGAGTGTGACAGGAACGGGGCCCTTGAACCCCTCTCACCACCCAGAAATCCCCTGGCCTGAGGAGAGTCAACATTTACAAACACCCTGGTGAAATAATGAACTCAGGGAATGCTGGCTGTGTTTGTCATTTCTCTGCCCATTTCACTGCACGTAAAGTGTGTCCAGCATCGAACTCCTGTCACTTGATTTATGCCCGTGCGGCTGCTCCATAATTTAAATTGAATTCCTAATTTCTTTGCTGAAACCCCCTTGGATAATTACTGTTAAGGTTAACTGCAGAAGGGGAACTGAATAGCCAGTGGATTAGTTGGTTGTTCTGTGTCTTTAGACCACAGGGAAAGGGAACAAAATCCAGGGGATTTTGTCCAGTGAAAGGTCTGGCATGGCTGGAACTCACTCCCAGGGATATTGTCCAGGGAGAGGTTTGGCATGGCTGGAAAAGGTCTGGCATGGCTGGAACTCCCAGGGATATTGTCCAGGGAAGGGTTTGGCATGGTTGGGAAAGGTCTGGCATGGCTGGAACTCACTCCCAAGGATATTGCCCAAAGAAAGGTTTGGCATGGCTGGAACTCCCAGGGATTTTGTCCAGGGAAAGGTTTGGCATTGCTGGAACTCACTCCCAGGGATATTGTCCAGGGAGAGGCGTGGAATGGCTGGAACTCACTCCCAGGGATATTGTCCAGGGAGAGGCATGGAATGGCTGGAACTCACTCCCAGGGATTTTGTCCAGGGAGAGGTTTGGCATGGCTGGAAAAGGTTTGGCATGGCTGGAACTCCCTCCCAGAGATTTTGTCCAGGGAAAGGTTTGGCATGGCTGGATTTAGCACAGCTGCTTGGTCCCTGCTCCCAAGCTGTGTCCAGGCTCCTGCAGGCACAGGGGAAGCGTTCCCTGGCTGGGAGGGACGGTTGGATACAGGAGGACAGAGAGATGGCAAAGGGATCACAGAGCTGGAATCTCCCCTATTTTCAGTGTGAAACGTGTGGTGCTGAACCTCGCCCTCGGGTAAGTCACATTTGCACAGATGTGTCAAATCATGATTTAATTCCACAGCCGCCGTGTGGGATGAGGTGCCCCAGACCTGGAGGCTTTTCCAGGTGAGTCTGCAGCCCTTGGCTGGGATGTGCAGGGCTGGATCTGTCCCAGCAAAGCCGGGAGTGCTGCTGTGGAGGGGAATCTGCTGCCTGGCACCAGACGTAATTGGCTTTGATGGTCAGCGTTTGCAGATTTGTTTAGGAACTGGAAAATGTACAAATTGCAGCCCATCTGCGCAGAGCTGAGTGCTAATGAATGCCTGCAGCTACCACAGCCATAAGCTCATTACCACAAAGTTCCAAGTCCTTCCACAAGTTGCTAAACAAGGTTATTCATCTGAATGGAGTGGAGAAGGGAGTTTGACTGCAGGGCACAGCCAGAGCTCCTCCAGATCTAGAAAAGCTGTTAAAACAGCCCCCTGCTCTTTGGTCTTTTAATAGAATCTGTTGATTTTATTTCTATTTTTAATTTTGCTCTCCTGTAACAGCAGCTTGCCATGCCTTAACTATTTTCTGTTAATGCTTCGAGAGGAAAGGCGCCTTGCGGGTGATTCCTGGGCGTGCTCAGAGATGTTGGGTGGTGAACTGGAGATGGATGGGAACACATCGTACACAGCATTTCAGGGGGTTTATGGACCGTGGCAGCAAACACTAATGGCCTCTGTTCTCAGGGTGTTTGTGTCAGCTGGGAATCTGTGATGATGACTCGGCTCTTCCTCTGTGTGCCGTGTCAGGCAATTTCATCTTCCTGTTTCTTCACAAAAAAAAGTGGGATTGATAATACTTATTATCTGTTTTATAGAACTGGTAGTCGTCCAAGTGTTTTAACATCCAGTGCCTGGTGCAGCAGGAGCAAGTTGTAAAAATATTGTTGGGAGAATTTCCTGTTCTCTCTTGGCTGAAATCTTATTCCGTGTTCCTTGAGGAAAAATCAGCTTTTCTAAGTTACCAGCCAAAGGAAGCATTTCCCCAACCAATTAACGAGGTCATGAGGTGCCTTTGGCCTGCTCCACGTTTTCCTGTGCTCCTCCCTGCCAGGTGGAGTGGCTGAAGAACGAGGAGCCCATCGATTCCAACCTGGATGAGAACATCGACACCAGGGCCGACCACAACCTCATCATCCGCCAGGCGCGCCTGTCCGACTCGGGCAACTACACCTGCATGGCTGCCAACATCGTGGCCAAGAGGAGGAGCCTGTCAGCCACCGTGGTGGTCTATGGTCAGTGACAGGGCTGGGGGGCAGAGGTGGCTGTGCCCTGCTTTGATTCGCCGAGTCAAACCCGGTGCATGCGGGATCACCCAGCCGTGGAGTTCCGTGTTAGTTAAATGGTTTGCTCTGTCTCACCCCTCGAAAATGGAGGGTTTATCCCAAGCCTTTGATCCTCCCCTGCAGTATCCTGGATCTGTAATCCCATTGGACCAAGGTTTATTCTGCACCCACTTTGAATCTCCCTGTTAAGCTGTGCCAGGGAGATCAGAATCTCTCTTGGCTCTTCGCTCTCTTGGCCCTTTTCTCCCTAGGCTCTCCCTCTCTCCCCCTTCTCCCATACTCCCTCACAAACCATGCTGCTCCTAGGGGTAGGACCCCCAATAATTAGCACCCTCATCTAATTAGCACCCTCAGAATCCATGTGCAGTCTCCTTGCCTGCCTGCTGCTACCAGCGAACATCCAGCTTAGGGGGCCGGGGACCCCCCAAACGAACTGCTACACCCAGCCAAGCCCTTCCCGCTGGGATGGGTTTAGGAGTGGCTCTGGGGGGCTCTGGCACAGCCCCACAGCCCCTCAGTCCCCCCACCCACGTTGGTGTTTTGCAGTGAACGGGGGCTGGTCCTCGTGGACGGAGTGGTCCAGCTGCAACGCGCGCTGCGGCCGGGGCTGGCAGAAACGCTCGCGCACCTGCACCAACCCCGCGCCCCTCAACGGGGGAGCCTTCTGCGAGGGCATGTCCGTGCAGAAAATCACCTGCACCGCCCTCTGCCCCGGTGAGTCCCTGCCTGGGGAGGGCTTCGGGGGCCACAGTCACAGGAGAGCTTTGGGTGGGAAGCAGCAGCAGGGAGTTGGGAAGGGAGCAGGAAATGCAGCCGTGTTTTGGCCCAGCCTGGTGGGTGTGGGTGTGGGTGCAGTGCCAGGCACCTGTGGGCAGGCTGGATCTTACCCTGTGTTAAGAAAATTCATCCACAAACACCAGAGGTTTCTGTCCAAACAGGAGACAGAGGAGTCCTTTGGCTTTATTCCAATCAAGGCAGAGGCCGTGGGGCATCCCCTGGGGTCTCTCCAAGTTTTGGAGGATGCAGCCTCCCTTTTTATCCCAATTTCCAGCCACATTTCCCTTCTCTCTTTCCCCATTCCTGCGGCACTTGAGAGGTTCAGACTCCCCAGAACACCTGATCCCAAAGATTCCCCTCTAATGTATAACCCTCCCTTTAATTTTGAATTCTTGCAGAATTCAGGGGTTTTCTTCCTCATTGTTTCTTTCATCTCTCAATGTCTGATTTCATTTCTCAGCAACCCCAACATTGATATTTTTGACGTTTTTGGGGTGCTAGCAGTGACTCTCAATGCTGAGGGGACTTTTCCAGGTTTTTATTTGGGTTGGATCTCCCTCTCTGCCTCCCTAGGCCTTTGGTTTAGGGATATTTGCTCCTTTCTGCTTTTTCTGCTCCAGGAGATTTTCCTCCCAGGGTGATTTTTGAGGGGCTTTCTTTGCTGTCCAGCTCTGATTAAAGCATCCTTCCAGCCCTTGGACCATCTGGGGATGGAAATGTCACAGCTCCTGTGCTGTGTTCCCATTCCCTTTCCCTTTCCTCCTTTTTAAACTCCTTTTTCCTCCCCCATTCATGGCTTTCCCCCTCCTCTTTTCAAGTGGCATTTTCAGATAATCCCTGAAAAATTAATGACTGCAAAAAACCCCAAAAAATCAAAATTAAAATTAGTGCAAAAAAAGCCCCTTGGCAGGGTGGATGCAGAAGGAACATTTGGGCTGAAATGCAGTGGGTTTGGGGCTGGGTTTTAAAACTTTTAACAGGCAAGAGGCTTCCCTGGGTGAAAGTGAACCTGGCAAAGCTGCAGCTGAGCTGAATTTGCCTTTCCAGCAGCGTTCCTGTGAGCTGGGAGTGCCAGAGGTTGGGTTTAAATGAGTGCTCAGTTAAAATGTTTGATGGCTGCTGGTGGCCACGCTGGGTTTCTGCAAGCTCTTGCTTCTTTTTTTGCTCTTTATTTAACCTGGAAGGTGTCCTGAGCAAGCCAGGCAGCTCCTGGAGAGCTCTGGCAGTAAAACCTGCAGGAAATGGCAATTGGGTGATTTATGGTGAGATTTTCCTGGGCTGTTTGTCAGGGCAGGCTGGGCATTGGAGTTACCACCAGAAACTGTGCCAGGGTTGGGGTTGGTGTCAATAAAAGGCACAGAAAGTGATTTTGGTGTCAATAAAAGGCACAGAAAGCTGATTTTTGTGTCAATAAAAGGCACAGAAAGCTGATTTTCGGTAAATAAAAGGCAGAGAAAGTGATTTTGGTGTCAATAAAAGGCACAGAAAGTGATTTTGGGTAAATAAAAGGCACAGAAAGTGATTTTGGTGTCAATAAAAGGCACAGAAAGTGATTTTGGTGTCAATAAAAGGCACAGAAAGTGATTTGGTGTCAATAAAAGGCACAGAAAGCTGATTTTGGTGTCAATAAAAGGCACAGAAAGCTGATTTTGGGTAAATAAAAGGCACAGAAAGTGATTTTGGGTAAATAAAAGGCACAGAAAGCCTCTGCACACACCAATGCCCAGCCCTGGGGCCAGGGTGTTTTCAGGTTCCAGCTGCTGGGCCAGAGCAGAGCAATCCTTGATGGTCAGAGGGAGCAGAACCTTCCAGAGCTCAGCCCTGGAAATGCCACTTCCTGCAGCCACTCTGGCCCTGCACTCTTGGGTTTGCTGTTAATTTTTCTCTCCCATTCAAAGCAGTGATGCTGTGGGAGGATGAGCACAGCTCTGAGTGCAGAACAAATGATTGTCCTTAAAGCAGAGAGAAGGGGAAATCGAGTGCTTGTCCAGGCCCCTTTTATCTGCACCAGGAGCCAATTCCTTAATTCAAGATGAGATTGGGCTGGGCAGTGTCAGAGCAGTGAAAAGCTGAAAATTCACCTCTGGCTCTGCATCCATTCTCTTCTCATTACTCTGAGAGGATGTTTGGCACCTACAAATTAAAACCAATTAAAACACTTGTTGACCTCCTAAATTGTTATTTATTCATAACAATTTAAATTGTAATTTAATGAATGATTCCATTTTAAATAATGGGAATAATGGTTGTGCTTAATTTAAATCTGAATGGTGTCGGTGGGAATAAATGGCATGAAGCAGTGGTTTCATCAATAACATGTCAAAAGGCAATCAATATTTAGGTATCAGAGCTCTGTTAATGGATGGTGATATTAAAAAAAAATAACAACCTGCTTGAAGCACTGAGATTTCCTCCTGGATTGGGGTTCTGGCAGGGAGGCTTTGCCAGAAACCTGGAAACAAAGTCCTCGATTTTCCACCTTCAAGGCACAAAAGCATCTTTAATATTAAAGGATCAAAGAAGGGAGAAATTCCAGAGTCAGTGGGAAAGAATTTGCTGATAGAAAGGTCCCTGGTGGGGGGTTTGGTTCTAACCCAGCGTGGATTTCCCTGGAGCTTCCCCTGGGGCATCCCAGGGTGGGCTCCGAGGAGCAGCAGGGCTGGGAGGGCCAGGGGGGACCCCAGAATTGCATTTCCCTGTTCCCAAACCCCAAACTGCATGTGAAAAACGCCAGTCACTTGTTTTTAGAATTTTAAAAGTTTCATAGTAATAAAATGGTTATAAAAACAGCAATATAAAAATAGTAATAATGATTTGGACACTTTGGATTAGGACAATAGGACACAATAAAAACAAAGAGTTACAGACAGTCCAGGTGCCTCTTTCTGGGCAAAATAAGCCCAAAAAGGAGCCACGTGAACAGAGGATTAACCCTTAAAAGCACCAGCCTGTTGCACATTCCCACACCTCATCCAGGATGCATCAATTCCAGCCAAACACAGGATCCTGTCTGGGCAGGGTCAGCTTCTGCCTCTGGATCCTGACGGCGTCTGCAGGGCTGAGCGAGGCAGGAAGAAATTCATTTCTCCTGATAAGGGAGCAATAAATTCTCTTTCTCTGAAAGATTGAGGTGTCCTGTGGCTGCTGTCTGGTGCGAGTTCTTTCTTAAAAAAAAAGTATCTTACACAGCACAGTTTCTATTTTAACATTCTGTTATAACCTAAAACTGTACTTAACACACTGCTTAAGGAAATTAATACAGCATCACTTTCTAACACAACACATATCATATTCATTTTGACATTTGCAAAAAGCCAATCATAAAATACCCATTTTTCACAAAGGAATCTCGTTTTCCAGCTGTTTGAGGCACAGGCCTGTGCCAGCACCTGGGATCAAACCTCCCTCTGTGGGAGAGGCTGCTCCAGCCCGAGGCCAGCCCTGAATTTTGCCAATAGCTCCAATCTTTACAGTTCTCCTTCAGGGCTTTCATTACAGCCACAGAGCTTTCACAGGCGGGCTCTGGAGTTTGTCTTGGACTTGATCTGCAGATGTGGGGCTGCCTCTGCAAGCCTTTGGGGATGGTTCCTGTGTCATACAGGAGGAGGAGGAGGAGGAGGAAGTAGAGAAGGAGGTGTGTGTGTGTGTGTGTCTGCATCCCTGGGTCACCCCCTCACTCCCCTTTTCCCAGGGGCTTCCCAGACAGGGGGGTTGGGAAAACCACCCCAAAGGGATCCTGCTGGGCCATTATTTCCATTCCCAAGCTGAAGCCATGAGCCCTGGCTGGCTGGGTGGCTCCCAAACCCCTCACCAGCACAGCAAACCCCCCTGACAGCAGGAAGGGAGTTTCACCTCATGGTATTCATGGAGGGCCCTGACAGCTGGCCTGCAAGCAAAGCTGAGTTAAGAGAAGAAATAACAATTGATGAATTTCGAGTGTATCCATAGCAAGGAAGAAACAAGGCTGTCAGCATGGAAACAGATTAGAAAAGATATGTGACAATTTTGGGCTCTGTTTGTGCCCTCCAGGGTTCTGTTTGTGCCCTCCAGGGTTCTGTTTGTGCCCTCCATGGGCTCAGTGCCCTCCATGGCTCTGTTTGTGCCCCTCCATGGGCTCTGTTTGTGCCCTCCATGGCTCTGTTTGTGCCCTCCAAGGCTCTGTCTGTGACCTCCAGGGGCTCTGTGCCCTCCATGGCTCTGTTTGTGCCCTCCATGGCTCTGTTTGTGCCCCTCCATGGGCTCTGTGCCTCTCCAGGGCTCTGTTTGTGCCCTCCAGGGCTCTGTTTGTGCCCCTCCATGGGCTCGGTGCCCTCCAGGGCTCTGTTTGTGCCCTCCAGGGCTCTGTGCCCCTCCAGGGCTCTGTCTGTGCCCTCCATGGCCTCTGTTTGTGCCCTCCATGGGCTCTGTCTGTGCCCTCCATGGCCTCTGTTT